>OX465298.1:102359852-102959852 GCA_949987735.1 Leucophora obtusa
CACTTCAGAACAGAGTATCCGAAATTGGTTTGATTCGCTCTTGGCCCCAAAAATGGGCATCCATATGTTGCCAGAAAGATGGGAAAACGTCATACGTAATTTTAATAAATTTATATTATAGGAAAATAAAATTTACCCAACATGTACGGTAAGCCCAAGGAATGCATACCCTATCTATCGTTATTGCGGTTGTGTATTTGTACACAAACCTTATGCGGTACACTGCGATTGTCTGATGACGAACGCAAAGGCTACGATCATGTACTGAGGTTTCAGCAAATATCCTTTTTGGTAGTAGTGTGGATTTTCTTCCATGCGCAACCCGAAAACGCTTCGTTCCTTGTAGAATTGCATCTTTGGTTTTTGTTTCTTTTTTGTTGCTAACTCACATGATCGTTGAGTTTGGGTTCGTCATCTCACAATCGAAGCGTACCGAAATCGGGTTGTGTCTATAAACATAAACACTAATTGGAGAGGTAGTATATGTGTTTTGTTCTGTAAATAATGTGTTTGTGTACTATGTTCCACGATGTGCGCTACGAAACGCTAAAGTTCGGTTCGTTAGAGTTTATTTTCCTACTCTGGCACCAATGTTTCACAATAAACACCCAATGCAATGTTTATTATTAGCCCAAAGTCCATAAACTCTACACCATCTTTACTCCTTCCCATAAGGACAACCATATATACATATATAAATAAAAAGTGATTTTTCACACATTACCTATTCAAAGATGATATCTTCTAGATGAAACAAGATAGAACAATGATTCAAAAATAGTATTAAAATATGGATTCTTGGCTATATGCGGAATTAATTTAATTGTCCCTGCAGGCTTTCCCAAATGTTTGCTTTTTCAATTCAATTTTTTTTGAAAAATATAAAATTATAAATGCCAATTCTCGCTTTTAATAATATTTTGCATGTATTTTATACTTTCCTATCTACTTAAGTAATACCCCATTCACATTAACGAGATTTCAGTTATCTTGATTCCCCAGACATTTTCTATAAATAATCATTCCAATTTGACATCAATTATCTCTTAAAAGGTAGGGTTAAGGATGCCAATCCCGAAATCCCGAGTCCCGAAATCCCAGGATTATTCAATAAAAATAAGTCACGAATCCCGGGATTCTTAAGCTCGAAAACCGTTGTTTTAAATATAATTTTATACAAATCTATATTGTGTAGTATTTCTTATTATATTTCGGAAATCATCGATTAAAATTCAGAATAAAAAGTTGTATTTTATAATTTTTCATTTGAATTTCTGCGCTATATGTGGAAAACATTTAAAAAATCCTGAAACTAATTGAAAATTCTAAAATGTAATTGACAATTTTAAACTAAAGTGATATAAGAATAGTGAATATAAAATTACTGTAATCAAAAACTACACACATCATATCGACGGAGTTAAATTCTTAATTTCTTTCAATTCTTTCGTTGTTTAAAATTAAACAGGAGTATGTAAAAAACATATAAAACAGTTATATTTTACAATGTTCATGCATAATATTTAGTTTTTCCGGTTGTAGTAGAAGTTACTACTTCTACTACAAAAATCAGCAAAATTTTTGCTGATTGTAGCAGGTTAAGTTGTTATTTTGTATTAATTAAAATTTAACTCAAATATAACTAAAATTCTGTATATTTAACAGTTTTATTTTTGCTGGTACTATCTTACTAATATTTAGCAAAAATAATCTGCTAATTTCAGCAGTTTTTTCTGCAAGGTACGTTTTAACTAATTAGGAATTTCAACTAAAATTGTTACAGTCCATTAAGTTAATATGCCTTTTTTTAATCACTGGATTTATTTTTCGGTTTATTTTTCGGTTTATTTTTCGATTTATTTTATTTTGTTAAAAAATCCACATTTTGTTTAATTTTCAAAATTTTATATTTTTCCTTAACACAATGTGAAAAAAGATTTAAATTTTGCAAAAATGCAATTATTTTTTGTTCCCGTGTAAAAAAGTTTAGATCCGATCAGATCTGTTTAGATCTTAATAGAAATGATTGAATCTAATTATATTCGGTACCAGATCTGATCATATATGATCAGATATGACATGTATGATCTATTTTGTGGCCAGATCTGATCAGATCTAGTGCTAGATCTGTTCAAATCTAAAGAGATCTGGAAAATTGTGTAATTTTCATGGCCAAATATGAGCAGATCTGGCCAGATTTGGTACCAGATCTGGTGTCAGGTCATATCCAAATGAGCTGCCATCAAAATAATAATGTACAAACAAATTTTGTTTGAAGTTTCAGTTTTCATTTTTGATTAGAAACATAGAAAAATATATCAAGAAACAAATATCAATAAACAAAAAAAATTTTAAAATTGGAAACAGACACAACTGGATTCACAGAAAATCTCCTGAAGAAAGATAAAAACCATTGGAAAAAGGTAACAAACATGTATACATTTGTTAGTGGCTTAAATGACCCACTAAAACTGAATTTTTTATTTCATTTCATTACCTAAATTTACGATATCTTTCGAGAATTAATTCACCACAATACAATTTTAATAATTTAAGTAATAATGTTGCTATGTGCTCGAGACTTCAATAATGACCATCAATCAGCAACAATATTGTCCCAGTTATCTGTGCTTTCAAGAATCATATACTTATTTAAGAGGAATGTAGGACTTAAAGAATCACTGCTGTTAAGAAGATGCCTTATTTAGAAGCATTTGTGCAAAATTTAGATATGAGGAAAAGGCAAAAAAAATAATTACGAATTGATGACCTTTATGGAATATTTTACCTTCTGAATCTGGTGTGTAACAGCTTTTAAATGGGAACGGTTGTATCCGATTATCTTAATGATGAAACCGAAACAGATTTTCCATTACGTAAGGTCTTTGAAGTTTGATCGCATTTTTAAGCTTGAAATGATAGCAACTTTCGAAAACTAGATTCGTGTGCAGCCTCAAAAAGTAACTTGAAAACAACTTGTCGGGTTCCATTCGCATCAAAAAATTGTCAAGTGTGTACATAAGTATTATTATTTCAATTTTATATTGCATTATTTTTATATTTTATCAAATTAATTAATTTTGTTTAGACCTTATATTGATAAAATATAATAAATAATAAAACGTAAATCTAAAAAATATTAATCAATCGATAAAATATGAATTAATTGAACAAAACGCATTGCTGAATTGAATAAAATGTATTGCAAAAACAACAAAATAGTTATTCTATTTGATGAAATATAACTATTGGCGTAACTAATTTTTGTTAATATATTTGACAATATTTTGTCAAAATAACACCACATCTAATAGTCAAACGTTCAAATTTACTAAACAATATGTTAAATTGACTATAGGTTTTGTTGGTTGTATAGTGATCACCCATTCATGAATTTAATATGGATTTTGGTTGATTTCACCTCTATTTTTGGTTCAGTGCTTATTTGAACAGTTCTGATTAGTTTTCAAATCTAATTTCTAAATCGCTTACAAAACTCGATAGTGAACAGGGTATAATATATGTACATACATGTTTATAGAAATCTACTCACTCATATTATGATGCCTTTCAATTTAGTTTTCAAAATATGTCAGATCTACTGCTAGTACAAGTCAGATTCCTAGCGGCGAATTTGATCTACCATAAAAGAAAAATGAAAAACTTTAAAAGATCAAAAAAATAAGAAAATACATTTCAAAGCAAATTATCTAAAAGTTGTCTAAAATATAACCAGAGTTAAACGTTAACCACTAATATTTCCATAAAAATTTTAAATTCGTAACTATGGTTAAGCACTAAACTTTGATTGTTTTGAGATAAGTTAGCGGGTTTGAAACTAGTGAGAAAAACTGGAAGGGTGCTTCTCTAATTTTGTAACCCGAAAATCTACGAAATTCTGTCGTAAACAGATAAGAGATTTATGAGATTTATACTCATAGTCGTAATATTGGAGTCAGGACAAAACTTTTGCAGGCGTTCAAAAATTTTCGATTTCATTTAAGACTGTAATCAATATCATGTTTGATAACTATTTCATTTATCCAGTTCTGGAGAAAATGTTGATTGCTGATTGATATAGGGACTACATCAACAAAGTTTAAATCTTACAAAAACTTTTTAAAGTTATTTGTATTTCGGAAGTCTTCTACAAAACACATTTATTTTGGTACTTCTCGATTTTTGTTAAAATATTTGTAAAAAATATTTCAGACTGACCTATCTACGCCAATTCTCAAGGATTAAAATCCCGAAGGCTAAATGGTTTTAAGTTTTCGTGAACAAATGTGTATTTGTAAATAGCCTTTATTGCATATAAGTCCACGAAATGCTTTTCTATTTTATCTACACTACTTACTACCTAAATTCTATTACTCAATTGCCCTTTGATTAAATCAGATATTTCCAATAAATAATAACAAATATAAGAGATAAATATTATTTCGAATTCCTATAATTAAATAATTAAAATCATTTCATTTTGAATTGGTGTCATAAATCAATTTTATAATAAATATTAATCAATTTTTATTTTTACTCAAGTACATTTAGTATAAAAAATCACATGTGTTCTACAATAACTTAGATAGTACAATTTATAAGCAACCCATCAAAAACTTGAAAGTTGTAGTAACGATTACTAGCTTTTGCGCCATTATCAAAATTGTTAAAGAAGCTCACTTATGTGGTGTTCAATAGAGTTGTAAAAGTAATTCGTGTTTGTGTACTGAGTTCTCAGTACCTACCGCTTTTCAAGTGAACAGTACTTAAAAGTACATGATCAATACTTATAGAGTTGTATTTTTCTGTATATAAGAGTGGGCTTGCCATGAAGAACACTATGAAAATACAACCCTGTTTTTCGGTATCAAAATGCAAACCTATTTATGAGAATGAATGTAAAAATATTGAGTATTATCGAGTCAATTCTTGAACGAGTATTCAAAAGTATTAGCATTGCACAACTCTAGTGCTGAAGATTAGTGCTTTACCATCAACAAGTATTTTCTAAATAAGTAAAAATCAATACGAATCCTACAGTCGATGGTTGTTCAAAAAATTATCATATAGAGGCAATCTGACAAGAAAATAAACAATTTTAACTCCACAATTTCCTTGAGGTTAAGATTTATTTTTTATATATAAGGCGTGTTCGTTTACTTACTACAAGTTACTACTTTTACTACAGCTGGAAAGATTCAATACAAAAAGTAAACAAAACTTTCCAATTGTAGTAAAAATAGTAAGAATTTCGAGTAAACGAACACACTGATAAAAAGTTTTTTATTTTCGATATGAAAATGATATGAAATTTCAAATTATTTATAATTTGTTAATTTGTTATTTCCTGAAGATGCTACACAATGGAGTAGCGAAATATCGAAAGTAAAAAACCTTTTATATACAAAAAACAAACATTAAGCTCAATGAAATTGTGGAGTTAAAAATTAAAAATGGAGGTTAAATAAACGAAAAGAACATATAAACAATTAATACAATTTAAGGGAAAATCACTGATGAAGCCTGTCCATACAAAAAGACAGAAACTAGATCTAGTCTGATTTGAAAATTAATGTGTTTATAAGTTTTAGACAAAAAGGTTTATTCTTCTTCTTGACCTCAAACCTACTTAATTAAAAATCAATACTATATGTAAGGAAAATGTTTAAACTATCTTATTGTACTTGACTTTTACCTACAAACCCCTTTTCTAAGTAGTATGTTTTGCTGGGAAATATCAACTATAGTAGTCATATCAAAACGTTAGATTATTGCTTAGTGTTTATTTTATTATTCTTTCAATTCTTTTATTAATTAAGTACTAATAGCTCCTAAATTAATAATATTACCAACCAGCAGTATTGAAGGTAGCCAGTCATCATAAATCAAATCATGTGTTTTAAATCATATCTTTGACTCGTTCAAATACCAGCAGAAGTATGCAGTGAGCTAACGGTATCCATTATTTCTATAAATATCCGAGTACACCTCCCAGGTAGAAAATTAGAAAGGGGCCAGCACTGGCAAAGCACCGAAATGGATGGTATGAGTGCTTGTTAACAGCGCTTTCCCAACGCCCAAACGATAACACGGTTCCACGGTGGTGCCAATGCTTTACCAAGCCCTGGGAAAGCACCCATAAACATAAAAATCAAATGCTTTGCCAACGCTCAAATAAAAAAATTAAAGTGCTTTCCTGACACCCAAATGATAACACCGGTCTATTTAATGCTTTGCAAAGTATTTGAGATAGCACCAAGAAACATATAAATCAAGTGTTTCCCTGCCACCAAATTATGAGCCCTCATCACTGAGGAATTTTAAATTACTCTAAAAACAGACGATTCTTAGAGTTATTGTATTGTGGAGTCAAAAATTAATTAAATATTCACTCTTTTGGAGTTTCTTTTTCAAAAACAAAATAATGTTATAGGAAAACAAATGCTGGGAATTCACCCTTTTAAAGCGTTGGGAAGGCGTCCAAATTTAGTGCTTTGCCAGTACTTCTTTTTGTAAGACCGCGGTCTACTTGCGCTTTGCCAGTGCTTCTATTTTGTTACCACACATAATTTCCACCTGGGCTGTGGCTTAATTAACAGCAGTTTTAGTCCTTAATATTGACCATAGAGCAACAAATTACTGTTCGTAACCAGCAAAAAAAATTAGAAGTCATGCTTGAGAGAATTATGTATCTGGGTGATACTAATGAATTTTTCTAGTACGAGAGCAGTTCGAAATGTTCTTAGCATAACAATGAAAAACAAGATTTTTAAAATTATTTTATTTTTCAATATAATCTCCTGAAACTTCAATACACTTAGTCCAACGTTTTTCTAGCAATTCTATCCCTTGATTAAAATAATTTTCCTGAAGCTCCTCAAAATAATCGTTTACAGCTGCCATTGCATCTTTATTCGAGGTAAAACGTTTGCCAGCAAGGAATCTTTTGAGATTTGGGAACAGGTAGAATTCAGAGGGAGCTAAATCAGAGAAATAATGAGAAATGAGAAATTTTCATTCGAATGCGTTTTTGGTCAACTGTTAACAAATGCGGCACCCATCTTACAGAAAGCTTTTTCATATGTAATTCTTGATGCAAAAAAAATGTATTCGATCATTTGAGATGCATATGGTATTCCCTTTTTCACGCACTTTCACTCGTCGACCTTGTAATATCATATCATGGACTATAGCTATGATTTCTGGCGTTATTGCTGAATCTTAGAACTGTTGTTGTGACCCATCCGTTTGTTTTTTTTTTGCTTTCTTGTTTATTATTTAAACTTAAATACAAAAAAATAATTGTAAATTTTTTTAACATAGTGCCATCTAGTGATAACGATATTTTTATGACATATTTTTTTGGTGATGCCATACTCCTGCATTAGACCATACCGCAAAAAAAATTTCGCCGTACACCCTCCAATATGAAGTACTTTTGCAAGGCAATTTCAAAAAAATAATTTTTTTCTGAACGTAGGGATCGCCTTTTTTAATTTTTCACTATAGATCCGGCATTTAAAGTCAGATTTTAAAGTGTGATATATCAATTTTGTTGCCTTGGGGAGACCAGTGTTTTGCTATAAAGGTAAAATCCAATGAAAAAAATTTAAAAAGGAGACCCCTACGTTCGGCAACCAAAATATAAAAAAAAATTCTACTGGGTTTATCGAAAAACTTCCTTAGCAAAAGTTTAATGATTTTTTGTGAATTTTAATAATCTGACATTAGGGTTGTACATTAGGGGGTAGCAACTAAGATGTGGTGGGTAACTACTAGAACGGGATACTTGAGGTCAATGGGCCTTAGAGCAAAATATTGGCCCCTCGAGAGAAAAACATAGATGTGTCATACTTTAAGATCCGACTGTAAATACCAAAGATATAACGAAAAATGTAAAATGGCAACCGCTACGTATGGGAAAAAAATTTTTGAGCCTCCTTGCAAAAATACTTCATATTGGAGGGTGTACGGCGTACTTTTTTTTGCCTGTAAGGTGGTACGGTCTACCCTGCATATCATACTTTGATACCTACAGTATTTTTCCAGCAATTTCTTGAAGCTTACACTCTAATTAAATTCTGTTGAAATTTACCCAACTTATAGTAGGAAACTGAACTCCTACTATAAATTGGGTAAATTTACTCTATGTGCGTAATTGAAAAAAAATACGCATATTGTGTTTAAGTTGGTGCACAAATAATTTGTAATTTTACATTGAAAGTGCGTAAAAGTTAAATGAAATTTTGAAATTAGTGTGTTAATTTACTAAATTTGTGTGTAAAAAAGCACGTTTCACGTGTAAATGTACGCGTAAAATGCGTAAAAATCCACAAAAAATGCGCAAAAATCCACAGAAAGTGCGTAAAAATCCAATAAAATGCGTACATTTACAACAGTTGTGCTAAGTCTAAGCACCACCGAAAAATTTTTTTTAAATAAAATAACAAATTAATTTTTGGTACGTATTTTATTAATAATAATATCCGAGTCCTTCTCTCATATTCGTTTATGTCCCAATTAGTCGTTTTGGGATCTTAAGGCATTTGTATAAAATTCATATAAAATTTTGTTATAACTATTGAATTGGTGCAATGAGTCCTGCTCAACAAAATGCCTTCTTTGAAAGGGAAGCAGTAACCGTCAACAATAACGGGAGAAAACGTCTTAAGAGAGATATGGCCTACGCAGGAAGAACTGAGTGCAATGACTCCTGCTCAACAAAATGCTTTCTTTGCAAGTTAGGCAGTACTCAATGAATACTGACTTTGTTGCGCAGAAGTCATTGCACCCAGTTGTTTTGCCTAGGCCGTATCTCTCTTACGACGTTTTCTCCCGTTATTGTTGACGGTTGTTGGTTGACTGCCTCCCTTGCAAAGAAGGCATTTTGTTCAGCAGGAGTCATTGCACCCAGTTGTTCCTGCGTAGGCCGTATCTCTCTTTCGGCGTTTTCAATTTTGAAATGAGGTTTAAACTACCACCAAACACAATTTCATGCTTATGTTTCTATTTCCAGACTCTAATGTGTTTGTGGAAATGTTGTAATTCACAAAAAATAATCCGTTTTCGCTTTTTCTTTTTATAATTTATAATTTTTTTTTAATTTTTTTCAATTTGAAATGTCAGAGTATTTATTACTATTATAGGATAGTATATTTACCAACTTTGTGCGTAAAAATTTTATTTAACAAAACACTAGTAATTTTAGGCACAATGTGTTTATTTATAAACACATAATGTCTAAAAATACTTTATGTGTGTATTATTGTGTATGGAAGTGTGTATGAAAAAAGTTTACGCATTTTTTGTTTATATTTACCGAATTTTCGTAAAATTAAACAAAATTTTACCCATTTTATAGTAGTAAATTTACAAACATTTTTTAGAGTGTACACTCTAATTAAATTCTGTTGAAATTTACCCAACTTATAGTAGGAAACTGAACTCCTACTATAAATTGGGTAAATCTACTCTATGTGCGTAATTGGAAAAAAATACGCACATTGTGCTTAAGTTGGTGCACAAATAATTTGTAATTTGACATTGAAAGTGCGTAAAAATTAAATGAAATTTTAAAATTAGTGTTTTAATTTACTAAATTTGTGTGTAAAAAAGCACGTTTCACGTGTAAATGTACGCATAAAATGCGTAAAAATCCACGAAAAATGAGGAAAAATCCACAGAAAGTGCGTAAAAATCCCATAAAATGCGTACATTTACTACAGTTGTGCTAACTTTAAGCAACACCCAAAAATTTTTTTTAAATAAAATAAATTAGTTTTTAGTACGTATTTTATTAATAATAATATCCGAGTCATTCTCGCATAATCGTTTATGTAGAAATTAGTCGTTTTGGGATCTTAAGTCATTAAAATTCATATAAAAATTTGTTTTAACTATTGAATAGGTGCAATGACCCCTGCTCAACAAAATGCCTTCTTTGAAAGGGAGGCAGTAACCGCCAACAATAACGGGAGAAAACGCCGTAAGACAGATATGGCCTACGCAGGTGCAATAACTCCTACTCAACAAAATACATTCTTTGCAAGTTAGGCAGTATTCAATGAATACTGCCTTTGTTGAGCAGGAGTCATTGCACCCAGTTGTTTTGCGTAGGCCGTATCTCTCTTACGGCGTTTTCTCCCGTTATTGTTGATGGTTGTTGCTTGACTGCCTCCCTTGCAAAAAAGGCAGTTGTTCCTGCGTAGGCCGTATCTCTCTTACGGCATTTTCAATTTTAAAATGAGGTTTAGACTACGACATGCGTTAACAATAATTACCCAAAACAATTTCATGCTATTTCCAGATACTAATGTGTTTGTGGAAATGTATTAATTCACAAAAAAGAACCTGTTTTAGCTTTTTCTTTTTATTATTTATAATTTTTTTTCAATTTTTTCAAAATTGAAATGTCAGAGTATTTATTACTATTATAGGATAGTAAATTTACCAACTTAGTGCGTAAACATGTTATTTAACAAAACAATAGTAAGTTTAGACACAATGTGTTTATTTATAAACACATAATGTCTAAAAATACTTTGTGTGTGTACTATTGCGTATGGAAGTGTGTACGAAAAAAGTTTACGCATTTTTTGTTTATATTTACCGAATTTTCGTAAAATTAAACAAAATTTTACCCATTTTATAGTAGTAAATTTACAAACATTTTTTAGAGTGTAGTTACGGTTTGTTTTATTCAAAATAGTACATATATTTATTCAATGATCAATTTACACATTTAAATAATTCAAGTTGATTTAGATTTCATTTGCATATAAATAAAAATAAATTATAAATTATATCGGCGCTCAGAAAAATATTGTTAAAAATACAAATTTCACAATGTATCCGAAATCCAAAATGATCATAATATACTTCTATTGATCACAATATTTTCATAATGATCATGGTATTTTCTCAGTGATCATATTATGGTAATGTGGAAATTTATGTGATCATTTAGGCTCATATCATAATCGTTAAGAATATTTTCGATGATTATTTCGTGCACTTCTTAATTTTTTTTTGAATTAGATATAATTGGATCAAATTAGATGCAACTATAGCAAGATATGGTATGTCTGGAACAATGTCCAATTATATCTCGTATCATATATTATCGTATCTGTTGCAATATCTTTCATATACAACGATATATGCTATATCTGGTGTAATATAATGTTATTTTAAATACCCGAGTAAAAAAAATTATATATAATCATATGTGGCATATATTACAATATATAATTAGACATGTGGTTTTGTATATCCATATATAATTATATATGACGTTTTTTCCGAAAAATTTTCCTTATATTATGCCATATATAATTTCATCTAATTAGATATCGGCCTTCATAATATTAGATATGGCATATATAACTATATATTACATAACATGGTTGATCTTATTGCATATATAGTTATATATAGAACTATATCTTAATATATATGGTGGCATTTTAGCAATATATAATTACATATGGTATCATTTAAACAATATATAATTATATATGGTGACAGTTAAATTAGATATTATCATATATGGTTCCATTTAAACAATATATGGTCATATATGGTACCTCATAAACCAAATCTTTAATTCAGTTCCAGATATGATACTATATGGTACTATATATAGTGCGATATATATTTATATATGGTGTTATTTAAGCTATATATTGTCATATATGGTGCCATTCAAACCATATATTATCATATATGGTGCCATTCAAACCATATAGTATCATATATGGTACCATTTAAACCATATATTATCATATATGGTGCAATTTCAACAATATATGCCCATATATGGTACCTCATGAACAATATTTTTAATACAGTTCCACATATGATAATATATGCTACCATATATAGTGCCATATATATTTATATATGGTGTTATTTAAGCAATATATTACCACATTTGGTGCCATTTAAACCATATATTGTCATATATGGTGCCATTTCAACAATATATGGTCATATATGGTACCTGATGAACGACATTTTTAATACAGATGCAGATATGATAATATATGCTACCATATATAGTCCCATATATATTGATATATGGTGTCATTTAAACAATATTAATATATAGACATATATGGTATCATTTAAACAATATATTGTCATATATGGCACAATTTAAACAATATATGGTCAAATTTGGTACCACATCAACATTTTGAATACAATTCCATATATGGTTTAATTTGAATAATGTAAAACTATCTATGGCGCTATAAAAAATATCAGATATGTTACTTCATTAACAATATTTATAATTAGTATCCGACCGAGTATTCGGCTTCGGCTTCGGAGTTCGGCCAAGTTCGGTGTTCGGCAAAAAGGCCGAATACCGAACTTTTCTATAAATCAATATTTTGCAACATTTAGCTCTTTAATTTTGTATAGTAACTTATAAATATGCAGATATTTAACTTAATTTTTACTTAAAGAGCGAAAAAGTCAAATTTTTTAGGTTTTTGCAATTTACAAATATTTAGAAATTGGTTTCCGCATTTTTGAATTTGAAAAAGTTGCATGAAATTCCATTTATATTCAAACACAAAAGTATTCGGCTTCGGCTTCGGTTTCATAAACCTCGTCTAACTGTATAGAATGTTTATGAATATACGATTTAATATATAATAATTACAACTACAAATTGGTGCCATTATCTAAAATTTAATTTAATGTTAACTTCCCGAGTAAAAACAGTTACATATAGTCGTATAAAATGCGATTAAATTATATCTGTATAAATATACTGTTTCATCCGAAAAATGGCGCGATGTAATTGTATTAGTTGTTTATCAGTTTTTATCTAATTGTATTAGTTTAGATCTCAACTAATAAAATTATACATTATTCAGATGAAATTATATCCAATTTTTGACCTGATACAATTTTAGCGGTTTATATCTAATGGTATCTGGTTAGATCGATGTTGGTACAATTTTATATAAATAAAATATATTTGTATACGACATTTGCCTTATATAATTGTATCAAAGTTTTAAAGCAGATCTAATTGCATCAGGTCAAAATTCAGATATAACTATATAAGTTTGTATAGTAATGTATCAATTTGGATCTAAACTAATACCATGCGACATAAACCCATAAAATTGTATCAGGTCAAAAATCAGATAAAATTTCATATGCTTAATATATAATCTAATCAGTTAAGATCTAAACTGATACAATTAGATAAAAAGTGATAACCAACTGATACAATTATATCGGGCCATTTTTCGGATGAAATGGTATATGGATCACATTAAGTTATATATTACCATATAAAGCTCCATATTAATTTTTTTTAATAGGGTTATAATAAAATAAAAATGTATTTCCTAAAAATAAAAATATAGTGTTAATTAATGTTAATATACAGTAGGTTTAAGTTTAACATCCCAGACAGAAAAATATAATCGGCACAATGCTGGCAAACCGTTGGCGATGGTCAGAACGTTGCATTATCTTGGCAAAAAAATAGATTTCAAAAAACATTTTTGAAAAAATTGAGAAAACTTTTTTTAATATTTGCTTTTAAAAACACGAAATTTAACCCAGTCCACCAGATTGTCAGCCAAGACCTCTACACTCTAATCTAACGAGACTTGTTATAGATGTGTGATAGTTACAAATTAAATGAATGATAAAAGCATTTCGAGCTAACTTATAAGCATCGAAAAAAGGTATTCCAGAAATTATTAAATGTATTTTAGAAAATTTTAATTGTATATCACAAAATATTATTTGCACTTCAGAAACTACAATATTACGCAAATTTAATTATTTATTTATTTAGTTGTGTCCAGAAATAATGAAATCTATTTCAGAATTTCATAGCTAATAGAGAAAAATTTCTCAAATACATTTCATAATTTCGGAAATACGATTGATAATTTCTGAAATACAGTTTGATAATTTCTGAAATACAGTTGTGAATTTCGGAAATACAATTAATAATTTCTGAAACACAATTGATAAAACTGAACTTCAATTGACTAGTTCTGAAATACAATTCATAAATGTGAAAAATAATTGATGAGTTCTGAAACACAATTGATAAAACTGAAATTCAATTGATTATTTCTGAAATACAATTGATAAATCTTAAAACAATTAATACAATTGGAAATGGTGTAGAGCGTCAAAAAGATGTAAATAAAATTATTTTATTCAAAGATTTCAATTTAATAAAAAAATATATAATTTATAGAAAAAAAATTTTAATTTTATAAAAAGAAATTCATTTTGTAAAAGAAATGCATATTGAACTCGTTACCTTCTGAGTATTTTATCTGTCATTTTTATGGATACTTTTAGATGTCAATCCCCAAATATATTGCTGTTTCTAATTCGATCTGCCATTTTAATACCGAAATAAATTGCTGGATCTAATTAGATCTGCCATTTTTCTGATAAATTTAGATCCAAGTTTATCCCCAAATATATTGCTGGATCTAATTTGATATGCCATTTTTCGGTTAAATTTAGATCTAAGTTTATCCACATATATATTGCTGGATCTAATTCGATCTGGCATTTTTCGGATAAATTTACATCCAAGTTTATCCCTAAATATATTGCTGGATCTAATTCGATCTGCGACTTTTTCGGATCAAATTAGATCTAAGTTTATCCACAAATATATAGCTGGATCTAATTCGATCTGCCATTTTTAGGGATCAAATTAGGTCTTACTAAATCCCAAAATATATTGCTGGATCTAATTTGATCTGCCAATTTTCTATTCAATTTATATCCAAGTTTATCCACAAATATATTGCTGAATCTAATTCGATATGCCATTTTTCGGATAAATTTAGATCTAAGTTAATCCACAAATATATTGCTGGATCTAATTTGATCTGCCATTTTTCAGATCAATTTATATCTAAGTTTATCCACAAATATATTGCTGGATCTAATTCGATCTGCGACTTTTTCGGATCAAATTAGATCTAAGTTTATCCCCAAATATATAGCTAGATCTAATTCGATCTGCCACTTTTTCGGATCAAATTAGATATACGTTTATCCACAAATATATTGCGGGATCTAATTTGATCTGCCAAAATTGAGATCAAATTAGATCTAAGTTTATCCCCAAATATAAAGCTGGATCTAATTGGATCCGCCATTTTTCGGATAAAATTAGATCTAAAAATATCCGAAAATATATAGCTGGATCCGCCAATTTTCGGATCAAAATATATCTACGTTTATCCCCAAAGATATCACTGGACCTCCCAATTTTGAGATATAACTTGATCTTAGTTTATCCCCATATATACAATGGGATCTAATACGATATGATTGGATACACCCAATTTTGAGATCTAATTGGATCAGCTAGATATTACAGCAGATCTTAAACAATATCAAATTGGATATAATTAGATAATGCGCGAGATCAATTTTTTTTACTCGGGTAATTTCTTGCAAAAAAAATTGATATGGTACCAGATATAATTAGACCTGGCCCCATATATGATTAGATCTTATTTGATCCGAGAATTGGATGGATCTAATTAGATCAGATTGTATCAGAACTGAACTAATCTGATACAATTAGATCCAACCTGATTCGAAATTTGTCCACATCAAGTTGATGAAATTAGATCTGATTTGATCAAACTAGAACAAATAAGATCCCAAATATATATTTTAGAAATTTTATTTATATTATATATAATGCACCAAATACTACAGTTAATAAGAAACATACACGTTTTTAATATTTCTAAATAAAAATGTTTCTTTCATTCTTAAAAATGGCAGAATATTAACAAGCTTATTCACAAATTACACAGTAGAACACTAAAAATGCATCGGGCATGCGACACTATCAATTCTGATAGATTTTAGGATGAGTATCACGAATGTGAACACCAAATTTTTAAATTAGCTCTAGTTTTTAAAATATTCGCAAATTTAACTTTTAGCAAAAATTCAGTTTTTTCGTTTAAATTTCTTATTTATTCATATACCTGACTAAACTACGGATAATTTTTAATATGGTTTAAAAGTATAGACTTTGGGCTTTTAGAATCATACCAACTTATTTTTGTTAGATAAAGGATCTAGTATATAATTGCAATTCAAATGAAAACCTCACTTACTTTCCTATTTTGCAAATAAAGTAAAATCCCTTAATCGGATTTGCAAAGTCTTAACACATGATGTAAATTCATATTCCACTAAATTCTTTTTGTCAAGAAAATCACAACTTTTGCATCAACATTTTCCGAAATTCAATCTGAAACACAAATTTTATCGCCAATTTCCAAAAATGTATAATTTTGTTAAAGTCGATTTCATTAAAAATTTTGGAGCTTTGACTTGGTTTATTTTTGGAGCATTCTGATTGGGTAATTTATTTTCAACCAATCAAAATGTTTTAAAATATAAATATTTTTGTAGGGTTTTCATACACAAAATGAAGAAAACCGTATGTTTAAAAATAAAACGGACTAAATTTGAACTGCTCTTTTATAGTACTTTTTTGAACATGCATATTTTAAAGTCGTAATTTTTTAGGAATTTGCACTTAAATTGTCTAAAACTTTGTTGGAATTGATTAGAAAATATGTGTATAACATATTTTAATGGTTTTATCTGAGTTTTTTAATTTCAGATTCGTCGCAGACTCCTTAATTTTTAGATATTAAAAACATCAATCTTTTTCAGCTTTAGCCAATTTTTACTTAAAATTAAAACACAAAGTGCGAAAATTTTTTGATAAATTAAGTAACATGAGATCTTTACTGATGGTATAAATCAAAAAATGGATATTCCTTTCATCGCAGATTAATTACACTGTACAACAAAATAAGAAAAATTTGATGCATCGGGATTGCGACACATCATTTCTAATAGACTTTGGGACGCAGATCACAAATATGGCACTAGAATTTTAAAGTTAGCTATATTCTAAGAAATATTTGCAAAACCGTATTTGCAGAAAAATTCAATTTTGTAAAAAACTTTTTGCAAAAAAATACAAAATTAAAAGTATGAACGCTATTCTTTGCAAAATTTTAATAGGATGAAACATGCCCTTTATTTGATATATCGCACGTTTTGACAGCTGCTTTAATATTGACTACAGATGCATTTAAATTTGAAATTTCTCTTTTTTCACGATGGCATACGGATTACCAAGTAATGATAGGTCATTACCTTTTACATTACTTAAAAATACAAAATAATGACTTACTGATAATAAGTTATAGAAGTACTTATTGATGAAATAAGTACTCATTCAGTCTTTTTTATATTAATATTTTATTTATTAATCTGTTTAGAATAATTTTCCAACTGAATAGAAAATTTTCCTGGGTAAAAAGTTATATTTCCAATATGACCAACTATTTTACAATGTAGGGTAACCACTTATTTCCTAACTTCTGAGTGACCACTTATTCTATCTTTGTGAGTAACTACTTATTCTTTCACTATGGGTAACTCGTTATTCGCACTTTTTTTGTAAGCGAGAAGGTAATGACCAACCATGAATTTTTGGACATCGCGAACAAAAGTAATGTTGCGAGTAAATAGCCTGGTAAGTGCAAAAATAAATTGTTGAATGCAAAAAGGATAATACAATTTGAAAAATATCCTTAATTTGCAAATATCTCAAAAAACCCATCTTTAATTTTCTTTAAATTATTGAAGCAGATTACTTAATATTTCAGCTACAGACTGTGAAAATTTCAAATTAGAACGCCAATGGATTCAAAAGAAAAACGCTATTTTTTAACAAAGTTTTTTGAATTTTCACAAATAAACATAACACTTCATGACAAAATCTTGACTTTTAAAATTTAATAGAGCTCTGACCATCAATTCTATTTATTTTGGACATGCTGATTACAATGGCGTACTTTATTTTTCGATCTAAGGTACATATTTTCCGCGAAATGCCTTTAAAGTTTAGCGGTTTTCCATTTAGTTTTTATATAGAAAAATTTTCAAATGCAATCAATATAAATTTTTTGTGGTGAAATGTATGCACAGGATCTGCATTCATATTTTGGCTTAAAATTTGATTCATAAAACTTGATATTAAAACCACTGTTCGCGTTTTATATAGATTTTTAGGGTTTTAGCCAATTGAATCGCTGAAAGCAAAATCGACTTTAAAATATTAAGGCTTAGTAAAGAAGCAGTTAAATGGAAAATATTTCAACAAAAAAATGTATTCATCTATAGAGGCATATACGTTAAAATCGCTACTTTTCAAAAATTTTATATGGCAGCATAGCTTTCCTAGTTGTACCCAAAGTCCAACTTTTAGTATAATATGGGGTGACATCTAAAAATTGTTTTTGCAAAATTTCAAGCAAATCAGTTTCCATTTGCAAAAGTTATCGCAATAAATAAATTTTTTTACTAAGGTTAGTATCGTACTAAAGACACTTTAGCCCAGCAAAATCTTTCATTACCAAATAAGTGGTTATATAATAGAAATTCATAGCTCCGCACAATTTATTTTTTGGCGTCTAAACTCATTATTTTTTCTTGGCGTAGTCACGCTTACCCGCTCGCTTACGAAAAAATGAGAAATAAGTAGTTATGAGATTTTGAATAATAAGTGGTTACACATATGCTTACAAAAAGTTGAATTATAAGTGGTTATCTGATTGCTTACTTGATTCTTAAAAATAAGGAGTTAAGCAAATACTATTGCTTAAGGAAATACAATCAGAAAAATTTAAGTTTTCTCTAGGGTGTAATTTTAGGACTCGTCATAAAAATTTAAACAAAAACATATTTACATATAATAAATAAAAATGTATAAAATTTAAATGTGTAAAAGTACTTATTTAAACTATTACGAGTCAGTCATTATTTTATATATAGAAACAATGAATACAATAGGCCGTTATTAGGAAGTCATTATTTTATATTATAAAATAATGCAAAAGGTAATGATATATCATTTTTGGTAATGCAGATAGTAATGAGGTGTCATTACCAATATTTTGCTGGGAGTATATTACAATAAATCAAGATAGTTAGAATATTGTTCTACCTCAAGTGATATTGTCATATTATATCATTTTCTTATTGCAGACAACTGAAGAGTTGGGGTGATGCCCACGAAACAATTGTAATGTCTATGAAAATGATCAACCTTTTTTGAAGCAACAAATAAAATCTAATATGACAATATCATATTAGAATTTGGACTTGAGGTAGAACAATATATGAAAATATAGAAAGTCCGAAAAAACAATTTTTGTATTTTTTAATGCAAAACTTAAAAATAATTGTTAAATAAAGACATTTAAGAGCCAGTATTTAAAAAAAAAGACAAAGAAGTAATTTTTTCCTCTTTTAAATCATAGTCCAAATTTCAGAGCCGATGTGGCACGTGTTAACGGAACGATTTAAGTTTTTTCTAGTTTTATTCTTGTTGCCTTTAATTTTAAAGAAGGCAAGGAAATGGTCCAGAAAGTCTGTTTTTTTATTTTTACTTGTTTTAAGTGGGCGTGGCTTTTAATGAAAAATTAACGATATCGACTTTTTATCAAATGACATAGTAAAATACGTTAGTTTTGTAAACATATATATTAGACCGTCCCTTAAATAGCGATTTGTCGATTTTCGTTCATTACACCCCCCCAGTTTTATTAGAAATGGTCCCAAATGGAAGAAATCAATTTGTTTTTTTTTTTTTGAAAACGTTAACCCGTGCCGAAAGTTGGACGAAAATGGCCCCTTTTGGAAAAAAAAGTGTATTACTATTAAAAATTCCCAAAATTCGAAATTTCTAAAAAAATCATTTTTTATTCCATTTATTCATTTAATATAGTCAAAATGATTCATACATGGAATTTTGACTTCATCGGATATCATTAACCCACTTTAGCCTGGAATCCAAAATGACCCACGAATTTGATAAAAATGCAAAAACGTATTTCTTTAAAAAAATTTTAAAGATTTTTTAAAATGCCTAATTTGGAGATGTCGATTGCTATTTGTACCACATAGTAGTTGATATTAAAGAAAAAAAATAAATTGGAAAAATGATAATTCGAGTTTGTGTTTGGAGCAACTGCTTTTCAGGACATTTTACAAAAATTGCTCATTTTGTCAAAAATTTTAAAAATTTTAAAGTTTTCATCAAATTTTGCACGGTTTTTGGAAAAACAGCACTCAAATTTGGTTAGATTATAAATATCTTTTCATTTGTTTAAAAAAAATTTAACCCTTAGTGGCCTGGGGCAGAAAAGACCCATTAAACTTAATATTGATTATGACTACGAGATTATTAAGCCATTAAATTGATAAAAAAAAAATCTCAACTGGATAAAAATAATTATTTTATGTAAAGTGATCCATATGGGGTTAATTTTAATACTTTTGGCCAAAAACGCCCCACTAGGAAATTTAAAGAATAACATATGTGGTGCGCATAGTTCGGAGACATAGCCAAAAATGTGCCCAAACTATGCTGTATATCAGCCAAAATTGTCTTTATACTATATGCTAGATCTGGGAACAGTTTGAGGACAGTCCCCAAACTAACCAAATGTCTCCATACTAAACACTTGATCGAAAAACTGTCCCCGTAGCATGCGCTGTGCATATATGTGAATATATTCAAAATAATTATTACAAAAATCAAAATTTTTTATCCTAAAATAGAGGAATACATTTTTTTGAATTTTTTTTAAACTATATTTTAATTAAATTCCAGTTGAGATTAAATATGGTTGAATATGACTGGGGATACGAAATTATCATAATATGATTCCAGTGTTCATAAACATGAATCTAACTGATCACTAGGCCAACCAAAAAGAAGCCAGAACATGTTTTTTATTTGAAAAGATAGAACAATTTAGATTAAATACAAGTTCTGATCTTAACAACCCGAGTAAAAAAAATTGATCTCGCGCAATATCTAATCATATCCATTTTGATATTGTTAAAGATCTGCTGTAATATTTAGCTGATCCAATTAGATCTCAAAATTGAGTGTATCGTATTAGATCCCATTGTATATATGGGAATAAACTAAGATCAAGTTATATTTTAAAATTGGGAGGTCCAATGATATCTTTGGGGATAAACCTAGATCTAATTTGATCCGAAAAATGGCGGATCGAATTATATGCAGCTATATATTTGTGGATAAAATTAGATCTAATTTGATCTCAATTTTGGCAGATCGAATAAAATATGTTATTTTATAAATCACTACGTATTCGTGATTGATTTTTACGTTATCGCTTGAATTGTCAAATACATACATTTAAGAGTTGCCATCTTTCTGCAAAAATAGACAAATTTTAACCGTTTTTTGTTGAAATTCATATAATTTATTAAAATAGAATAAAAATCTAAACAAAAAAGAAAAATATGCAAAATATCTTAAAAAAATTTTCCTTTTTGCAAATTTTTTTCCCAAATTTTTTTTTACGGATTTTTTTCTTTTTTTTGACACTAGCCGCCGAAGTTTGTTATATGAAATGGGTATTATAGTCTCTAGATTACATATGTAACAAATAGCGAAATTTTGGCGGAACGCGAAAAAAGACTTTATGGTACAAAAATTGCATTGAAAAACCTTATCAGCGATTTTCATTCTGCAAACAAATATACTGATGTAAGAATTTTCCTTTTTGCAAATTTTTTTTCCGCGACTTTTTTCGCGATTTTTTTTTTTTTTGTAATTAGTCGCCGAACTTTGTTCTATGAATTGGGCATCAGAGTCCCTAGATTATAAATTTAAAAAAACCGCACTTAAAAAATTGCAAAATAATAGCGGAACGCTTAAAAAGACTTTATGGTAGAAAAAATTAATAAAAACACTCAATCAGCGATTAACATTTTGCAAATGAATATAATGATTCAAAAATTTTCCATTTTGTAAAAACATTTTTGGCGATTTTTTTTTTTTGGCAAACTAAGCACCACAATTTCGTCTATTAAATCGGTATTATAGTCCCTAGACCATGAATTTAAAAAAACCATACCTAAAAATTTGCAAAATAATCGCGAGAAAAGGCTTTACAAAAAATTAATTAAAAAACTTAATCAACGAAAAAACGGAAATTTGTCTAACAATATATTTGTTTGCGGAATGTAATTAGCTGGTTAAGTTTTTAAATTAATTTTTTTGTACCATAAAGCCATCTTTCCCGTTGCGAGATTATTTTGCAATTTTTTAAGTGGTTTTTTTAAATTCATAATCTAGGGACTATAATACCAGTTTCATACACCAAAGTTTGGTGCTTAGTTTGGAAAAAAAAAATCGCGAAAAAATTTTTACAAAATTGAAAATTTTTGCATCATTATATTTGCTTGCAGAATGTTAATCGCTGATTGTGTGTTTTAATTAATGTTTTCTACCATAAAGTCTTTTTTCGCGTTCCGCTATTATTTCGCCAATTTTTTAAGGGGGGTTTTTTTTTAATTTGTAATCTAGGGACTAAAATATTTATTTCATACAATAAAGTTTGGCGGCTAGTTGCAAAAAAAAATCGCGAAAAAAATTGCAAATAGGAAAATTATTCCATCAACATATGTGTTTGCAGAATGTAAATCGCTGATTAAGTTTTTAAATTAATTTTTAGTGCCATAAAGCCTTTTTTCGCGTGCCGCCATTATTTTGCAATTTTTTAGGTGCGGTTTTTTTAATTTATAATCTAGGGACTATAATACCCATTTCATACAACAAAGTTTGGTGGCGAGTTGCAAAAAGAATTCACGAAAAAAATTGTCGGAAAATAAAAATTTTTGAAGTAATATATTCGGTTGCAGAATGTTAATCGCTGATTAGGTTTTTTACTTCATTTTCTGCACTGTAGTTTTGCAATAAAATTTTTGAAAAATAAAGTCGCGTTATAATTGTTATAATTGTTTTTATTCCACTGGATTATCTTAGCCATATGTTTTTCAGCGTAATTATCGTTAATTAAGTTTTTGGTGATTTATTGTATTATTTTTCATTCAACACCTAAAAAATGCAAGTGATAATATTTGACAACTCAAGTGATCAAAATAACAGTCTGGTGATTTACAAAATTTGCTTTTTCATATAATTTTGTTTAAAAACTACGTAAGTCAGCACGGACGATCACCGCGTTCATCACCGGGATTTACAAAATACGAAATTTTAAAAAACTAGGTGAAGTGAAGTGTAGTGTAGTATTTTAAGAAATTAGGCTATAAGTATCATATTTGCTATCGTTTATGATACAAATATATGAACTCGTAATGATATCATAATTTTTAAAAAATAACGACAAATTTTCGGAAAAAGTTACATTTGCTTGTTCTAATTTAATCGTTAAAGATATCATATACTTCTTTATTTCCATATCGTTAATGATATTATATTTTCATCGAATAGTGAGAAAATAACGACAAAAATTTTGCAATATGACGAAAATATTATCGCATTGCCTGAGGGGCAATTCTGTAACTTTTTAACGACAAAATTCGGTAGTTAAATTGACAAGTTTTCATAGTAAACTGACAACTTAACAACCGAATTTTGTCGTTAAAAAGTTAGATAATCCCACTACTGATATTTTCGATATAATAACGATATCGTTATTTAATGAAAAAACGATATCATTAACGAATGTGCACTTTTCTTTACAGTACCTATTACTTATGAATCGTTAATGATATCATTCTCGGACAAACGTATCATCGAAATGATATTGTTACGAATTCGAAACGATATCGTTTGGTTTGTTGGGAATTCATTCAGATATCGCTCAGATTGCATTAAACGGTACATTCTATTGAAATTATTTCTTGATTATCATTATGTCACATCCAATTTTATATAATTAGATAAACTCGTTTTTGGGATCGTATTTCATCATATTAGATCCAAGGTGGATATAAATTACTGTACTACGATCCACCATTTTTCGAATAAAATTTTATTTTGGCCGGTAACAAAAAAAGATATGATTGTATGTTGTACTTCATTAATTTTTTTAATAGGGTATCCACAAAAATGACAGATAAAAATAGATCCCGCATTATATTTGGGTACTATGTAAGATCTTCATTTATTTGGGATTAAATAAGATCCCAGCCAGATATTGCCAACTGTTCAAAAAATAATACACTGGCAGAGCACTGATTTTATAAAAATTAAAATATTTGGTTAAAATAAGGTTTAAACTCAGACGGTCTCGAGTTCGATACCGTTCACGGCTATGCATTTTTTTTTTTATAAAATGAATTTCTTTTCAAAAAATTATAATTTTTTTATAGAAATTTTTTTTATAAAATTATGTTTTTTTATTAAATTGAATTTTTTTAATTAAATAATTTTATTTACATCTTTTTGACGCTATACACCATTTCCAATTGTTTTTAAGCTTTATCAATTGTGTTTCAGAAATAGTTAATTGTATTTTAGAACTTATGAATTAATTTTCACATTTATGAATTGTTTTTCAGAACTAGTCAATTGAATTTCAGTTTTATCAATTGTATTTCAGAAATTTTTAACTGTATTTCCGAAATACACAACTGTATTTCAGAAATTATCAAACTGTATTTCAGAAATTATCAATTGTATTTCAGAAATTATGAAATGTATTTAAGAAACTTTTCTCTATTAACTATGAAATACAATAAACAAATTCTGAAATAGATTTGATTATTTCTGAAATACAATTAATAATTTCTGAAATGCATTCGATAATTTCTGAAATACATTTATAATTTCTGAAATACAATTAATAGATTCTGAAATACAGTTAATATTGTAGTTTCTGATGAGTTACCATATATGACAATATATTGTTTAAATGGCACCATACATGGTATGTTGTTTAAATTATATGATATATCGAAGTATATGGTATTATACAATATATAGTAGCATATATTATCATATCTGGAACTGTATAAAAAATGTTTTTCATGAGGTACCATATATGAGCATATATTGTTGAAATGGCACCATATATGATAATATATGGTTTAAATGGCACCATATATGGTAATATATTGCTTAAATAACACCATATGTAAATATATATGGCACTATATATAGTGGCATATATTATCACATCTGGAACTGTATTAAATTTTGATCATGAGGTACCATATATGACCATATATTGTTTAAATGGCATTATATATAGTAAAATATGGTTTAAATGGCACCATATATGGTAATAAATTGTATAAATGACACCATATATCAATATATATGGCACTATATATAGTAGCATATATTATCATATCTGGAATTGTATTAAAGATTTTGTTCATAAGGTACCATATATGACCATATATTGTTTAAATGCCACCATATATGATAACATCTAGTTTATCTAGCGCCATATATAGTTATATATTGTTTAAATGATACCATATATAATTATATATTGCTAAAATGCCACCATATATATTAAGATATAACTCTATATATAACTATATATGCAATAAGATCAGCCATGCTATGTAATATATAATCATATATACCATATCTAATATTATAAAGGCCGATATCTAATTAGATGAAATTATATATGGCATAATATAAGGAAAAGATTTGGAAAAAGACGACATATATAATTATATATGGATATACATAACGACATGTCTAATTACACAGTACAACAGCCAATCTGGGGGGTGAGAAATTCCAAGTCAGGGTGATGGTACTAGGTCAGTATAGTAAAACCTTCAAAGGGTTTGGCGTTCGTATGTGTCATTTTTTTTTATGACCTTTTAAATTTTTTCCTTATCTTGATGTTTTTTCGCTTAGTTGTAACTCGAGAACCACTTGTCCGATTTTGATGAAACAAATTTAGAAAAATTTAGAATTACAATTTCTTTAATCCGTTCATATAACATTTTTCTTTATAATCAACAGTTTTGCCGGTAAAAATAAATTTGTGGAGAAAAAAAAAATATTTTTTTGCCTAAAAATTAAAAATTTTTTTTTTAAATTCATAAAAAAAAAAATTTTTTTTTTAAATTCATAAAAAATTTTAATTTTTAGGCAAAAAAATATTTTTTTTTCTCCACAAATTTATTTTTACCGGCAAAACTGTTGATTATATAGAAAAATGTTATATGAACGGATTAAAGAAATTGTAATTCTAAATTTTTCTAAATTTGTTCCATCAAAATCGGACAAGTGGTTCTCGAGTTACAACTAAGCGAAAAAACATCAAGATAAGGAAAAAATTTAAAAGGTCATAAAAAAAAATGACACATACGAACGCCAAACCCTTTGAAGGTTTTACTATACTGACCTAGTACCATCACCCTGACTTGGAATTTCTCACCCCCCAGACAATAATCCCAAAAATGTTCCATAGTGTTATATATTGTAATATATGCCACATATGATTATATATAATTTTTTTTACTCGGGTGGCATTTTTTTTTTTAAATGGTAGTGTTTTGGAAAAAGGTACTTTTTTGTGGACAAAGTACTTTTTTGGTAGAAGGTACTTTTTTTTGAAAATGGTACTTTTTTGGAGAAAGGTACTTTTTTTTGGAAAAAGGTCTTTTTTCTTGTCCCCTTTTTGCCCCTCCCTGTAGGAATTTCCAAAAATCCCTTCTTAGTGGATGTCTACCACAGAGGAGGAACCTTCATACCAAATTTCAACTACGTAGCTCCAGCGGTTTGGGCAGGCCGTAAAGAGTTACACTTTTTCCTTTTTGATCCCCCAGTTTTACAACGTCCCTGTCCAAAATTCGAAAAGGTACTTTCCAGATAAGTTAGCCCATACTCCAAGGAATACATATTTTAAATTTCAGTTTTCTAGGCAAAGGGGTTTTGACAGGCGGTCAAGGGGGAGATTTTTTTCCTTTTTGCCCATTCCGGTAGGAATTTCCAAAAATTCCCGCTTAGTGGACGCCGCGCTTCAGCGGTTTGGGCTGGGCGATGTTGAGTCAGTCAGTATCTCACGTTATTCTTTTATATAAGGATCATTCTAAATAGTGGAACAAATTTTTTTGAAATCAGATGAGTAGTTACGGAGATTACCTCCTATAAACAAACAAACAAACAAACAAATATACACACATTACCTGTTTCTTATATTAGTATAGATATAGTATAGATTAAAAAATCTCTTTTGTTAAAAAAAACTTTTTATTTTTCCAACCTGAATTCTAATAGCACAAATATAATAATGACGATTTCCTTAAGCAAGAATGAAATCCGGATAGGGACATGCCCTCAACAGATTATTTTTCACAATTTGTTAAAGTGTTGGGATTTTAGCACACTTATTTCTTAAATGCAATTAATGTATTTCCCGATGAAAATAAATTTAAGAATGTCACAACTTTGTCTGATTCCTGAAGTTCCAAGGAAGGTAGCATAAAAAAATTTTAATTTTATGAGGATTTTAATGAAGAACCCAGTGTAGAAACGGTAATGACATATCATTATTTTTTGCACTACCAGTAATGACACCCACTTACCTTCTGCATTATTTTAAAACATATAATAATGAGTTACTGATAATGACTTATTTTTATCATTATTTCAAATATAAAATAATTTTCAAGATTTTTTTTTTAATTTTTTTAAATCTATTTTTAGACTCAATATTTTTTAAACACTGGTAAGGATATATGTAACCACATATTTTTTGATTTTTTGTATGTTGGCGAGTGAGCTTACCTGCTGCACACAAGGTCAATTATGTTTTTATCTATTAAATATAACATGTCGATATAGCTCAGATGGTAGAGCTATTGACTGGCAATCTGTAGACCCAGGTTCGATTCCCGCACCAGCAAATTTTATTTACAAAAAAAAATGCAATAAAAAATATATTTATTCTTTTGAAAATCTCTTAGACTCATTATTTTTGTCAGTACTGGTAAGCACATAGGTAACGATATATTTTTCTATTTTTCGTATGCTGGTGTGTAACCATAACTCATTATTTTTCGCGACATCGCCATATAAAGGTAATAAGAAATGTAATAACAAAAGTAACTAGTTACCATTACCAAGTATGTAGTTACATAACCACATATCTGGTAATGATTTTCTACACTGGGAAATAATGAAGTTTAAGGGCTTATTTTTGCATTTTAATTGCTTATTTACTGTTTTTTCGAGCTTTTTTAGTAGCTTTAAACATTGCTTTTAGAGCTTTTTTTTTTGGTTGCCATACTGATCATATTATGATCATTGAGATCACTATTATAACATGATGCTCTTTTTCAGGGTTACGATTATCTAGCAATATAAAAAAATCTCTTGTTATCAAAGTAAAGTGTTTTTTTAGGTTTTTAAAAATTAATAACCGATTTGTTTGCTAGAGTGCCTATGCATAATAATTTGAAAAACTTATAACACATTTATAAAATGAATTTTGTGTGACAAATCTATTTTATAAGCCATTTATAAATTTAAAAAGTGATTATGCATATGACCCTAGATATTTAGTTTTGAGATGCCGAATACCCCAAAAATGGTTTGAACTTATATTTCGCCCATTATTTAATTTAACGGTTCAAATTAACCTATTTTGAGTTCAAAAATGAAAAATACACACGGATTTAACGAATGAAAAAATAACAGCAAAATTAAAAATTGTTAAAAGAATCATATTTGATAAAGGTAAAACCGGTATAAAATAAGCTCATTTGTTTAATAATAAATCATGTCACTGCCAGATAGATTTTTTCATGACTAACATAAATTTTTCATTTGTATTTATAATTACCAGGGCAAGTTTTTTTTTAACATTTGACATTAAATGCCATTTTTGCCATTTCTCCGATTATTTTGTAAAAATGCCATTACTACGGATCCTTGCAAAACAAAAAAAAAAAAAAACATTTTGGCGAGCTTTTTATACTTTTCAATGAAAAAAATTTTATAAAATATATTTGTAGCAGAGCTTTGAAGAATTGATTCACATAAATTATTTTCAAAGATGATTCAAGAAAAGTGATTTATTAATTCAAAATTTCAAACACATATAAAGATAATTCGAGCGAATTATTCCCATATTTTTTGAGCATGCCATTTTTCGCCTTTTCTGTTGTAAATTTTGCTGCTTTTCGTGCTATTTTGCGTGCAAATTACAACTTTTTTTGTACCATTTTAAACTTGCCCTGATAATTACATATTTTTTTGAGCCATACAATACTATCTTGAGAAAAAGTCTTGTATAAATTGCCAAAATGAGATTTTGAAATAATTTGTCAGATATTGTTTTGTTTTAGCTAACATTATCTTTTTCAAAACTATTTGAATGAAATACATTCTTAATTAGTTTTTGTTTAAAACAAGAAAAAGACATGAATAAATGTTTTCAAATCATCAAAAGGTAGCGAAAACATAACAATATTAATTAAGGAATGTCACATTAACGGTTAAATGAAGAAAACACTAACAAACTAAGAATAGAATGTTAGATGAATCTAAACAATACCTACGTATTTCGAACAGGAAGGTATTGAAAATGATAAGATTTATTACCAATTCATAATTGTTTGCTTTCGTTAATTATTTATTTTGGTGATGATACAATTTTCATCACTTCAAATCAATTACAACACAATAAACATAAATAACACAGATACACTGTAAGATATCTACACGAACCTGTTATTTCAATTGTTTAGAACATTTTTGTTGTTTAAAAATTGAAGAAATCTGATAAAAGAAAAAAACATTTTTAATTTTGTAGTAAAAAAAAAACTTTTTTCTTAAATTTGTTTACTGCTACATATATCCAAAAAATATCAAATCATGTAAACGGTAAATAAACAATTACATATTTTTTATATATATTTTTTTATCAAATTTAGATATGGGAAAAACTACCAAAACAAGAACATTCCTCATCAGTAAAAATAATACACATTTAATATCAATTAAATTATGTGTTACTTTGCTTACGATGTGTGTCATAATTATTAGCTAACCCAAAAATTAGTTGTTTTGTATAAAATTTTTAAATGTTTTCTTTGTTTAATAGTTAAGTTAAAGTTAACCCTACAGTATGAGAATTACACTCAGAATAGTTCTGCATGTTATTTGTGTAGTAGTGTGACAGTTATTTGTGTAGTAATGCAGTTGTAGGTATTTTAACTACAATTGTAGTTAATTTACTTAGAGCAAAATGTTTTTGACAGTTATTTTTTTAAACAAACTGTAAAAACTATACATTGTGGTAACATTTATTTTATGCAGTTATTATTTTATTATTTTCAATTTTCAAGTGTGTATGTGTACTAGGGTTATCCAAGCTTGTGTGGAGGAAAATAAATTTTGTGCTTTTGACCGTGCTACCCCCTGGAAATATTTATTTAGGTGTAAAACTACGTCCCCCAAAAAATTTGGATAATCGGACATCGGAAAGACGTGCCGCATCGGCCCTGAAGTTTGGAACACGGATAACTAGGAGAAAATACGACTTTTTGTGCATTTTCTCGAAAACATTGATATTTTAAAACCAATGCGAATTAAAGACACCCCTATAAACAATTTCACTGGAATTTAAGTTGAAAACAAGTTTAATTCCAGCCCTGTTTTCTAGTTTCAAGGCTTGAATACAACTTTAATCACATTTAATTTCAATAGCATACTCCAGCAAAAGGGAAACAAAAATTCAAGTTTGAAGTATTTTTTTTTTAAATATACAAATGCTAGATTTTGAAATTGACTTTACTTCAAGCAAAATTTAAAGCACTTGAATTTTTATAACCTATGTGCTTATTGGGACTAAAGAATCGTAATTTAGAGTGAATTCTCTTTGTAATAAAGCAATAATAACTTAACCCTCTAATGCTCTTTCTTCTGATTACAATTATATTTAAACCATATATTTGGCGTTGAAAATTTACTATGGAACAAATATTAAAATTTTAATTTATCGCTTTATTTAGGCGATGTAGCACAACAAATGTTGAAGACGTATCTTGAAACCTAGTGGTGAAATAATTTCGGTTTTTGCTGTTAATAATACTATCAATAAAATAAAATTACACACAGAAAATAAATTGGTTGGAATTCTATCGGAACTAGGGTTTTTCTTTTCCCGGACTTTTTCATTTCCCGGGACAGCGGGATTGTTTTTTAAATTTCCCGGGATCCCGGGAATTCCCGCTTGTTAGAAAATAAATATATATCCGACATATTTTTACTTGAAAAACTCGATTTCTATTAAAATAACTTACGCCAAAGTTCATCTTTTGGTTGCAGTCATGAGAAAATCTACTTAATATATTCTTAAATAAGGGCTTAATTAAAATATCCATATCTTCCACTTTTTCGGGATCAATTCGTTTAACAGTTTAAATAGCGAACTAACTAACTAACTTTTATTTGTACTTTAAAAACGTGATTTTTTAACAATTTCGAACGCTTACGACTGCGGGAATCTGGCCCCAGCTTAAGAGTCAGAACTAAGATCGATTTTTTGATTAAATATGGAATCCAAAAATTTTTATTTCTAGATATTTTGTTTCTATGTAGATTTTCAGAAGTATTCGTCTATTTTTATTAAAAAGTTTAAAAGTGAATATTTTTTACACAAATTTTTAGGCAAATCGTCTAAATCTTTTTATAAAAATAGACACTAAAATATTATTAAATAGTTTTATAACTTTATTAAATTTTCATTGTTGCATTTTAAATTAACATATAAAAAATCCAAAATAATTTGAAAAAGCATCTGATGCATTATTTTAAAAAAAATAGTAAGCTTTAAGTGCAGCGATAACTTTTCCACTCAGTTCCGTTCAAAAATATATTTTTTAATATATTGTATTTTTTAAATATCCCACAGGATGATTTGGAATGCAAATCGAAATATCGGAAGAAAATTAAAAAATAAAATATTGAAAAATAAAATACAAAATATTGGATTTTTATTTTTTTTAAATTTATGACATAAAGCCAAACAATACTACAAATTTAACAAAAACATAAAATTTTAAAAATACAGCTGAAATAAAGGAATAGCAATTGAAATTTAAATGAAATTATTTGAAGTAATGAAAACTCAAAACACTTAAATCAATTGAAAATACGAAAATGCCGAGTTTTTTTGGAGGTATTTGGAGTTGAAATATAATACTGATGTTGAAATGTTGCATATGTATATTGCTTTATTTGAACAAAGACCATCATTAAAAAAAATAAAATTTCCGAGGTACGAGTATTTTTGTTGGTATTTAAACCAAAGGTTTAAAAGGCTTAATTCTTTCATTCACTTTTTAAAAATTAATGAAATTTGGGTTAAATTTCATTCCCTAATAGCATTTTTATGGAATTAATTCGATAGCTTAATTCCCTATAGCTTAAAATTATATGAATTCATTTTATTTTGATTGAATTCTAACTGAATGAAACCCAATTTACTTGAATTCATTTAATAAAAAAGTGAATGAAAAATTATTTGTTTTCATTCACTTAATCAAATGAAAAATTTTAATTTGTATGTAATTGCTGAAATATAAGCATAATACAATGAAAAACGTTTAAAATTCATCTAACAGAAATAAATAGTATCGTATGCTTTGTTACAGCTTGTATGCTTTTGTTTTGATTATATGTTAGTTTCAAACTACACTGCACTAAGTGAATGGTAATAAAATTTCTTCATTCAATTAGTAAAATAGTGAATGAACATGCGATTTGAATGATTCAAGCTAGGAATTCATTCAATTCATATTAAAGCTTTGGGAATGAAGCTTATGAATGAATTCTTTACGAATGGTTTAAGGGAATGGTACATGAATCTTTTTAAAATCTGAATTTAATTTTTAGTGAATTAAGCTTAAATTGAATTAAGTTTTTCGAAGCTCTGATTTAAACTTGATAATGTCTAATAAAATTTGTTTTCGGTTAACTAAACCCTAAAAATTCGGCCTAAATAATATTTTTTATATTATATTATTAAATTTTAAATCGCATTTTTTAATTTTAAATATTTTTTATTTAAATTATTTTTAAAACAATCAATGTTTTTAATTTAAATAAAGCTTCCAAAATTTTAATATACTAGCTAAAATTCTGTAAAAGAATAAAAAAAATCTCGGGAAATCCCGCACAAAATTCCCGGGATTGCGGGATTGAAAAAAGGGCGGGATTCCCGGGAATTCCCGGGACGGAACCAACGAAATTTTTTCGTTATTCAATAATTTTAATTTAATTTTAATTGGGGTTAATTATAATTCTTCATCAGAAAAGTTAAATTTAATTCTGAACAGAAAATATATACGATTAACCAAAACGCAGTCACATTATCCAAAATATTGGTTTTTCTAGTCAATATTGAAAAAATACTACTAACTTCTACATTACCTTCAATACCAACAACCACCAATTTATCGAAGATTTAGTCATTTGAATAAAATATCGGCAGCAAAAATCTAGTATCAGTTGTGTTTCAATAAAATCGATCACCCTATCCAAATTATTAGCTTTTCCAACCAATTTAAAATTTGTTTTTTCAACTTTAGTGGCATCAACCGTTAATTTCCATTATATTTGTAATTATAATAATATATTGATACTAGGAACAGAAATTTTATTTGGCATATTAAAATTTTGGAATGTATCATATCTTTACGTTTCATATACTTCTGCGTATTTAAATTAAAAATTAGACGACAACAAAATGTAAGTGTCTGTGGTGCAGGGGGTAGACACACAGCCTAATAGTCTGAGAAATCTGAGTTCAAACCTCAGCCAAGGCGTTGTAGTTTTTTTTTTTATTATTATTAAATAAATGTTTTTATTGATTCAAATTGAAAGACACAATTGATTTTCTGTTGTTGATATAATTTTATTTAAAATACAAAAAATCAAAATATTTAAATTTTCAACCTGAAAAAATTCAAATTTTAAATAAGACTAAAAAAATTTAAATCGAATTTGGCCTAGAAGAAAAGCAATGGGCTGACAAACGGAAGGTCGCCGGCTCTATCCCAGTTCGCGACATAATGTTTTTTTTTTGATAATTTTTTTATTGATTTAAATTAGAAGACAAAAAAGACCACCAAAGGTCAAATCGATATATCTCGATTCCTAGAGGTGACCCAGCGAAACGCCGGGACACGTATAACTTCTTTTTTACCGATATAACTTTCCCCGGTAGTTTGAACCCTTCCCGATCACTGACCCCTACCATTTGTCTCACAGTGAAATTATTGAATAACGAAAAAATTTCGTTGGTTCCGATAGAATTCCAACCAATTTATTTTCTGTGTGTACTTGCAGACAAGCCGACGATATTTTATGAATCTAGTTTCCATGAAACTTTTTTTATTGAGTGTATGAAACTTTTAATAAATAAAATGAAATTTTTCAGAACATTTTATGAAAAATTCCATTAATTCAGCGAAAAGTTTCAATGGACGAGTTCCAGTGAAACTTCTTGCTTTTATGGAAAAATTCATTAATTTTATGCATTTTTTTCCTCAGGCCCGTACATTAAGGAACATTGAGTAGGGAACAAAATATATCAAAAAATTTTGTAAACACGAATTGCACGAATGTTAGCATGAAACAATGTCATACACAAATCAACATTCGTAAAAAAATGGCCATTTTTTCACGAGTGTTCCTTATTGTATGGGCCGCTTTAAATTGAATTACGCCCAACAACAATTTCCCACAAAAATGTACTATTCGAAAAAATAATAATTGAATAACAAAAACAAAAGTTTGTTGGACATGTTTTGTTTACTGGTAAATGTGTATCTAAAAGAGCTTTCTTTTGATATCCATTCTGTATACTTTTCTATAAAATTATAAGAAATATATCGAGCTCCTATATTCAATAAATTCCAATTCAAAAAAGCTAACTTCTCAGGAGAGCTAAAAAACTAGTTATTTCGCTTATTATTGTAAAAATAAACAATGTAGGTACCTTCCATAAGATGGTCTAAATATTCTTACTAATTTACACCTATGCAAAAAATTCCTTTTTTTGCACTTTTTTGCGTATATATTTTAGTATATTACAACACAAATATTTTTTCAGAGTTAGCATATTTTGTCGGAAAATAAAAATACGATTTTTTTGAAAAATATTTATTATTTAAAAAAAAACTACTCGAGGTGGTCAATTTTGGCACTCTCTAACTCACGCTGTATTGTAACAGGGTGACTCCAAATATGATATTTTTGAAGCTTATATCATTGACTATAATCGTCCATACATAATATTTCAATCCGATAAACATTTTAAAAGTTACATATATAATTACCAATTTTTTTTTTTTTGGAACCACTAATATGATAAAAAATTACTATATCTCGAAAACTAGCCATTGGATATCAAAATCTTTTCCAGATTCGTATTCAGCATGCCAAATGCAATAAGATCCCAGCAAAAAAAGAGCGGAAACAGATGTAGTAAAAACATCACATATACCGATTAAGATATAGTTCAAATTGAGGTGAAACATGCATGATTTTAACATAGGTCATAGGACGGAAGTAATCCAGATTGCTGAAACTTCATTCAATCAAAAGAAATCTTAATTAACCTTTTCATTATAAACGCATCGTTATTAACAAACCTAAACTTTCAACAACACTCCGATATACAAATTATATATTTTAATACCTAATTTTAAATAATTTTTTTTTTTTATTTGATGCCATTATACAGAATTATCGAATTACAATATCTTATCGAATCTGATTCAACAATTACTTTTAGCCGTATAGTTTAAAGTGGTTTGTAACTGGAATTCTGGTTTAGAAATGGTGATATTTCTATTATAAAAATTGGTTTTGACTTAAACTAAACCAAGTTTATCTTATTACATCCAAAAATTTCGGTCTTAGAGGTTTTATCAAAAACAAAAAAAAAATATAAAGTGTATTCAATCCTTTATTTGTAACATACCCAATAAGCACATAGTTTTAAAAATTCAATTGCTTTAAATTTAGCTTGAAGTAAAGTATATTTCAAATTCTAGCAATTGTATATTTAACAAAAATATTTCAAACTTGAATTTTTGTTCCCCTTTTGCTAGAGTATGCTATTGAAATAAAATTTAATAAAAGTAGTATTCGAACCTTGAAACTGGAAAACAGGGCTGGAATTGAACTTGATTTCAACTTGAATTCCAGTGAAATTGTTTATAGGGATATGGACAATTTATATAAGTGTTTGTAAACTCAAAATTTCTTTGGAAACAAAATAAGCAAACAATTAAAGAAACTTTTATTTTGATTATATTGAAAAACATTTCTGTTTTTTTTCAAATATGTATTTTTGTTATAACGTATGAATTTTTTCGCTAGTTAAACTTGTATATAACGACATTATATGTTAAGTTTACGAACTTGTCTGAAAGACGAGCATTAGGTCAGAAATATCAGCAATTGTCTCTTTGTATGTAATGAAAATGTGGATCTTTTTGAACTACTTCGATGTTTTTTTGCTAGGATGTGAAGTAGAAAATGTACTTTGAGATACACTCTAAAAAATGCATGTAAAATAAGTACTTTAAATGGTGTAGTTTTTCATGTACAAATACAGAAAATGCGCGAATTTAAGCACAAAATGCTTGAAAAACTAACTTACACGTTTTTGTCTACAAAATTACATACAAAATATAGTATTTTGTATGTTGATAAACATGTTTTTAAGGCAATAAACACTTTCTTTGTATAGTTACATACGAAACATAGTAAATTCTAATTGTATCAGAGTTTTACATAAATTGTGCCTAATCATACTCCTTTAGGTATGTAATTAAAAAATGTCAAAAAAAAATATTTACTGAAAATAAAAAAGAAACAAACAGCCATTTTTTGTTCGAAAATATTAAAAATTGCAAAAATAATACGCTAAATCTAGATGGCTGTTCGGGAGCTGATACTGTACATTGGTTACAAATGAAGCTGGACAATGTAAAAAAAGTGGAGGTAACTACGGAGATATTCTTTAAAATTATGATTTAATATTTCAAGGTCCTTTTTTTGGGATTATAATTTTAAAATCAGCATCTTTAATAAAGCAGATACTGTTTAAAACACCCAAGTGAGGCTTCCCAAATAAAAATTGGTTCATGTGACTACAATAAAGAAATCTAATTATTTTTTCACGGGTTGCTCTTTGTTAAGAGATCACGTAAGGCTTTTTAAACCAACGGTATCATAATATTTTGTGAAATTATGTAACTTTTTTTTAAACTTAATTATTATAGCAATAAAAGTACCATTAAAATAAATAAGCATATTTTTAGCTTTTTAAATGCTCATTTTGCAGGGGCGTTTTAAGCATATTCAATGCAAACTAACACGCCAATAGTAGTAAAATAGGATGTTGCTAAACATTTCTTAGGCATTTAAACATGTATTTTTACATACAATATGTCTATTCAATTTACACACAATGTATGTAAATATTTCATTTTACATACAAAATGTATTCTTACCAGGCACCCGATATTAATACTTTTAAAACGTTTTATTTTGTTTTTTCCTCAATAAAAAAAAATCACTTGTGTACAAATGAATTTATTTTTCTTGATGGATATTTTTTTTTCATCAATTTTTTTATTTTTTGTTTTCTTTTCGAAAACAAAATTTTAAAAATATCCGTACTGATATTTTCAGGAAAGTTGAGAATTATTTTTATTTTGTACTGAGGAAAAAACAAAAAAAAAACGTTTTTTTTGTATTGAGGAAAAAACAAAATAAAACGTTTTAAAACGTTTTTTTTAGTTTTTTCTGATTACAATTACATATAAATTTTGTAAAAATTCTTAAAACAACATTCATATAGACATATTTCTGCATTCAATGATATAAACCTTTGCGTTATTAAAAAGTAATAAAAATTTCCGCCGAAAAGACTTCTACAAAGCATGATAATCAGCGATTAACATTCTGCAAGCAAATATATTGATGCAAAACTATTCCTTTTTGCAAATTTGTTTGTCGTGATTTTTTGTTTTTGCAATCTAACTAGCTAATTTTGGTATAGGATATATGTATTATAGTCCCTAGATTATGGATTTTAAAGAACCCCACTTAAAAAATTGCAAACCAATGGCGGAACGCGAAAAAAAACTTTATGGTACAAAAAATGAATTAAAAATTGTTATCAGAAATTTACATTCTGCAAACAAATACACTGATGCAAAAAATTTTCTTTTCGGAAAATTTTTTTCGCGAATTTTTTTTTTGCAAACTAACCACCAAACTTTTATATGAGAATATTGGTTTATAGTCCCAAGATTATGAATTTTAAAAATACGCACTTAAAAAATTGCAAAAAAAATCGCGGAACGCGAAAAAAAGCTTTTTGGTACAAAAAATAAATTTAAAAACTCAGTCAGCGATTTACATTCTGCAAACGAATATGTTGATGCAGAAATTTTCCTTTTTGCAAAACTTATTTTTCGCGAAATTTTTTGCGTACGAACTACCAAACTTTGGCATAAGATATGGGTATCATAGTCCCAAATTTATGAATTTTAAAAAACCGCATTCAAAATTTTTTAAACTTAATCAGCGATTAACATTCTGCTATACATATGTTACATACATATACATATGTATATTGATGCAAAACTATTCCTTTTTGGAAAATTGTTTTTCCCAATTTTTTTTGTTTTTGCAGTCTAACCAGATAATTTTGGTATAGGATATAGGTATTATAGTCCCTAGGTTGTGAGTTAAAAAAAACCGCTCTTAAAAATTTGCAAAATAATGGCGGAACGCGAAAAAAAGCTTTATGGTACAAAAAATAAATTTAAAAACTCAGTCAGCGATTTACATTCTTCAAAAGAATATGTTGATGGAAAAATTTTCCTTTTTGCTAAATTTTTTTTCGCGAAACCTTTTGCATACTAACCATCAAACTTCGGCATAAGATATGGGAATTATTGTCCTAAGGTTAAAAATTTAAAAAAACCGCACTCAAAAAATTGCAAAATATTGGCGGAATGCGAAAAAAGCCTTTATGATACAAAAAAATAGTTAAGAAACCTAATCAGCAATTTATATTCTGCAAAAGAATACATTAATGGGAAAAAATTTTTTTTTGCAAATTTTTTTTGCCAATTTTTTTTTTTGCGAACTAATTACCAAACTTTGGTATGAGATATGGGTATTATGGTCCCTAGGTTATAAATTTTAAAAATCTGCACTTAAAAAATTGCGAATTAATGGCGGAATGCGAAAAAGGTTTCTTGGTGCAAAAATTTAATTAGAAAACTTATACAGCGATTTCATTCCGAAAATGAATAATATTAGTGCAAAATGCTGGTCAATTGGCAAACATTTTAGCAAAAAAAAAAATATTTGCAATATATGTTTGTATGTATATACCGCTCAACAGTTCACTCTAGGATATTATATGATTTTCTACAGATTTGAAACCAAAAACCATAATAATCTCCACCATAAAAATAAAACAAAAATTTTAAAATTCTATTCATATTTTTGTACTTAGTACAAAGATGAAAAACAAAAAAAAACGTTTTTTAAAACGTTTTAAAAAGTTTTATTTTTTTTATCAATTTTTTTATCTTTGATATTTATACCTAAAGATATTTTTCGAATTTCAACTTGAGGGATATTTTTGTTTTAAAGTACATTTGAAATTTTTTGTTTTCGATTGAGAAATAAAAACATTTTGAACTTTAGTGATATTTATTTTTGATAAAAACAAAAAAAAAACGTTTTCTGGTGCCTGATTCTTACCGTAATTATAGTAGGAGAAAAGATACCTACTATAAATAGAGTAATCTTACACGAAAATTTATTAGAGTGTAGCATAATAACAAAAATTTATATAAAATTTTTTAAATTTTTATCACAGATGGGTATTGCATGTATTTGCCATCGAAAACTTATTTTGACCCAATTTAAGTTGACATATTTTGAATAAACACTCAGACAAAAAAGTTAGTAAAAAATTTTTTAAACAGTTTCCAATCGCACTTTACTATTTTTATACTGATTTTTAGTACAATTTCTTTTTTTAGTATTCTCTTATTACAAATTACGGACTTTTATAATATTTCTCGCTGCTGATTTCAGCAAATCATTTTACTAATTTTTCAAAACCGAGTGCTAAATTTTTTTTACAATTCTTGTTTAGTTTATATTTTTTACTATTGATATATTCTTAGTTTGGAAGTAACACTCAGAAAATTTTATTGTATCTCCAATGCATAGAAAGGTAATAACTGGAGAACCGTTTGCAATTTTGACTCCAAATTTCAAGTACGATAAACTAATTATACGCTTGTTACAATCGAAAGAAAAAAGTTTTTTTTTTTATAATTTAGATTTTACAGTTTTTTTATTTTTTAGTGCACTTTTTTGCTAATTTCAGCAGATTGATTTTAAATTACAGTTTACAACAATTTACTGAAATTTAGTAGCTGCAACTAATTATTTATACTAATTTCATTGTACTAAAATTATGATATTTAGTAAGATTTTTAACTGATTTTAGCAAACCGATTTTGAATTGCAGTTTACATAAATTTTACTAAAATTTAGTAGCGGGTACTAATTTTTTCTACTAATTTTATTGTACTACAGATCAGCAGACATGTGTTGCTAAAATTTGCAAAAAATACCGCTGGGCTCAAAACAGTTAAATTTTCCGTAATAATAGCAAAATTTTCAGTAGCCATTACACACAAAAAAATATTGTTAAACTTTTTTCAATTAAAACGATTTATTAAATTATTTCAAAAGGTGTCAATTAAAAATTAATCCAATAGATTAAATAATTGGTCAAAACTGCAATTTGCTTGCCATTTTTTTTATTCTATCACTCAAAAGCATTTCATAAAAAAAGAGAAAAACATCAGCATATTGTTGTTGTTTTTGTTTGTTTTATTTATGTGGTTGCTTTTATAAATGTGTATGTATTAGTAACAGATATTTTAAATTCATTTTTATAAAATTTTAAAAATTTTCGTTAAGTTTATTATTTTATTTAGTTATATATATTATTGTAAACAAATAATGTAACTTTTAAAATTTTGTTTAATAAAATCAATATTTTAGTTAAACAAAAAAATCACAAAAAATAAATTAAAAATTATTTTAAATAATATTTTATTTAGTTTTCAACAAAAACTATTTTTTTAATTTTCAAAAAAATTTTGACAGAGTCCTTGTGCCTCAGAAGAAAAACGAAAACTAATTTCTGCGAGAGAATTTTTCATAAAAGTATAAATAAATCTATCAAATGAATGAAAATTGAATGCGGCTTTTATTTTAATAAAATTCAATGTTATGAAATTCAAGCTAACAATAAAGAAATATATTTTTTTATAGTTGGCATGACAACTACCACTTTATCCAGCTGATTAGAGTCTTATTTAGAATTTATACAATATTGATCAATTTTTAATCCAATGGATTAATTTTTAATCAAATGCATATAATATGCTATTTAGAAGGTATACGATATTGATCAATTTTTAATCCAACGAATTAATTTTTAATCAAATATATATAAAAAAAACTAATAAAAATCCTAATCAAATGTATTACTATTTTATTGAAAATTTATTCAATTAAAGAGCTACAAATTTGTAATTGAATGGACAATTTTTGAGATTGGAGGAATTTCAACGATAAAATTGATTGAAAAGGCGTTTTTCATGATTGAATTTAGTTTTTATTTTTTTGTGTGTTACAGACTTGTTTGGTTGAGTGTAGGCTCTCGATATAAAAAACGAAAATTTGGGTAATTTTTTACTAAAATTTTCAGCCCTTAAACATGAGATTGGGCAATACGTTACATTAGTTTTTTTTCCTCTATCACATCTCAGTAAGATCGAATAGAACCCATGCGATACTTTCCTTGTCAGCCGCTTTAGCAATGTCAGTCCGTCTATCCATGTAAAATAAACAATCCTTGTAATCAACATTCGGGTCGCAATTCAGAAGATAAGTGGATGAAATTTGTTACAAAAGTTTGCATTACTCCAGGAACGAACCCCATTGAAAATGGCTGTAGCGGTCCATGTTTTACAATGTCAGCATTAATTACACTATGCGACAGTCAAAATCGGGATGGGATGAAACCAACGGGAAATGTTATATCGGTCAAAAACAAGTTTTACGTGTCCCGGCTTTTCGCTGGGTCAACCCTAGGAATCGGGATATATCTTTTTTTGACATAACTCGAGAACCACTAGTCCGATTTTGCTCAAACAATTTTAAAAAAATTACAATTCCTTTAATCTGTTCATATAACGTTTTTCTATATACTCAACAGTTTTGCCGGTAAAAATAAATGTTTGTTACCGCTACCATAAAAATCAATAACCTTTTGTTTGTTACTTTTTTTTAATATTTTAGGCAAAAAATATTTTTTTTTTCATACATTTATTTTTACCGGCAAAACTGTTGAGTATATAGAAAAACATTATATGAACAGATTAAAGGAATTGTAATTTTTAATTTTTTTAAAATTGTTTGAGCAAAATTCGACTAGTGGTTCTCGAGTTATGTCAAAAAAGAGACCACCAAAGGTCAAATCGATATATCTCGATTCCTAGGGGTGACCCAGCGAAACTCCGGGACACGTATAACTTCTTTTTTACCGATATAACTTTCCCCGGTAGTTTGAACCCTTGCCGATCACTGATCCCTACCATTTGTCTCACAGTGTTATACACAGAAAAAAATAGTTCATACCAAGAATGAATTTTTTCATACTATGTATGAATCGGACATTGATTTTTTTTCCCAAAACTTGTTCATACAATGTAGGAATTTGTTTATACATTGTATGAACAAGTTCATGGGATTTTTTTTAAAATTTCTCCGTCGAATTAATAGTGAAATAACTATTATGTACTAATTATTTTATATTCTAATACAAATTATTGTTTTCCAATATGGAAATCGCGCTTTTAAAAATTTTTTATTTTTTTTTATTAAAATATTCTTAAGAATAAAACACAACAAAAATCATAAAAACGTCATTGTATAGGCATTATAATTATGTGCACTTTTGGAGCAGCTTATTTTCTCAAACATCGTCGCAGACTTAACCGAACATTTTGTTAATGCATCATGATGAAGATTGCAATTTGATGGTATTTTATTAATATCATTAAAATATTTTTGACCTGAAAATATGTAATGAAAATACCGTTGTATTGAAAATGGATAAAATAAGGAAAATATTGAACATACCTTCATATTTCCACGGATAAAGAAATCCCAATTTTATTACAAAATTATTTTAATCAGAAAAAATTAAAAATATTTATTGACATTTTTAATTAAACTGACTTGATTTTTTGAAACTGAAATATCAATGAATTATACATAAATTGTATAAATTTGTTCATACATAGTATGAACAGAAATCAATGAAACCAGTTCATACTATTTATGAACAAATTTGGTTCTGTGTATAATCAGAACAAATCGAATTTAAGCGATTTAAGCGGAATGTCGGCATTATAAAATATAAATAGAAGATATTAAGGTTGTCGTTGTCCATAGAAATTACAAAATCGCAAATAATAGAAATTCTGTTTGCAAGAAAAATCGGGCTTCCCAACAACTTACATAATAAAATACACTCTTTTAATTATTTCGGTATGAACAATTAATATATATTATAGTTTTCTCTGATTTATTAATGTTAAAAACTAAAAGTTGGTTGTTGTAATTTAAAATTAGTTTATATTTTGTGTGTCATATATGCAACAGATCAATGGTTGATTCAACAGGTTATTTAATTATGTATTATATAATTTCGGTTGTTGTTGCCAAAGTACAATTATAAATATTAGGTTGGTAATCAGAACCATTATACAATTCTACATACCAGTTTAAAAATATTTTAAAATAAAATTTCAACAATTAAAATTAATAAATTGTCCTAGAAATATTAAAAGTAAAAAAAAAACGCATTCGGCAGGAAAGCAAATGCATTTTTTGGGTTCCAAAGGAATGTTATTTTAGAAGTAGGTATTTGTTGTAGGAGTTAACATCAGTTATTCTTCTCAATCAATTTTGATTCTAATATATGTATATATTTTTTGTAGATTAACTCTAATGCCTTCTTGTGAAATTATCTTCACTTGCCAATCGGGTAAATGGTTTTTGTTATAAGGCATACTTCAAGACCCTAAAGAGCACAAACACTAGAAATTCCTCCACGGAAAAGGAGAATGCATTTTCTGTTGTAAGAAGGCTTTAGGAATTACAACTTGGCTAGGAAAATGGTCCTTCTTAAATAAACTCTTGCAGAAATTACGTATTAACGTAGTTTTTTACAAATGTTTAAATTTATAAAATTTTATTTTTATTCATTTTCAATAAATTTAATAAAAATATGTTTTCATATGCATTTTTATTGGAAATGGTTTAAAAAATTTCTAAACTCAATTGTTACTACCAAATTATTTTATATGAGGGCGGTATTCACAACTGAACATATTTAATTTTATAACCGAATAATACATTAGTACAGACCGAATCTACAATAAAAGTGGATGATAGTTGCCGTAACCGCCCCAATTCGATTGGCAACAAATTCGGTTGTAACAACGAATCTGTTTTCTGGGTGCAGTTTTCTTTATATTTTCATCTACTAATACGAGTATTGCAGATAGGAAAATTTATCATTTTCAATTAACTAAAATTTAACTCAAGTATAACTAAAATTTTGTAAATTTATTTTTGCTGCTCTTATCTTACTAGCAAACGTTTAAAAGAATTAATTCTTTAAGTCACTGTTTAAAAATTAATGTAATTTGAATTAAATTTCATTCCGTAAAAGTATTCTTATGGAATTAATTCGATAGTTTAATTCTCAAAAGCGTACAATTATATATGTATATGAAATAATTCTATTTTGAATGAATTCAAAGAACGGTGTCGAAAAAGTGGCGATTTTTGCCGCGAGAGGAAGAAGTAAAAGTCGACTGCTATTTTAATAAGTCGACTGTGCTGGACTTAAATATGGCCACTTAATTTCATATTCGGGGAAATTACATTAGATTTTTCATACGGCAACTGATTTTTAAACAGTTGCGTTTTTCAAACCACTTTTTATATTTTCAAAATTCCTTCTGACGTAAGTTTTGAACAATTTCAGAATTTTAAATTATGTATTTATCCATTTAAAGCTGACGCCAAAAATGGACCTGGAATTTACAAAAATGAGTCAAAGATTTTCGAAAACTCTAAAAAATTAATGAAATAGCAATATTTTATAAATTTTTTTTTTTTTAAATACTATTGAACAATTTCATATATAAAGACCATTTTCATTAAATTTATGAAGATCTAATTTATGAAATTCAATGAATTTTTCTAATGAAATTATGAAATTTTATGAAAGAAAAGTTATAATATTTCATAATTTTATTGTAGATTTTAGTTTATCTGAAGATTGTTACAATGAGTGTTATTTTTTACATTTTTTACATTATTACCTATAGTGAACTCCATAAAGGCAATCTGATGAAAGTGTTCGGTTATACTAGAAAATGCATTAATTGTCAACCACTGGTTCTAGGAAAGTTTTTTTCATAAGTTTTTCCTCTATTTGTTGTAAAATAAATTGTAAATTCTATTTGGAATTTGTCATATTTGATCTTAAACCGAACAAAAATAACACTAAATTTCATAATATTAATTAAATATTATATACATAATTCTATGAAATTACATCATTAATATCATGAAGAATAATTCTTTCAGTGTGTCTCTTGGTTTTGATTATTAGTTAAACCCAAATTAGTTTGGTAGTAAAGTGAGGTGAAATGTGGTATCGTAAAGTAGAAAACTATTTTCAATAGATTTTCTTACGTCAAAACAACACTCATAAAAAAAGCCCGTACAAATAGTTCAAAGTTCTGCTAAAATAACAGAAAATAGTACCTGAATTTGCGCCAGCAGAATTTTCAATGAAGTTAAAAATCATGGTCTGCTAAATTTAGGTAAGCTAAATTTTACATACTGCTAAATATACGAACAATTTTAATTAAATTAGATAGGAAATTTGAGCTGAATTCAGCAGAAATTTTACCTGATTTAACTACAAATTTCAAATATTTATTATTGGGAGTATATGTGTCTGATAAGGGTTACTTTATAGGTACAGAGTGACGAATTTTTGTCCATTTTGTTCTATCTCGCTTAGTTTCCGAGATACAAACTAAGCGATCTTACCCGGGTAAAAATCTTAATATGGTGTCATATATAATTATATCTTATTTGATAAGTCCCCATATAAAACCACATACAGCTTGATCCGAAAAATGGGTCATCTACATGTTTCTAATTGTATAAAATTAGATATTATTTGATACAGTTTGATCCGAGATTTGTCCATATCCAGGACATCATATTATATCTAATTCGATATAAAAATATCTGATTTTATATAATTTTGTCTGATAGTAGGTATACTTTTTATGGATACCAGCTATTAAATTGACATTGAAATTTGCTTGGTTTGAACAATTTTAGAGGCCCAAATTTTATAACATATATTAAAAATTTAGTTGAATGCTTTTGTCTTCATTTTTTAACATGATTTTACATGTAAAAAAATCACGTGAAAATTATTTGGCTGATGTTGAACTATATATTAATTTCTACGGGATTATATAGAAATTTATATAAAATTACAAGAATATATTTTTAGTATGACGACACATACAGTATTATATAACTTAGTATCGAACCATATATAATCATATCGGTCACTACATATATTTTAATTAGTTTTAAAAGGCTTATGTAGTTATATATGGAGTCAGATTTGGGGATATGTAATAACATCATTTACCATACAAAAAATTCGTTGAGAAAATAATATCAGATGTAGTTGTATATAATGATATGTGTCTTAAAGTGACTCCATTCATTGTCAGATATAACCCAATCACATTATATATGACAATATATAACTATTTTTACTCGGGTATAATAAATAAAATTAAAATATAGCGCCATCTCTATGTGATATTGATAGCAGACACAAAAATATAATAATTAGAAAATAATCGTGGTTTAAATTAGCTGAAAAATTTGTAAAGTTAAGAAACACAAATTACTAAAAATTAGCATGCAAAGGTAGTTCAAATACGGCTGAAAGTAGTTGTAATGCTAAATTAGATTTACAAAAAATATTAGTTCAATCCTAAATTTTAAGACAAAATAACAGGAAAATTAGTTCAATAGAATCAGAACGCGTTTAAAGACTTTTGTACTAACTTTTTTTATGAGTGTACTTCCGAACTAAGTAGTTGTGTATATTATCACTAGTTGAAAGTAAACAGCTGACACGATACTTTACGATACTACCAGACCAATGGAGCCTTTAGTTTTAAACTACTACACTGCACTAAGTGAATGAGAATAAAATTTCTGACACAGTTGGTAAATGTTGAATGAGTATGTGACTTAATGATTCAAGTTGGGAATTCATTCAATTCTTATTAAAGCTTTGAGAATGAAGTTTATAAGTGAACTCTTTAGAAATTCTTTAACGGAATGATATATGAACATTTTTAAATTCTGAATTCAATTTTTCGTGAACTAAGCTGAAATTGAATTAAGTCTTTCGAAGCTTTGCTTACTAATATTAAATAAAAAAAATTTAAGCATTTTTTCCAAGATCATTTTTACAAGTTTATTTCTATGAGTGTAAAAGCTAATTATGAAACCTTATTTCGACCAACTTGAATCCATTTAAAGGAGTTAAAATCAATTTGTACCAACAACCGAATGGTTCAGTTTCAGTTAGAGAATTTTTTGATTCTGACTTCCAAATTCTTATTGGTCTATTGCCACAGTCACATTATTAGTGCCTCAATTAATTTTTTGTTACAGTCGAAAAATTAACACAGCTGAAAGGTTGATTTGGTTGTAATCATGAATCTGTTTTCTCTGTTTAGTTATTAAAAAAACTTATGCTTGCTTTAACTTTGAAAAAAATTTTTATTGAAAATATTTTGGAAAACTCAAAAAACTGTTTTTTCATTTCTACGCGTTTTAAGCAAAATATTTTATTTTTTACAGTTTTGTTTCGATTTTTACTCTTAAAAAGTTGGCATCATTGTTCCGAATATCCAAATTTCAACAGTTATGGTTTTAACTGAAATATACTCACCACTTGTGTTAAAAAATCCAATAGTAAAATAATAAACCACACGTTTAAAAATTCAATAAATATTTTTATAGCAAAATTCACCGTCGGCTTAAGGATTTATTATATATTTAGTTTCACTTAATTGCAGAAGATATTATTCAATAGAGAATTACAAAAATTATTTTTTGTTGTATGTATTATGTACATTTTTGTTTGTAACTTTTTGTTAACACCAATAAAATAATTTGCAATGTATTAAACATTGAAACTCTCGTACACTTTCATTTGCACCCACTTGTATTTAAATTAGTTTAAAATCTATAAACAAATAAGAACAATAAAAAGCACCCACGGACGAGTTTACGTAATTTTTTTTTTACTCTTAACGATAATAATTATGATGAAGATATTGCCAACGATAGATGAGTACCAATCAGTCTGTCAGTTAATGTATTGGTTAACGAACTAACCGTTTTAATTGCATTAAATTTGTGAACACGGAGTGGCATTAAATGTTTTACGAATTCAAACAAAATCGTATTTGCACGATACGATAGAATTATTATATACAACCGCGCTGTATAAAAGCCGCTAATAAACTACTGAAGTTGATTTGTTTGGCCAACGGTGTGAGTAGACTACCGGTGAAAATATTCATTCATTGAAACATCAGGTGGGTTCAAATACCGGTTACATTTTATGGCCACATGGCCAGAATGAGTTAATACCAATAGATATTGTCGTTCTCTTCTCACTCATGTTATAGGACCATTCCAACACCGGGAGAAACAGAGATATCGATAAACTTATAAACACTCTCTATAAATCTCTTCGATCGTGCAACCAACGAAAGATCGTTAAAATAGTTTGAACAGGTGTATGTAGTTGTGTGGTGAGCAAGTGATAAAGTCGGAATTTAAGTACTCACCTCTTCATAACAAGAGGTGTAATATGTGACTCGTTCACTTGAGTCGTTTTTAGCAAACAGGTTTTAATTGAAATTCTACCGGAAGCTCCGCCTTTATATATGAAATTTCCATTAATGGGGTTGAGACCGTTAATTCAATATGGCATCCACCACCAATTGTATTATTTTGTGTTAATTAAATTTACCTTTGTTTCTCTCTCACTCTGTTTTATACTCTCATCATGGCAAATAAGCATGGCGTCTTCAAAATCACTCACTATGTTAACAGAGCAGTAATGTTTAGATTGGGGTTGGTTATTCAATTCGTAAATAACACGAACAACAACAATATAAGGAAAAAGACAAGTCAAATAAGGCAAGAGGCCTGTTATTGTTGATTTATGTTACAAGTGGGTAATTGAATAATGTTTTGAGTGGGGGACAATAAATTTCATTAGTGGAAGTTCGCACGTAAATTTGCTGCTTGTTGAAGAAAAAAAAAACACCATTTTAGTGTGTGTATTTTTGCCATTGTATGTGAGTTTGTATCAGAACTTGAAGGAATGTATTCTGTGGTTTCCACCTTACCTAAAGCGGCCTATAGACGACCAAGCATGCTCTACAGCATGGTGGATGGCTGTATGAATTTGATCATGTAATGTCTAATTTGACGGATTGTCAAGCATGTTGGATGAAAAACAAAATTTTTTGATTTTTTGGCAGGTTTGACAAACACACAGGAGAATTTTACATTTTCAATTAGTTTTAAACTAAAAAATGCAAAAACAGCATGGATGCTAATCGAAACGAATGCGGTTAAAGTTACGGAAACGATATTTTAGGTTATTTCGGTAACGGTATTTTAATGGTTACGCTATTTCATTTATTTCGGTATCGGTATTTTAATGATAACGGTATTTGAGTTATTTCGGTAACGGTATTTTAAAGTTAACGATATTTGGGTTATTTCGGTAACGGTATTTTAAGGTTAACGGTATTTCAGTTATATCGGTAACGGTATTTTAAGGATAACGGTAGTCAGTTATTTCGTTGCATCCCGTAATTTTTTTTTACAAAAAACAAACGAGAATAAAAACAGAACCAATTTATAAACTTAATGTACTAAAAATACTCAATAACCACGTGAAATTCCCAAAAGCAGAAAATTTAAAATAATGGTACGGTATTTTAGGGATAACAATACTTCATTTGTTTCGGTAACGGTATTTTAACGGTATTGATATTTTATTTAGTTCGGTATTTTAAGGTAACGGTATTTTAGGGGCAACGGTAGTCAGTTGAAAGGGTTTGGAATCGATAACGGTATTTTAGCGGTATTGCCTGCCAATCCTGAAAAACAGAAATTCAAAAATTAAATTCAAAGAAAAAGAATGAATAAAAATAATTTTGTCATTATCATCCGCTGTGTTGATTTTGTGTTTTTGAAGGTAAATTTTTACAGCACGCTTGACCGTGCCATTTTTTGTTTGCAAACAAGCTGGACAGCACGCTTGATCGTATATAGGGTACTTAAAGCGCTTTATACAGTACCATCACGGTGGCGAAATATAGCCCCGACGATAATTATTTCAGGTAATAACCCCAACAATTAAAATACGGAGTTTCCAAAGAAAATTATACACTCCTAAAGCTTTTTACATACGTAGAATACTGAAACCCACCCGGGTGGGTTCTTCATATTTTACACAAATTTTAAATAAAAAAATGCATTTACTCCAACATATATAAGGGGTTAATGAAGAAGAGATGAAAAAAAGAATAATAACAAAAAACTATAGAAAGTACCGTTAACAATACATATAGTGAAGCATAAGCATAAATGTGCATAATTTTTTGTTCAAACTTCTTGTAATTTGTATCAAAAAAATACTTAAAAACACGACTAACAATGAATAATAAGTTGTAGACAAATTTGTCAAAATGTTATTGTATTTTGAATAATAAATGAATAAAAGCAATATTTTTAAAAAGTAATTATGCTTTCTGTACTATATAAAGGCAATTCTTATACTAAATAGTTATAAAAAACCAATATTGTGAAACAAGTCAACAAGTGGTTTCAGGAGACGATGTAGAAAAATTGAAAAACTAAAGAAAAAAATTATAAAGAAAATTCGAATCTTGAAGAATTTAACAGTTTCTGATGAAAGTAAAAAAAATTAGTAACTGAGTCAAAAGCATTTTTGGTTTTGACCAAAAATTGTAAAGTTATAAATTATTGAAAATTTAAAAAAACCCACCCGGGTGAGTTTCAGGAGTGCGAAGGTTAAACAATTACTTTACAATTTCAGTCTGCTTGTGAGTAGACTAAAAAATTTTGTTTTTGATTGCCGTTTATATTTAATGTCATTACAAGTCTTTGGATAAAAGGATTAAAAGCAATTTTAAAGCTGAAAGTGATTACTTTGAAGTAATTGCTAAGTTTTATTCATATGACCCATTATGTCCAGCCTAATGGACATAATTCCCAAATGATTTTCGATAATGCCAACAGACCCAGTACGGCGCGTATTGTAGCAAACAATTTTTTTTTAAGATTTAAAAAGTACTCAGCAAAAGTTTTTACAATCGATTGCCAAACTCATCAATTCAGCAACTGGTTCCACTAGAACCGACTCCATGAAACTACAAGGTGGCGCAAAAGTTGTCAGCCGATGTTCTTTGACTGTAATTTTTTTAATAAATGAAAAAGTTTAGTTTTGCTTTTGGATTGTGTTTATTTGATGTCAAAATCAGAATATCTTTTGCGAGAACTTCCGCCGATAGGTTCCTGCAATCCTGACGGATATTCTCTTTGAGTACTTCCAGAGTCTGAGGCTTGTTGACATAGACTCGTGACTTCAAGAAACCCCACAAATTCCGGCCAGTGCAAATCACCAAAACAAGAGATTAGGCGACCCAAAAATGCAGCCCTCAGAATTCCGATTGTAGGTAATGCAGTATGTGCCATTGCTCCATCCTGTTTGAACCACATGTTTTCCAGTCCCAATTTGTCCAGTTGAGGTAGCAAAAAGTCGTCGAGCATGGCTCTGTAGTGCTCGCCATTCACAGTAGTCATTTGGCCCGCGGTGTTTTCGAAGATATAAGGTCCGATGACGACCACACCGTACAGTAACTTTAATGGGGTTTAATGGCTCTTCGTGTGTTTTACGCGGATTTTCGTTGCCCCAGAAGCGTTAATTCTGCTTATTCACCTATCCACAGAGATGGAAATGGGCCTCGTCGCTCAAGATGACTTTCGATGAAAAGTTGTCTTCCTCGTGGTAGAGATTCAGGATGGATTGAGCGTAGGTTACACGCGCTAAGCGGTTAATGGCTAGCAGCTGATGCACTGTCTGCACTTTGTAAGGGAACATCATCAGGTCTTTCACCAAAATTCTTTGTAAAGACCGCCGATTAACGCCCAATTGCTTGGCACGTCGTCTGGTCGATAATCTGGAGTCCTCTGCGACGTCTTTAGCCACAGCCGCGATAACGGCTGCTCCAGGGCCGTCCAGACCTGACAGCATCTCGTGTTGTCCCATACTCTTATAGGCGAGCAGCTAAACGCCGTAGTGTTTGCCCAGTTGGTGTCGGACGACCGGGAAATCTTCGCCTAAATTCACGCTGCGCCAACACCACCGAAGAATTATTACGTAAAGACATCGAAACAATTTTTCCGTGTTTTGTTTACTTCAGGTTTAAGCCGATTCGGTCGGGAGCGGCTTAGAATGATAGATCCTAGTGACGGCGTCTAATCGGCTGTAAACCGGCGGCTTGCATCTCTGATGTACATGACTTTTAGAATTCATAAAAATTTAAGTAATTAGTACTCACTGCTAATATCTTATGGCAGTTGCATATAATTCGGTATCAAAACTGATTATTTTTATAAGACTGGGTCGCTTTTGTATGTAGTTTTACATATAATATTTTAGTGCAATTTCCGGGAACCCTCTTAGACGCTGGTGCCAAGGCATGCTGAGGCGATTAAAAAATTAAACAATTTTCATTTCTAATAGCCCCACTTTCGGTTCACCAGAGAAAGTTATCGAAAGTATTTTCTGCTATGTTATCCGATTTATCTACACCCAGGAAAAAGATTGGTTGGAATTCGATCAAAACCATTAAAATGAATTTTCCAGGACATTATTTTATTTGGAGTTGCCTATAATTGAATACTACACCAAAAATATTTTACTAGGTATTAAAAATAGGGAAAGCAAACTAAAAAACAATCCTTTTCACAAATTATTGGTATCTCCAATCAATTTTAAAATTAGTATCAGTTTAGTAATTCTATGCAGTAGAAGCAGCCAATTATTTAGTGAATGTACAAGAAAATTGGTGTTACCTATAACCTTTATTAAAAAAATTTCAATATTCAAAAGTGGTAACTACAAATACGGGTATCCTAATCAAATATGACCTTAAAGTCGAGTTTCTGTAGAACCAACCGAATTGTGGATTGTATTGATAACACACACAACTATTGTTTGGTATTGGTTAACGAATTTTGTACTATATTTGTTTTCCAACCAAAACATATAAATTCAAAATTAGACTTCAAAGTTAATAAGCGTTTGTGGTGTAGTCGGTAGAGAGTACGCCGGATTTCCGAGTTCAAATCCCGGAAAAGACAAAAATTTTATATGTTTTTTTTTTAAATTAAAATATTCATATGTATAAACAGTAAATATGGCTAATAAAATTAAAAGTAGTTGTGGTGCAGTGGGTAAGAGTGTGAACTATTAACCTGAATGGCCGGGTTCAATACCAGAAAATTCAAAAAAAGTTTTTTAATTTCAATGAAATTTTGTGGAATATAATAATATTGATGTGGAACATAATATTGAATTAGACAACCGAATATTGGCTTTCACGACGAAAAATATAAACTAATATAAAGATAGTTGTCGTAACCGTACGAATTCGATTGGCAACAAATTCGGTGGCCACAACTGAGACTGTTTTCTGGCTGTAGCAGTTCGAGCTCGATGTTAAACCAAAGGTCCTCAGATTTCGAACATACCCAATTTAACATATCGCACTTGATCAACAAGAGGGTATTAACTCGAAATTTTAAAATTTTCAGTAGAGTTGAAAAACTGTTTGTGGTTACATTTCAAGAGAATTTGAAAATCCGCATACAACATAGTACACTCAACCAAAAAAGTCTGTAATGGCTACTGAAAATTTTGCTGTTATTACGGGAAATTTAACTGTTTTGAGGCCAGCGGTATTTTTTTGCTAATTTTAGCAACACATGTCTGCTGATCTGTAGTACAATAAAATTAGCAGAAAAAATTAGTAGCCGCTACTAAATTTTAGTAAAATTTATGTAAAATGCAATTCAAAATCGATTTGCTAAAATCAGTTAAAAAACTTACTAAATATCATAATTTTAGTACAATGAAATTAGTATAAATAATTAGTTGCAGCTACTAAATTTCAGTAAATTGCTGTAAACTGTAATTTAAAATCAATCTGCTGAAATTAGCAAAAAATTGTACTAAAAAATAAAAAAATTGTAAAATCTAAAAAAAAAATTGTTTTCCTTCGATTGTAACAAGCGTATAATTACTTCATCGTACTTGAAATTTGGAGTCAAAATTGCAAACGGTTCTCCAGTTATTGCCGTTTTATGCATTGGAGATGCAATAAAATTTTCTGGGTGTTATTTCTAAACTAAGAATATATCAATAGTAACAAATATAAACTAAACAAGAATTGTAAAAAATTAAAAAAAAAATGTTTATCATACACAGAGTTGAATAGAATCAGCTGAGATACCTTAAGAATTAAGGTTCAAAGCAAAAAAGAGTAATAATAACAAAAGGATAAAAATAGCATTGTTAAATTTCGTTGATGTTAGTCTAAGTTGAGTTGTTGATAACAAATGAGTTGTTGATAACCGATTTGCTTTCAACAGCCACATAAGTAGACGATTATCAAAATATTAACCCACTCAAAGGCGAAAGGCACTGATGATGGCTTTGTAGCGAAAGCCGAAAATGCGCGTTCTGCCTTGCTGGTCTTATCGAATATTTTCAATAATTTTTATTCTTTGTAATTTATTTGATTTGAAAATAATTTAAACAGAAAGTGATATTAATTTATGATCTTGAGTCAAACTAAAATAATATTCATTTATTTAAAAAAATATTTTTAAATTAGTATATTTTTCTGCTAAATTTAACACTCGGTTTTGAAAAATTAGTAAAATGTTCTGCTGAAATCAGCAGCGAAAATTAGTAAAAAAAAATCCGTAATTTGTAATAAGAGAATAGCAAAAATGATTACTAAAAATAAAAATTGTACTAATAATAGTATAGTGCGATTGGAAACTGTTTACAAATTTTTTTACAAACTTTTTTTATCTGAGTGTAAGCAAATTCCATTTGAAAATATATTTATATTGTTTTTCTTTTAAATTTTTGCAATTATTGCAAAAACAATTTATTTTTGGAGTTAATACCATTTTTCTGATACTTTTTGTTGATATAAAGGTAGTCACTACACTATCACGAAAATGGCCTCAAATGTGGTTTTCGAGATGAAAGAGTAATCGGAATACGTTGAAATGTTTACAGTAGATAGATATTGATGTTGTAAGTTGATTTCTTGCAAAAAGTTAAATTTTAAAATTTTTGAGTTAATACCCTCTTGTTGATCAAGTGCGATATGTATAAGATCGTGTTTTTAATTTCGCTATGGTCAATAGTATCGTTGCGAAAGGTGTGTTATAGAATTCAATTAATTCATCATGGAAATATAATTCGTCCAAACTTATCTCCCTTCATTTAAAAACGTACAACATCGACGTATCACTGATACAGAAGCCGTGAATCACGACTAGCGGTTTTAACTACTAGTGGTGTTTTTTTAGAAAAGAACCTCTATACTCTTATTACAATTCCACAACCCCCCAACCGAATGCAGTTAGGGCAACCGAATCAGTCGGTTGCCACAACTGAATTCCGTTAGGGCAACTGAATAAATTCGGTTGTCAGAAAGAAATTGTTGTGAGCGTATACTCTGCAAAGAAGAATGCTTTCAATTGAATCAATTCTCGAGTGTGGACCAAACAATTATTAGACTAAGTATGGATAGGAAGCCATTATTAACACCATCGACAACCACCAGCTGATATTCCGAGATCACTGGAATTTGTAAACCGGGAAATGATTTAAAGAGTTACCTAACTTTTGAAAACAGGATTAGGAGCGAAATTTTGGACATAAGCCTAGTGTCCCAGCTCAGTAATTCTCAGAGTATTAGAATTCGATATAAGTTTAACTAGCAGGCAACGCAGAAGAATTCAGAATTTTTGAAAGTATACAGAAATCCGGTGCAAGTGAATTAGACAATAGGTGTGTTTGTTTATTTTTTATATAAGCTGTGTTTTGTCTCATGCCTATCAACGTTAAGTATTTAGAGCAAATCTACGTTATACCGATTGTGGTATAAACATTTTTAAAAAGGTTACGTTTATAATTGTTCCGCTATAATCGAACGTACGTTAGCAAAAAATTTTAGGAAGTAACGCGAATAAGTTACGTTAGATGTGAAAATGTACAAACGTTGAGTTTTCAACGTTGATAATTATCAGTGTTGAAAGTTAACGGGCATTCGAAAAGGAATATGTTAAGTTTCGTCTTAAACGCGTTTTTATGCACTTTGAGTTTTTTATGAGTTAATGGATATAGTTAAGTCGAAAACACACCTATAGTAAAAGTAGTAAAAGAGAAAAAATTTCAAACTGTGTTCATTAGATAAAAAGCTTAAAAAGTAAAAACAACGAAAATTGGTAAAAGTACACTCATAGAAAAAAGTTTGTAGAAAAGTTAGTAAAACTGTTAGTACTTCAACTTAACAAATTTTTAGTTAAAATTTAATTTTTAGTTAATTTTTTTGCTACCTCCACATTACTAACTTACAAATTTTTTTGCTATTTTTTTTGCTGAATTTAGTTACTAATTTTTAACAATAAATTTGCTAACTTTACAGTATTTTGCTGAATTTTTTGTAACCTGGAGCGCTTATAAACAGAATGTTAAATGACTCATAAAAATTACTGCATATTTTTAACTCGCCAAAAATAATGCAAAAAGTTTTTTAATAAAGCTAAATTGAAATGGAAGTACATATCCGATCAGCAAACAATGAAAATCAAAAGAAGGGTATCTGAAGTACATTTTCCCAATCAGAAAAATACAAACGGGAAAGCGGTGGTAAAGCACTTTAACAGGTGGTACAAGTACTGGCAAAAAGTGCTTTCCCAGTACTAATATGCCAGCGTTGGGAGGGCAAAAGAAAATTTGGTCTTGAAAGAGCTTTCCCACAAACAAAAAATTGATTTTATAAAACAAACAAAATTTTAAATTAAAAAAAATCAAAAAAAAATTTTTCCTTGCAACCGGATTTGAACACGAAACCTTCTGACTACAAACCTTTTTTTAACAAAGCGTCAGCATTTGTATAAAATCGTTGGTGTACCAGTGAATTAATTTTTATACCACTGGTAGCATTGGCTAGGGAGCACTGGATAACCACTGGTTGCAAACCCTGGCATATCACTCTAAGCCAATTCTATGCCAGTGGTTTTTTTTATAAACCCCCGAAATTTTTGTAAAACAAATACTGGCAAAACGCTTTTTGCAAACGCTGGCAAAGCGTCCCAAATGCGTGTTCTGCCAGTCATTTATTTTTAACACCGTGGTTACCCAGTGGAATGCCAGTGCTTGATTTTTTGTACCACTGGCGATTTCTGACTGGGTTGTTATGGTTAACATATTATTGTCTATAAATAAAATAAAACTTTTACAAAAAATCATTTTTGGAAAATTTTCATTGGCATTGAAATATAATTGACATTACTTTATCTCAATGTCAATGCCAACAAATTTCATCACCATTCAATGCCTATGAATTTTTTCAATTTGAATTGATGAAAACAATGGTAATGAAATGTACACATAATTGAAGAAAAAGCATTGTAATATAAGAAATACGCGAATTTTTAATTTTTTTCTTAATTTATTATTTTATTAAAACACGAAAACAAATATTTCTTTCATCAATTATAAATGGGCATTTAGGCATTGAACAATGCCTATTAATTGACACATTCAATAAACTGGTCCCAAGTATGTTTATAAATACAAATTAATTTTTTATTTATTAATTTTCATTTCATTTGCTCCTTTTTTACCTTTTTCCAGTCCACTAGTAATCTGCAAAAGTTTTGTTGATTTCAGAAAATTTTAGCAAAAATTTTATAGATTTAACAGTTTTTTTTTGCTATTTTCATTTTACTATTATTTAGCAATTTTTTTGCTGATTTCAGCAAGTTAAATTGTTATTTGCAATTAACAAAAATTTAGCTCAAATATTACTAAAATTCTGTAAATTTAACAGTTTTTTTGCTGTTTTCATTTTATTAATATTTAGCAAACTGATTCTGCTAATATTAGCAGTTTTTTCTGCAGCATCATTTTTAACTAATTTTTAGTAACTTTTTCTGTTATTTTTACGGACTTATTTGTATGAGTGTAGTAAATGAATGTCATTTTACTTTTGAAGTTTAGTTATTTTTATTTTTTAGTTTCATTGATCTCCGATCATGCGTTAATGGCAATGAATCATTAAAAATGTATAATTCCATGGATTTTCTTTTCAAATAACAGAAATGCAGATGTTTTAACACTTACACAAATTTTGTACAATTGTTTCAAATACTAACACATCTGCCGGCAAATTTTCCGTTATGTTGTGTAGGTAATAGTAAAAGGTTAAAATCGGGCATGCCGACTATACAATACCCTACACCCGGTTAAAAGCCAACTAATGTTTGGATCCGAAATTGGAATGGGTTAAAATGGGACTTGTGTCAAAATTTTCTATAATGTGAGTTAGCGAACCAAATTTCATTTAAATAAAGCCAATTTTGGGGGGCCCTTATATGGGCACTAGGTCTAAACATGGACCGGTGTTAACCAAAATCAATAGGCTTCGTCTTTGGGGCAACATAGGTCTGTGTACCAAATTTCATCAAAATATCTTAATATTTGTGATCTGCAGCGTATAAACAATATAATTTTGGGGGGACCCTTACACACATAATAATCCATGCATTAAAATACGAAAAAATGTCAAAATAACAAAAAAATTTGTAAAATATACGAAAAATGGTTTACTTTACGAAAGTTTTTGTGTTTTGACATTTATTTCGTATTTTTATGCATGGATTATTATGTGTGTATATAGGCACTACACAGAGGGAATTTTACTGGATGAGTTTTAATTAAATTTGTTAGTAAACTAATGAAGTTTTCTTCACAATGTAAATGAAAAATTTCTTAAATTTGATGAAAAAGCTTCATATATTTTATGAATCCAGTTTTAATGAAACTTTTTCATTGAGTGTATGAAACTTTTAGTAAATGAAATTTTTCACAAAATTTTATAAAAAATTCCATTAATTCAATGAAAAGTGTCAATGGATGAGTTCCAGTGCAACTTCATTGGTATTATGTAAAAATTCATTAATATCATGCAGATAATTCTCTCAGTGTAGGTCTAAACATGGACCGCTGTTAACCAAAATCAATAGGCTTCGTCATTGGGTCAACATAGGTCTGTGTACCAAATTTTATCAAAATATCTTAATATTTGCGATCTGCAGCGTATAAACAATATAATTTAGGGGGACTCTTATATGGGCACTTGGTCTAAACATGGAGCGATTTTAACCAAAATGAATATGCTTCGTCCTTGGGTCGACATAAGTCGGTGTACCAAGTTTCATCAAAATATCTTAATATTTGCGACCTGTAGAGTGCGCACAAGAATGCATGGACAGACAGACAGACGGACGGACGGACAGACGGACATCGTTAAATCGAAATAAAAAAAATTCTGAGCCGATCGGTATACTATAAGGTGGGTCTAGGACCAATATTTTTTGGTGTTACAAACATCAGCACAAACTTATAATACCCTGACCACGTAGTCGTGTAGGGTATAATGATAGGGTATAAAAATTCAGACAGAAGGAATTCACAGTTTAAGTGCTAATGCGCATATTACGACTACCTGGTTATTTGTATCAATAATCTATCAGATATCATGGAAGGAACTCTAAAAGTACTGATGGTGGCATGGGGCCAATCCCCAGAAAACGGAAACTATTCTCTTTGTAGGAAATATTAATTAGCCGATTCTTTAAGATATTGAATAGTTTTCTAGAACTTTCACAACCTGGTTTGGACTTTAACTAATGCCACAAATTAATATGGATAACATAGGAACTTTAAAAGAAACTTAATTACTATATATATATATATACTACAATAAACGGATAACTACAAATGGAAAAATTGTATGTTAGCGGGATTTAAAAATACCACTCGCCTCTTCGCGTAAATATAATCTAAATTAAAAAGTTGACGCTTTAATTCATGTTTCTTTCGGGAACTAGTAGAATTAATAATATAATATCAATGCATGGAATGGAGTATGTTAAAATACGTTGAAATTAGGAAATGAAAGGAATGAACTGGATTAAGCGAACTCCCCATTGTCCTGTGTTCAAAACAACCTGCGAACACCCCTCAAAATCTCCAAAAACCTTTTGTGTACTCTTTCTAACCTCTTAAACTAAGGACAGTGTCGAATGTTGTAAAATAATTATATGTTTGGTTTTTCCCTACAACAGAAACTATGTACCTAGCAAGCGCAGTCTCTAAATAAACATTTTGTAAATATTTAAATTCAATAAATTGAATAAATTTTGTTTTTGCAATTCATTCCTTTGTAACTCTGGAATTCAGTAAAAATGTCTGCTATTGTTTTATAGCCAGCAATATGAATGGAGTTAATGTCCGTGGTTTTGTTTTATTTGTTTTCTGTATATTTAATATTCAATATTGCAAATATATGTAAGCATATAAATGTATTACGATAAATGGGGAATAAGCTTTTAAAGGCGTCATTCATGTTCACTTATTCTTCCATCATTATTTAATTTATTTTTGTCTTCTCTTCCACATCGCGCCTGCAGGGATGCCAGAATTTCCGATTTTTCGACAGTTTGTCTACGCTTTGTGTATGCAAAATGCCGATTTATTTATTAAAGAACTTACACTGCAATTACATTTAAAATGAACTGATATTGCAGTTGTTTCAGCTACAAATGCAGTTAAAATTGCAAGTGTAGTTAATTCAAATGGAATTGCAGTGAACACTTTTTTAACTGCAATTGCATTTAATTTGACCATTATGGTGGCATCTTTGGGATTATTAAAGTATTTCCTATTTTTGTAAGTGAACCCGATAAACAAGAATTGGCTTCTAAATCTACCAATTTGGGCTTTTCACCAGTTTTTTATTTATGTTTCCAACTCTGAAAGCGGAATATGAATGCTTATGGCCCAAAAGATTTTTGATAATTTTTCAGATTTTTCGAAGGGGGATTTTATTAAAAAAATGAGGTTATGAAACAATAAATATTTATTTTTTTTCTTGTGCTTTGTTTTAACAAAAACGGATAAATCACTACTCAATGGTACCAGCCTACTTATGTAAGTCAATTAACTCATATAAATCAAAGCGATAATGTAATCAAAATATCAATACATAATACAAAAAATTTAAATTATTTACTATTTATATAGTGTTAATATTTTTTTGTTTACATTTACGCCATTACGGAGTATGTTCACTGCAAGCAAAAATTTAAAAATCAACTCTGATTACAAGAAAAATAGTTTCGAACCCTGACTTTCAAGTGATAATTGAGGGGGTTTATAAATTATCTCATCAAATTAAAGGGATTATTCACAGAGTATTTGTATGGAAAATCTCTAGATAATACTTGAGATAATACAAAAATCTTCAAGATAACTGAAACCTCGTTCATGTGAATGGGGTATAAAATAAGAACAAAATCCTGATACAATTGTATCAAATTATTCTCAAAAATGTATTAATTGTACACTCAGATAAAAAAGTTAGTAAAAAAATTTGTAAACAGTTTGCAATCGCACTTTACTATTTTATATTGATTTTTAGTACAATTTCTTTTTTTAGTAATCATTTTTGCTATTCTCTTATTACAAATTACAGATTTTTTACTAATTCTCGCTGTTGATTTCAGCAAAAAATTTTACTAATTTTTCAAAACCGATTACTAAATTTAACAGAAAAATATACTAATTTAAACAATTTTTTTTTTTGATTTTTTACAATTCTTGTTTAGTTTATATTTGTTACTATTGATATATTCTTAGTTTGGAAATAACACTCAGAAAATTTTATTTTATTTTAAATGCATAAAAAGCTAATAACTGGAGAACCGTTGCAATTTTGACTCTGACTTGGTACAATCAGAAGAAAGAAAAATTATTATTTTTTTTTAAGATTTTACAGTTTTTTATTTTTTAGTAAACTTTTTTGCTAATTTCAGCATATTGATTTTAAATTACAGTTTACAACAATTTACTGAAATTTAGTAGCTACAACTAATTACTTATACTAATTTCATTGTACTAAAATTATGATATTTAGTAAGTTTTTTAACTGATTTTAGCAAATCGATTTTGAATTGCAGTTTACATAAATTTTACTAAAATTTAGTAGCGGCTACTAATTTTCTCTACTAATATAATTGTACTACAGATCAGCAGACATGTGTTGCTAAAATTAGCAAAAAATACCGCTGGGCTCAAAACAGTTAAATTTCCCGTAATAACAGCAAAATTTTCAGTAGCCATTACAGACTTTTTTGGTTGAGTGTACAATTAGAATTTGTTTTATTAAATTATATTAATCCATTTTACGAATTAAATTGGATGAAAACTTTTTCACGAGAAGTGACAAATATTTGCAATGTGTTGTCCATATTGTGCAATATTTCTACACGCAGACAAAAAAACAGGTGTATCTTTTAAAAAGCCTGCTATGTAGAATTTGCATAGTGTTGAACTAATACAAAAATACAAGCCCCTAATTCCTGGTAATTAATTGATATGCATTTTTGCCAAATTACGAATGCTTTTTGTTACTAAGTTGGCTAAGTATGTGCTTTGTTAAATTTGCATTGGTATAATTTATTTAAAAATGTACTATGTAAAATTTACATTGATGAAATTTTGAAAATAAAATAAGCAATAAGTATATTTTTCTAATAAGACAGGTAAATGTCAAAAAGGGCTCAGAATTTCCTTTAACATATTCAAATCAATATGGTGTACATCTCTAATATAAAAGAATAATCATGCTGGATTTTCTCAAGTTTTTATCTTATATTATTATTAATGCAAACAAAAATAAAAATATTATTGCAAATAAAAATAAAAAAATAGATTTTTAGTGTAATTTTCATGTCAAAATTGCTTACTTGTTGAAAAAATACAAGCCTAAAAGTATTGAGTAATTACTTTTCAGCATTGCGTACCCTGAAAAAAGTTGGAATTGAATTCTCGGTACTCAACAATTTTACAGACATAGTAATTTTTTATTTAGTAAATTTTTTTTTGCAAAATGTGTCTTATTTCTTGCAACTTACTTTCTAAATATACGCAAAAGTAAGAAGCAATGAAAAAAGAATCCTATTTGAAGTACATACTTTTTATGGAACGGTGGAATTTTTAATACCAAAACCTTCAGATTTTAAAGAATTTTTGTAGAAATTTTCTTTGGAAGAAAATCAACAGAATATAATAACTCTTTCCTTAGATTCTTAGAACTCTCTCTGAAAAACTCTGTAATTTCTGAGGACTTTTTGCTGCAGAAACATCCTCAGATTCCGAAACCTTTTTTTAGGTCTTTCATCGTTATAGTAATCATTTTGGTTTAATTGTAGTACATATTTGTGTTGTACATATGTTATTTTTTTTCATTTAAATAAAAAAATACAAATACAGTTGGAAACAGTGTTTTGATTATTTCGGCAGGAATTTCTAAAAAAATTGTTTGGGTCTACCAAATAGTCAATTCGGTTGGGATTACCAAACAAATTCGATTGGGGTAACTTTTATGTATCGTTTGAGTATTGTAGGTCCATCCGAAAATTACGGTTGCTGCAATCGAATAATGTAATAGTTCATGCAACTATCAAAATTCGGTTGGCAACGAATTCAGCTGCCACAACGAATCTGTTCTCTGTGTGTACTATATCCTTTGTCTTGGCAATAATATATATATAATCCTTTAAATTGCTAGGAGGAACATAGGACCAACAAGATTCTTCCATTCATCTCTGTTTTCAGCAATACGTTTGATCTGACTTCAGCTATATGCTGCGCTTGGATCTCATTAATAGTGTTACGTCTCCAAGTACTTATTACTTGAACTACCCCTTGTTCGGCTGCCTTGGGGATTAAATTCAAGCATTCTCCATCTGATGTTGTCAGGAGGTTTACGAAGAGTGTGACCTGGCCATCTATATTTGCGAATTTTTATAGATTCTGTGATCTGCGGTTGTTGGGTTCGAAACCAAAGCTCCTCGTTATTAATTGTTTCCGGACAGAACACTTTCAGTATGCGTCGAAGACATCTGTTTACAAATGATTGTAGTTTTCTAGCATTGTGAATGGAAAGGTTCCAAGTTTCACAGCCATAAAGCAGTGTTGACTTCACATTGGAATTGAAGATCATTATTTTGGAGCGTCGGGATATGTTTGGTGACTTTCACACTTTATTCAGCATGCCGAACGCTTGAGTTGCTTTGCTGATTCGTTGCTGAATGTCAGCAGCATCCAGATTTATCAATGATGGATCCCAGATACAGATATTCATTCACGTCTTCGAGGTCTTTATCATAAAGTTTAAAAGGGCGGGAGACGTCAGTATGGATATGCATAGATTTTGTTTTTGACGTGTTTATCCGTAGTGCTACTTTGTCAGAGTTTAGGCCAATCTTGTTAAGTTTTTGTTGCATTTCGGCAAACTTTTGAGAGATTAAACAAATGTCGTCTGCATAGATCATGCAGTCTTGCCGATATACCAAGATTGATACCGCCTTCATTACTAGATCGAGCACCACACTAAACAGTAAGGGAGATAGGATACAGCCCTCTCTGACACAGGTATTAACATCTACGAATTGCTTTTTAAACCTACGTGGAGAACCAAACATCGTGCATCATCATAAAGACCCTTGATTAGACGTATGGTTTTAGGTGGTATACCCATGCATTTGAGCGCCTTCCAGATTGGTGGATGGAGTCAAAAGCTCTTTTAAAGTCCACGAAAATTAGGTATAATGGGGCTCTGAATTTGACAGATTGCTCCAATACTATACGCAGGCTGTTTATGTGATCAACACAGGATCTGTTGGTCAGGAGCCTGCTTGTTCTGGACATAAATTTGAGTCCAACGCTTTGAAGATCCGATGATGCAGAATTTGTGCTCTGATTTTATTTATGATATTGAGGAGAGTGATTCCCCTCCAATTCGAGCATTCCATTAAGTTTTCTTTTTTTTTTTTTTTGGCAATTTTAATAATAAGTCCGATTTTCATATCATCTGGCAAATTTTCCGAGCTCCAAAACTGGCTAATTATCGGCATTAAAATTGTTGCGGTCATCGGGCTGTTGATTTTGAAAAGTTCGTAGACCACTTGATTTATGCTTTTTAAATAAATGGATTGCCTGAGTTATTTTTTTTTATATCTATAGGGAGGAGGTCGTGAATGTAACAGGTGCACAATGATTGAGTATGGTTTGAATTTGGATACAGTAAGTTTCTGTAGTAATTTTCCCATATACCAACTTGGTCATGTTTGCCCTACTTTATGACACCATTCGCATCTTTTAAGGGTTTATTATTTGAGTGGTTTTTCCTTGCCATGAGTCTGGTAATCTTGTACATGTCTCTCGTACGGTTGGTTTCACTGGCAGCTTGAGCCTCTTGGGCCAGATTATAAGTACGAAAAACCTCTGGGCAAGCATACTTGCCCAAACTGTCGAAAATGCCGATTTTTTGTCCAAATCTTCTGGCAGCCCTGCGTGCCTGCTGTATTCATTTTCTGTTTTCCTTTTTTGGTTTATTGTTTGTGTTAATGTAACATTTAATGAGTTTCTTGTTACAACGACACTTTGTTGATTGATGTCACAGCTCTTTGTTTATTTGTTAAGTTTTTGAAATTTATGTAAATTGAATTATGTACCACGTTTTTATTTATAAGTAATGAACTTTTAAATTCTAGCAAATAAATCATGCTGACAGTTATTTCGCTTAAATGGGAATATATTACAAAAAAAAAAATAGAACAACATTTTTAGGAAGAACTAACGTTCCTTTTTCGGGAGAAAAAAATGGACGTGTTCGGGTACTTTTTGTATTCCACATACAAAAAAATATACTTCATATTTGAATAAAAAAATCAGTGTTGCCAACTCCTGAAGGCAGGAAAGCACCGTGAGCATTATGAAAACGGGTAAAAAGGGTAAAAATTTACCAAAAATGCGGTAAAAAAGCACGATATTAATTTTTTGAAAAATTTAAATCAAGAATTTAAAAACACATTTTAACTTTGAAAAATCGTGTAAAAAAGGTTCAGAAAATTACCTAAAAAGGGGTAAAAAAGCACCGAATTAATATTTCAATATTTTTAAGTTTATAGGTAACGAAGTTGCTATTTAAAATTGTACTACAAATATTGTGCGAAAATGTAGTTCTTGTATAGTTCGTATTATTTTTTAAATTTTGACAGAAAATTCAAGAAAAATGTAAAAAAACGAGAACAAATACCAAAAATAGAAACTGTAAAAAAGCACTAAAAGCACTGCCAGAAATCTGAAAAAGCACCGTAAATACCCGCTTTTTTAAAACGGGTATTTGTAAAAAATCACCGGGTACGGGAAGGAAAAAAGCACCAAAAAATACCCGAAAAGCACTGAAATGGCAACACTGAAAAAAATTACTGAATTTCCTGTGATGACGATTTTTGCAGAATTGATGGCGAAATTTGTATGCACGTTGCTGATTTTATTTCTCTTTTTAGTCAATAAAGAAAGTTTTCTATTTGATAAAAGCGTTGATTATAAAAAATTAAACCCAAAAATCAAATAAGTTGAACTACATATGTATCAATTTGACAAAATGTCTTATTGAATTTTTAGTAAATTTTAATAAAATTATATGTTGATAATCTGCCATCACCAATTACATATATGTATGTTAATTTGATAAATAGTTTTTGTTTTAGTGGCTTCCCAATAAGCACATAGGTTTTAAAAATTCAAGTGCTTTAAATTTTGCTTGAAGTAAAGTACATTTCAAATTCTAGCATTTGTATATTTAACAAAAAATATTTCAAACTTGAATTTTCGTTTCCCTTTTGCTGGAGTATGCTATTGAGAGAAAATGTAATAAAAGTTGTATTCAAGCCTTGAAACTGGAAAACAGGGCTGGAATTGAACTTGATTTCAACTTGAATTCCAGTGAAATTGTTTATAGGGTTAACTTTGACTTGAATATTATGTTTATTGAAAACAAAAATGTATTCAATGATTTGTTTATCAAATGCATTTTGTTGAGTTGCAATATTGATAAACACAATGCTAGAAACATTTATGTGCACTGAAAGAATTATCCTCCATGATATTATTGATATAATTTCATAGAATTTTTTTTGTAGAATCAATGAAGAATTTCAATATGTATATAATATTTAATTAATATTATGAAATTTTCATAACTTTTCTTTCATAAAATTTCATAATTTCGTTAAAAAAAAATGTATTACATTTCATAAATTAGATCTCCATAAATTTAAATTAAATGTTCCTTATATATGTATATGAGGTGGCTATTAATTTTATGAACTTTTAATAAACATTGACTTTAATGAAACCTGTTTCATAGATTCTATGAAAAGTTTCAATGGAAACTGAAGAAATTCATTACTGAAGCGATGATAATTCTCTCAGTGTACGTACATACATATTCGTTTTCACTTTTATATCCAACATGTGCGGTTATTAAATATTTCTCTCATCTATTTTTTGTGTGCAATAGATGCGCCTCCAATACAGCTTTAATTTCATACTAAATTGTATAAACTAAAAATTATATAATTTTTAACGCCACAGTTTAACCTAGAGTTTGCATTTCGGTTTTAACCGTAACCGAAACCGCGGTTAACCGCACTAATTAACCGCATGTAAAAATCGTGCGGTTACGGTTAAATTATTACACATTTAAAACCAGATTTTTGTATCAAAATTTTGGAACTTTTACAAAAAAATAAAAATTTGTGCAAAGAATTCACGCAGTTTTATAAAACCTACCTAAAAATTTTTAAAAATTAATACATTTTTTTTTTGGTTTTGTGTTTAATCTGGAACCGAAATGTTATTTTTCTTCAAGCGATGATCAAAACTTTAATAACTTGTCGTGCGATATTTGAATAGTTTTGGAATGATGCGAAAAGATTCTACTGATTTCACAAATAAAATTAAATTTTTTTAATTTATTTTGTAGAAAAAATATGAATTTTAGTATTAGAAACAAACTACTTATTTATTCGGATTTATTTATTTAATATTATTTTAGCAACGGGATCTGATGTTTGTTACACCAAAATATATTGGATACACCTTTTAAGGTACCGGTCGACTTAGAATCACTTTTTGGATCGATGTAACGATGTCCGTCTGTCCGTACGTCTGTCTGTCCATGAAGCCTTGTGCGCTACAGGTCGTAAATATTAATATATTTTGATAAATTATACCGGCTTATATCGACCGAAGGACGATTGGTTAAAATCGGTCTATGTTTGGACCTAGTACCTTTATAAAGGTCTCCCCAAAATTGGCTTGTTCGCAAGATACATGTCGCAAATACGAAAATATTTTAATAGAATTCGGTGCACTCATTCGCATGGGCCCATGGACAAAGCCTGTTTTGTTTAGAATCGGTCCATGTTTAGACTTGGTGCCAGTACAACAAAAATGGATTTTTTTACAGACGAATTTTACTCAAATCCATTTCAAAAAATTTCAATTTCGGATCAAAACATTAGTTGGCTTTCAACCAGAGTGGTGTAGGTTATCATAAAGTAGGCATGTCCGGCTTTAACTTTTTTAATTTTGTACTTTGAATTTTAATAATTTTGCCATTATTAATTTTAGTAATTAAATAATTTTATGTTAATCAAGTATGTTAACAAATGTTTTATTATGAGTGCCATTAACCGTTAACCGCGATTAACCGCACCAATTTTAAATGCAACCGCAGTTAAGCAAAATTGCGGTTAAATGCAAACTATAATTTAACCCCTAAATATGAGATTGGGCTGCTAAAAAAAATATGTGTAGCACATTATTTTTTCTCCTTTATCGTACACAGATAAAAATATCACCAAATTTTAAGTGACAAAAATAATTTCAGTTAAAATTCAGTTTCTTTTTTTTCAATCAAACTTGTTTGTTAAAAATCAGCAAACGTTTTTGTTGAAATCCAACAGCACAAATTATACCAGATATGAATCAGCTGATTTGGGCAATATGGCCAACAGAAAAGCAAAACGCAAAAAAAGATAAAGCACAATAATCTAAAAACAGACAGATGTATACAAAAAATGCGCAATACAAAATGTTTGGAGATTTTATATTGTTATCTCCCTCTTGATTTGACTTCCATGTAAACAAAACCATACGGTTCGAGAATACTTTTTTGACACCTGTCATTGGTTTCACATCTGGTATTAATCTGTGCCCAACAGGTTCTTTGCTGACTCGCTCATTATTATCAATTCGAGTAATTAAACTAGTTCGTTCAATTCGTTCTTTTTTGTTTAGTGATTGAACTATGATATATGGTATACAAAGGTCGAATAGTGATGATAAGTTCATATCATTAAAAAAGTGAATAGTTGAATTGAACTACTTCGTTGATAAACGACACAACTCAGTTATACACACGTGTATAACTAATTAAAATAATATAAATTAAAATAATTTTTTTTTTTAATTTTTCTCAAATTCGAGTGGTAATGGAGAATCAAAGTGCGCAAAAAAATTGAGGCTATTCAAAACAATCCATTGTGGACTTATATGTATTTCCAGAGTGGTCAAAAAGTTCAACAAGGGCAAAAGGACACAGGAACGAGACCAAAAATAAGAAGCTATTGAGGACAAATGCAAACATTTCTGGCCGCGAATAGGCACTGCGCGTGCAATTTTCGGAAACTTTTGTGCACATAGTTAAAGCAAACGTTGGGATTAAAACGTCTAAAGTTCCGGGCAGAAATGCTAAGAAGAACGGTGATGACAAAAACAACGAGCAAAGCTTCTCTGTTTTTTATGTGTTACATTTTTTATTAGTGTTTTCTCTGTTTAGTTTAAATATATCTTTAAATAAAATTAAATTTTAAAAAATATGTATTCGATATTTAAATTTTGCTTTATATTTCAACAAACTCGTTTTTTGGATATGGCAACATCGTTTGTCTAATTTTGCTTTGAATTTCAACAATTGTGGTTGTTAGCTCTTTAATTGAAATAAATTCAACAATCAAGTAACAAACATGTTGTTTGTATTTACAAAATCAATTATAAGCGCAATTTCAATTAAAAGTTTAGTTGTATTTACAAAAAGTTTAATTGTATTTACAAACTATTTTTATCTGTGTATATCCGATTCTCATTAAGATCAGAGAAAACCGATTTGGATACCTTTTTTGTAAGTATACAACACTGGGAGAATTATCTGCATGATCTTGATGAACTTTTCATAAAACTAAGTTTCACTGGAACTTGTCCATTGAATTAATGGAATCCTTCATAAAATGTTGTTGAAAAAAATCATTTTATTTATTAAAAGTTTCATACACTTAATGAAAAAGTCATAAAATATATGAACACCCAGAAAACAGTCTCAGTTGTGGCCACCGAATTTGTTGCCAATCGAATTCGTGCGGTTACAACAACTATCTTAATATAAAATTAAATTTTTCGTCCTGAAAGCCAATATTCGGTTGTCTAACTCAATATTATGTTCCACATAAATATTATTATGTTCCACAAAATTTTATTGAAATTAAAAAACTGTTTTTGAACTTTCTGGAATCGAACCCGGCCATTCAGGTTAATAGTCCACACTCTTACCCACTGCACCACAACTACTTTTAATTTTCTTAGCCATATTTACTATTTATACATATGAATATTTTATTTTAATTTAAAAAAAACATCTAAATATTTGTCTTTTGCGGGATTCGAACCTGGTGTACTTGGCCAACTCCTCACCTGCTACACCACAAACACTTATTAATTTTAATGTCTAATTTTGAATTTATATCTTTTATTTGAAAAACAAATACAGTCTAAAATTCGTTTACCAATAACAATTAATAGCTGTGTGTGTTATCATTACAATCCACAATTCGGTTGGTTCTACAGAAACTTGACTTTAAGGTCATATTTGATTACGATACTCGTATTTGTAGTTACCACTTTCGAATATTGAAATTTTTTTAATAGAGATTATAGATAACACCAATTTTCTTGTATATTCACTAAATAAATGGCTGCTTCTACTGCATAGAATTCTTAAACTGATACTAGTTTTAAAATTGATTGAAGATACCAATAATTTGTTAACAGGATTGTTTTTTAGTGCATTTTCCCTATTTTTAATACCTATTGAAATATTTTTGGTGTAGTACGTAATTATAGGTGACTCCAAATAAAATAACGTCTTGGCAAATTCATTTTAATGGTTTTGATCGAATTCCAACCAATCTTTTTCCTGGATGAAGCTTTTTCATCAAAAACTGGGTGAAGAAATTTTTCATTTATATTGTGAAGTACACTTCATTAGTTTACTGAAAAATTTCATTAAAACTTGTCTCGCGAAATTCTTTCTGTGGAGCTGTTGATGTTACTACACACAGAGAACAGATTCGTTGTGGTAACCGAATTTGTTTCCAACCGAATTTTGGTAGTTACACACATTATTCGGTTGTATTTTGTTTTATTGCGAATACCAAATTTTCAATTGTACCTACTGAATTATATTGGTAAACCTGACCAAATTTACATTTTCGGTAGATACGACCGAATTTATTTTAGAATTTCTACCGAATTATATACAATCAAATCTTTTTTATTTGTTTATTTTTAATTTCAATAATTTTGGTATCTAAAAATATTAACATAAATAAAAAACCTTAATTTTTAAATAAATACATACAACACATCTTCTTATATATCCTATTTTCTGTAGAATCGATGTGGAAAACAGAATTTTAAACAGCCAAAAATACAGTATCTATCGAAAAAAAATAGGAAAATAATTCAGTCTTGTAATTTCTTCAAAAAACATTTTATTTACCGACTTAATCTGGCTGCATCTTTGAATTTGATTGTATATTAATCAGTGTGTTCGTTTACTCGAAATTCTTACTACTTTTGCTAAAATTCGAAAGGTTTGTTTACTTTTTGTGTTGAATTTTTCCAGCTGTAGTAAAAGTAGTAACTTCCTTGTGGGAAAAGGAACCGGTCCCAGGACACGTCACGTTCTTTTATATGAAAAGGACCGGTAACTTTAACATGGGCTTGTCCTAGGAGGGGGTCAATTGCCCCTTGTGACGTGTCACAGGACTGATATAAAAGAACCTATCACAGGACTGGCGCAAATGAACCTGTTACGGGACTGCTGGAGATGAACATGTCACAGGACTGACGAAAAAGAACCTGTCGTAGGACTGATACAAACGAACCTATCACAGGACTGGCGCAAACAAATCGTTTATGTATAAACAAGTTTTGAGCAACAAGTTTTTTAGGTAACGGTACTACTTATTCAATACTCTTTGTATTTTTGCAGAAACAGAAGAAAATGGAAGTGCCCTTATCTTTTTCTTTTTGTTCTAAATTTGATGAGTGAGGAAAATATTAGTTTCGCACTATCGAAAAAAACTTGCAATTGCATGGAATTTCTGGCCCCACTAAGTACCAATTTATATTTAAATTTTTGTTATTTGAAATAAATTTTTACCACAAAGTAAATTCAGTATCAGTTCATTCAGATGAATGGTTTTTATGAAATTTTAAAATTATTTTCATTTGGTTTTTTATTACTAAAAGAAAATGAAAACAGAATTTCCAAAAAGTTACTTCAATTTGTGAACTTGATTTTAAGGAACAAAAAATGGCTTTCAAGCAATTTTTAAACTACTCGTATTTTTAATTTTTCGATATTTATTGGGTAGTTTAAAAGTAAAATTGTAAAAATGCTTTAATAGGAATTTTAACGGACGATATTTCCAAGAATAAAAGGTTTTCTAAATTTCAAAAAGTACTTTAAAGGAAAATACAATTCTTATTATTATTTCGATAAAAAAACTATATTTTTCCCAGACGGCAGATTTGGATTTAGCCACATTATGTCTTCCCGGTTAAAAATCTTATATATAATTATATCTTATTTGATAAGTCCCCATACACAACGACATAAAACCGAAAAATGGGTCATCTACTTTTGTCTAATTACATCAAATTAGATATAATTTTATACAGTTGAATCAGAGATTTTTCTATATCCAGGACATCAAATTATATCTAATTCGATATAAAAATATCCGATTTTATAGAATTTTGTTGATAGTAGGAATACTTTTTATGCATACCCGCTGTTAAATTGACAATGTAATTTCAATAGTTTGAACTAGAGTTTGCTGTTCGGTTTTTATCGAAACCGAAACCGCGGTTTTTGAAGCCTCAAAGCCGAAACCGAAAACCGACAAAAATAAGTCGGTTTTTAAAAAATACTAAAAACAATTAAAATAGTTAATTAAATTACATATTATTGAGTCTTGAATTTCGAAAAGGGCTTAGCTCCTGAGGGTTATAATTTTATAAAAAAAATTGCACCAAAAAGTCATGTATTGAGTTTCACGTATTCAGTTCAGATTTTCACCGCTTATTTTTCAAAAAGTTTTATTTCGTAGTCCGCGAAATTTATTGTATAAAATTTTATTATTATATTATTTAAAAAAAACTGCTAAATACGGATTTAACTCTTTAAATACAGCTTTATTTGCCGAAAAAAGAATACAAATTTTAATGTATAACGGTTTCCGCATTTTCCCCCCGGCTATGGCTTTATTGGCTTTATTCGAGTGAGAAATTCAATCGAATTTTAATAAATATGTATTAAAATATTTAATTTTTATACAATTTAATTTTTATACATATTAAATTATTTTATAACAATTCAATTAATATCACAAGAAAACCGAAAAATAACCGAAACCGCGGTTTTTTTAATTTTGAAAAACCGAAACCGCGGTTTTCAATTTTTTCGGTTTTTAGCAAACTCTAGTTTGAACAATTTTGAAGGCGCAAATTTTATAACATAAAATAAAAATTTATTTGAGTGCTTATGTCTTCTAAATCGTACGCATCATTTTTTAATATGATTTTATATGCAAAAAAATTCACTTGAAAATTATTTGGCTACCCGACTAAAAAAGAGTATATATATAACATATATTTTTTAATAGTAAAATATATGATAATATAAAATATTGTATGCGACTTCATATGTTTTTATACGATGATATATTAGAAAAATTTTAAAAAATTTTCTCATATGTAATCATATTAAATCATATATCAGTATTTGCTTTATTGCAAATTATTTATATAGGAATATATAATTGATAAAACCGTTCAAAATTTTATATATAAATAAATACGAAAAATATTTTTGACTTATATACGAAAAATATTTTTGACTTTATTTTATATATTACAATATATTACCCAACAAACAATGCTTTCCGATTAAGTACCATTTTCGGTCCGTCATAAACGGAATCCAACTCCGTTTACGCACCGTTATGTCGTGTGAAAAACTGACGAGTCTGTTAAAAGTCCGTCAATGGCGGACTGTTTCCGGACCGTAATGTAGTGTAAAAAACGGAGTCACTCCGTTTCCGGTCCATATCCGTATTGATTTCTAAAATCAAAATGGACTTGTTTATCTACCTAAATTTACCCCATTTTTATTAATTTTGTACAAATTATGTTATTTATAGATTTATTACAATAAATACAATACTATTCAATTGACCTCCGGTGCAGTTGCTACATCCATCATCACATTGCAAATTTGGGATTTCATAAAATTCAATACCTGATAAAAACAAAAAAGCTAATTACTTTAGGTTAAACAGATGGTACTCTTTTTCGCCAAAACTACTACTGGCAGTAAGCAAGTATTTATTTGTGCACCATGGCATTTATTTGCACGCATCGTGAAAACATCTTTTGAATTTCAGAAATATTTACCATCTAATAAATTGCTTGAACTCGTTTGTGCATTGCAGCTACATTCTGGTAGTAAATGTTCTTCAAGTTTCACACTTTAGTGTGCATGCACCGATTTTCAAAACTATCGGAGAGATCGCGTGATATTGCTGATCCCTTTTATTCGATTATTTTTTGCCATTTAAATATTTTAATATTAATAAAAAAAAAAAATAATAAACAAGACAGTTTGTTACGGATTCAAAACTGATGAAAAACGTAATGTCTCCGAAAAACCGAATATACGAATCGTTAATGTTCAGTTTATGTACAACCTTTGACGGATACATGTTTTAAAGGCTGAGTTACCCAACCGTAAACGTATCTGTAACGAATCAGCTGTTTCGAAACCACAAGAAGAAATGTATACGAATGGTTACTAACACGTAAATGTAAACGTACTTGCCGGATCATTCTGTTGAAATCAGAATTTTCTATCCGGCATTGAAACAACTGAATGATTTTACTCGGAAAATATATGAAATGAATAAAGAAAATTGATTCAAACAACTAATCAGGAATAAGAATTAACAAATAAATGGAAAAATTTAGAATAAAATATAAAACCACATGAAATAGATGCTAAATAGTAATGTCGTTTACGGTAATCTATAAGTGTACTTTTTAGCTACGGCACGGTACAGTTACATCACATTTACGTTTACGGTCCCATAATCCACCCTTAAGGTTCCATTAGTCTTTGCGTTCCGTGACGGTTCTGTAATGTGCCGAGCCGGATGGCTCTTTTGTGTAGTTAGTCTTTTCCGTAACAACGTATCAGCTGTTTAATGTTGTTTTTCTTAGCAGAGATCTGCGCCAACCAGATTAATCGGTTGCGGTGGCTAAATAAAAAAATTGCAGCGGCGGCTTAAAGCTGGCTGTGAGCCAAAAGCTGATCGGCTAGCCAACTTTAAGTTGACACATACAAAATATCGGATTAACTGTAAAAAAGGTGACAAAAATTAGACGGCGTCTCGGCTTAGCCGGTTTAAGCCATTCGTCGTAGATCACAAAAAAGCAGCTGTCAACTCGCTGTCACTTAACGGATAACAAAAATTCTGTTTTCAACAGGTTCATCCGGCACGGCACGTTACATTACAGACAAACTATACTCAAATGCTTTTTCATAGAACAAAAACAAATCAGCTGAATCGTCACGGCACGTTACGTACAAACTAATTATACCTTTATGGTCCGTAAACGTGCCGTAAAATCCGAATTCATGATTCCGTACGTGTCGGAGAGTCCGTAAAATTGTTCCTTGGGTAGTTAATCTCAGACAAAAAGTTTGAAACTTATTTCATCAAGTACAACTTTTTATATGTTTTACTAAATTTTTTCATTAAATTAATATTTTCTGAGCTTTTTTTAACTTTTAAAAGTTTTTTTTTTAATTTAAAAAATCCAATTTAAAAAAATTAACATTTAAAATCTTGACCCGGCTCCTAAAGGGTTAATAAGTCTAGACATGTTGCATACCATTGGTAATGCAACAGAATTGCTCTGAGGGGCAATTCTGTAACTTTTTAACGACAAAATTCGGTAGTTAAATTGATTCATAGGAAATTGACAACTTAACTACCGAATTTTGTAGTTAAAAAGTTAGAAAATGCCACTACTGGTCGAATAAATTTTGAGTGGAAAAAAAAGCCATTGAATATTGTTATAAATCATTTTCAGCTCCATAAATCGGGAACTATGAGCCTCCAATAAGAAAGAAGTGCATTGCCGGGAATAATCATTAAAATTTTATTTAAAATAAAAAAAAAACAACATATTTAAAAAAAAATTCTAAGTCCAAAGAAAATTCCCATATTTGAGAAAAAATAATCTACACCCGTATTTAAAATGCGAAAGTGTATGCTAACTACACTGGTTCAGTCCCATTTGCAACTGTCTCGGGACAGGTACTTTTAGACCGGTACTCTTTTCACCAGTCACAGGACCGGTACTTTAGGATCAGTTGCGTTTTCACCGGTTACGGGACAGGTCACCGGGTAGGTACTTTCAGACCTGTCCTGTTTTCATTAGTCATGGGACAGCTCCATGCGTACCGGTCCTGTTTTCACCGGTCACGACACGGGTCACAGGCAGGTTCCTTCAGACCGGTCATGTTTCACCGGTCACGGGCCAGGTACTCTCCCTGCAACTGACCCCTGTTTTCCTACAGGGTTGTAGTAAGTAAACGAACACGCCTAATGTTAAATACGTTTGTATATTAATGTTAAATACATTTCATTCCAATGTCATATAAATTTTTATACGTGCGTGCCGATTAGGGTCTCCAACTTTGTATGGAGCAAAAAACAATTTCAGTTGTTGACTGGGCCCCCCCCCCAGTATATGACTTTTTTTTTTAATTTGTTAAAATTTTTAATATTTAAAATTAATCTTGAATTAAGGATTAAAAAATCGTAATAAACAGTAAATTATCTTTCTAATAAGGCAATAAAAACTAAAATCGGTTTAAAAAAACCAAGTTATTACAATTGCCCCCGGCAACTAATGTGTCACAGAACGCTTAATCAAGAAGTTCGAGCCCAAATTTTGAAATTTGTAGAAATAATGTAAAGCAAAAACATTTTCTTATTTTATTAACTCCAAGGTACTCAATTAAAAAGTATTTTTTATCATGTGCTTTGCAAACTCGTTTTAAATTAGTGCCAAAAAGGTCGGAATTTTTAAACACTGTTTTCAAATCTACAATTTTACATTTTTAAAAAAACTTGAAAGCTAAATAAATGCCAAGAATCGCCGTTTTCTCGAAATCCGTTAAAATAAAATTTCTGCCCCAGCCAACTGTAAAAAGGAATTCCTACAATTTTTGTAGTTTTTAATCTACAACATGTTCTTAATAAAACCTTAAAGTCCAGTCGTTGATTTTTTAAAATTTCTTTAAAAAAATTTTTTAAATGTAAAATTGTAGATTTGAAAACAGTTAGGTTGTTCATAAGGGGTGTGCTATCTGTTCTATCGTTGTATCGTCCTAACAAAAAACAGAGTTGTTAAAATTTTTATTTGTGTTTAACAACGATTTTCTATTCAGTTTTCTATCGGTTAGCACACTCAAACATAGGACACTAAACATACGTAAAAATGTTGTATCGTGCTATTCTCAAATGTTGTATTTTTTCAATTTAATTTTTAACAACTCTGTTTTTTGTTAGGACGATACAACGATACAACAAATAGTACACCCCTTGTGAAAACCCTTAGTGTTTAAGAATTCCGACCTTTTTGGCACTAATTTAAAACGAGTTTGCAAAGCACATGATAAAAAATACTTTTTGAGTACCTTGGAGTTAATAAAATAAGAAAATGTTTTTGCATTACATTATTTCTACAAATTTCAAAATTTGGGCTCGAATTTCTTGATTAAGCGTTCTGTGACACATTAGTTGCCGGGGGCAATTGTAACAACTTGGTTTTTTTTTTAACAGATTTTAGTTTTTATTGCCTTATTAGAAAGATAATTCACTGTTTATTACGATTTTTTAATCCTTTTAATTCAAGATTAATTTAAAATATTAAAAATTTTAAAAAATTAAAAAAAAGTCATATTTTCCCATGTATACCATATTTCAAACTTCAGGCCCGTTGAAGCACGTGTTCCTCTTATCCGATTGTCCTAATTTTTTGGGAGACGTGGTTTTACACCCAAATACATATTTTAAAAGGGCCCCCAGTTAATAACTCGCAATTTTTTTTTGGAGAACCCTAGTGCCGATAGCCAGGCAAAAGATATCCATGAATTTTCTAAAAACGGTTGACAATGCTAAAAATTTTCTACAGCTGTTCCAGGAGATATCCAAATAAGATTCTTTATTTATGGGAGTGTATTAACCAAATTGGAATCCATGGAAGCACTTATTTTAATACCATATTTTAGAAAAAGTATAAATAAATAAAAGCACAATAAATGTTTTATTTTTTGAATATTACAAATATTTTTGGAAAACTAGGCTCCGTACCTAAGAGAACTGTACGTCAAATGAAAGCTAGAGAGGAAAGGAATCCCAAAAATTTACTCTGCAAAAAAAGTTATCTGACAGTTTTTGAAAAAATCTGGAAATCCCATTTTAGTGGTCACTGGAGATGTTGGTGGATTTTGGGGGAACTAGGCTGCGTACCTAGGAGAACTAGCCTTTTTAACGATATATAGTTTGTTTTTATACGATAATAAATGGCGAAGATACCAATAATTCAAAATTTGGGGATCCATAACTCGGGAACCGGGGTTGGCCGACAAAAAAACATGCATCGTTGAACTCGGCATTTAAAGTTCTATCGTCCGTGAAAATTTGAAAGAAATCCGAGTTATGCTCGTAAACTAGAGTTTAGCCCATTTAAATCAACTGCAATGTGAAGTTATTTTTAACTGTTAAAAATTAACTGACAAATGTAGTAAAAACAACTACAAATGAAATTAAAACCACGTACATGCAAATTATTGTAAAACTGTAAAAACAACTGCAAATTTGGTTAAAATAACTTAAATAAAAATTATTTTTAAAATTATTAATTTAATAAAAACAAATTTATGTAAATACTCTTAACTTAATTTTGTTCCATATTAAATTTAAAATTGAGGAATCTGTCAGTCTGTGAGGGATGAAATATTGTTTGGATTCCTTTTTTTTGCAGGTAGAAAGGGATGAAAATATAAAAGAACCGAAAGAAAATAAATACAATATATTTTAATATTCCCGTAAATAAATTTATATTTTATGTTATAAAACTTACCTTATTATTTTAATAATTCAATAAAATAAATAACCTTTTCCTTATTAAGCGTCTTCACTCTTTAGCGTTGTTTTATGTCTAAGACAAGAGAAAACATGTTGTTCTCATATTCTTTCACTAGAAATTTCTAAACAAATGCTTCGTACACACATTCTTCTTTACTTCGTACACATACACATTTGAAAATTGCAGCACTTGTAACAAAATTCAAAATAACTGCATAAAATAAATGTTACTACAATGTAATAGTTTTTGAAGTTTGTTTAAAAAAATAACTGTCAAAAACATTAAAAAACTTTACTCTAAGTAAATTAACTGCAGTTGTAGTTATTTTTACTACAACTGCAGTTAATTTACTTAGAGTAAAGGACAAAAAATGTCCTGTAGTAACTGCAGAACTTTTCTGAGTGCAGAAACCCTAAAAGTAGCTTTGAACGTTAACGTTTTTTACATACTTAAACTACTACAGTTTATTGCAACACAGTAGTATTTTTTATATATTTAAAAAGTGATAGAAGCGTTTATTTAAAAAAAAACGCTTGAAGAAGATGGATCGAGATACTAAGGTAAGTAATTTTTTTTTATATATATGGAAATTTTTTAAATTAATTAAAATTGTATACGTATGCTACTGCGGAAGCAGCGGGGAGGCTACCGTGGCGGCCATTTTAATAACTGCCGTGGCCATGATTTTAATGGTCGCGGTGGCTATTATGATATCCGTTTCCACGGCCATTTTGAAGACCGTGGATACAGCCGGGATGGCAGATATAAACGCCATAACTATCACCATGAAGACTGGTATGGAAATAACCGCCATAACTATGGGGAATATGGCCATGCAGACGATGAACGAGGCCGCATTTATAATAGCCGTGGGTCTCATGGGTAATTACCATAGACATGAGCCCTATTATACCCACGGCCATGATGTAAGTATAGACTGAAATACAATTGATAAATTTCTTAAATACTTTTTATAATTTCTGAAATACAATTGACGATTTCTGAAATACAATTGATAATTTCTGAAATACAATTGGCAGGATCTGAAATACAATTGTTAATTTCTAAAATAAATTTGATAATTTTTTAAATACATTTGATAATTTCTGAAATACAATTGATAATTTCTGAAATACAATTGAAATTTCTGAAATACAATTGATAAAACTGAAACTCAATTGATAATTTCTAAAATACAATTGATAAAACTGAAAATCAATTGATAACTTCTGAAATACAATTGAGAATTTCTGAAATATAATTGAAAATTTCTGAAATACAATTGATAGTTTCTGAAATACAATTGATAATTTCTGAAATACAATTGATAATTTCTGAAATACAATTGATAATTTCTGAAATACAATTGATAAAACTGAAATACAATTGATGATTTCTGAAATACAATTGATAAGTTCTGAAATACAATTGGTAGTTCCTGAAATACAACTGGAATTTTCTAAAATAAATTTGATAATTTCTGAAATACAATTGACGATTTCTGAAATACAATTTATAATTTCTGAAATACAATTGATAATTTTTTAAATACATTTGATATTTTCTGAAATACAATTGATAATTTCTGAAATACAATTGATAATTTCTTAAATACAATTGATAAAACTGAAAATCAATTGATAACTTCTGAAATACAATTGATAAATCCGAAAAACAATTGATAATTTCTGAAGTACAATTGATAAAACTTTCATCAATGCTTTCATATTTTCATGCTTGTATCGTACTAGCATGAAATTTATAATTCATAATTTTTCATTTCTTTTTATTTAATTATCTATAATTTTTTAATTTTTTCTTGCAAGAATATTTTATATAATTTCTTTAAAGCCATTAATAACTTCTGTTTCTTTTTATTCATTTATTTCAAATTATAACTTTAATTTTAAGAAAAATAAATATTTCTATATAAATAAATTAAAATATTTTGTTTGAAATGGCTGTGATGGTGTTTTTCTATTTGATATCATTTTTTCAATTCTTTTATTTTTATACATTTATTTCTTTTAATTTGTCATTGCTTTTCTTTGTTTATGTAAACACATTTCCTTCAATTCTTTTCTCATTTTTATGCATTTTGCTTTTCTTTGTTCATGTAAACACATTTCTTTTAATTCTTTTCTAATTTTTATGCATTAATTTCTTTTCATGTATGTATGTATTGTGTTCTTTCCCTTTTTCCATTGACATATTTTATTGTTAGGCCAACCAAAAAAAAAACTCCAAAAATCATGTTTGAATTAAGCTGATGAAAAATTTCGAAAAAAAATAAAAAAATAAGCAGTTAAAATTAAAAATAACCCCTTAAATTTCTTTAAATCTTCATTATTTTCTTCATTAAAATCCTTATAAAAATGAATTTTTGCATTTAAATTGATGTTACATTCATAAGAATTTTGGAACTAAAAGAATATGGTGATATTTTTGCACTATTGCAATTCAGGGTAGAAAAATAAAAGTTTATTTTAACTGGAGTAATTTATTAAATTAAAAATTTTAAGAATAAAATTTTTTTAGTTGGAATATTGTTCTACCTCAAGTCCAAATTCTAATATGATATTGTCATATTAGATTTTATTTGTTGTTTCAAAATTAAGCCAATTAGGCTTTTTTTAATAACTGAATTTATTTTGGGATTTATTTCGTTTTGTTCAAAACTCTACATTTTTTATTATATAATTTTCCAAATTTAATATTTTTATCCAAATATAACATTTATTTGCTAATATAATGTGAAAGAATAAAATTTTAATAATGCAAAAATGCAATTTGTGGAATAAAATTTAGCTAAATCGAAAACGGATTTAATTATTTTATAAATCCATTTTGAATTTAGCTTAATTCAATTCCTGTGTTCACATTTTTACAGAACTTAATGATTTTTTTGCACATTATATTAGGGTATATGTATTGGATTTTGATAAAAATATTAAATTTTGAAAATTAAAAAACAGAATATGGATTTTTTAACAAAATAAATCCAGTGATTAAAAAATAGGCCTAATATTTACAAAATAATCCAAAACAAGCAAAGTTACGCAAAATATGAAAAAAGCTCTCACAAATACAGCTTAGAATTCTTATATTTTTAAGAATTCTTTTCAATTAAAAAACAAGCTGGATTCTTTTTGGTTAGTCTAGTTATAATTTTTTTTCTAAATAATTTTTCATACAAGAATATTGTGATAATGTTTGTTTGCTAATAATTTTTCATACAAGAGTATTTTGATAATGTTTGTTTCCTAGTTAAATTCTTTTTTTCTTAAGTAATCAATTAATTTATAAAATTATATTAATTAATATACATATATTAAAAAAGATAAACTTATTTCTTTTAATTTAAAACTTAACTTTTCTTCTGTTGAAACTTCTATTTGCAGTGTATTTTTTCATGATGCTGAAATTAAAAAAAATATATCAATATGTACTTAGTAAATATTCACACTTCAATTTTATGATTTACTTGTAATTATATTATTACTCTATTTTTTATAATTAATTTCTTTAATTCAAGTTTCTTTAATTCAATATTTACACTTAAAGTTTTTTTCATTATTTTTCATTTCTAAAACGTTTTCTTCTGCAATTTTGTAAATATCTCTACAAAAATGTTTACACAAATATCTTTCACAAGAATAGCTAGCATTGAAGATTTTCAGCGAATCTCCACGCAGATATGCCACAATGTAAACATACTTCTTCAATCGAATCCGAATATTGGAGTAACTTACTTTTAATCTGTTCTCTATAGATAAGTGGATTAATCAGTTTAGTAAATGTTTGGGAATATAAATCTTTCTGCGTATTGTGTAATATAAATTCCACAATTATAACTATCGCTTTGCGTATCTTGTTGTACCTCTTTTATTGTCCACCGTGTTCCTCGTATAGTTTTTACTAATAATTTTTTGTAATATAACGCAAATTTAGAAGCATTATTCTTATTTCCAGTTGGATCTAAACTGATGTGACGGTCTATGAAATCAATAAATACTATAGTGGTGATTAATACAATGCGGAATTATTATATAGTTTGCATTTCTATTAAAGTAATTTGTAATAATAGTATCGTTTTTAAAACATTATGCGTCACCTTGTGACGGTATATGCAATATATCCTCATTTCTAGACTGAAAAAGTAAATAACTAATTGCCGCATTAACTATTGTGTTGGTAAGCCACATGTCAGTGGTTATTATTTCACCAACTCTTAGTAAATCCCAATCCTATTCCTATTTCTCCATGTACTGTTTCTATAAGTCTTGCAATTTTTAAAACATATGTCAATGCCTTTATTTTCAATGCATCATTTAAGTTATATCTACACTCAAAAAAAAAGTTAGTAAAGTCAGCAAAAAAAGGTTGCTGTGTTAGCAAATTTTTAGTCAGGAGCGTGCTTGCAAAAAAGTTGGTAATTTCAGCAAAAGTGTTTGCTGAAAATCAGCCAGCTGATTTTTACCACAAAAAACAGTAATCTCAGCGAAAGTTTTGCTAACACTTAGTCGATTGCAAATTAAAAAAATTCTTGCTAAAATCACTAAACTTTTTGCTGAATATTAGTAGACTGAAAAAAACTCAAAAAATTTGTAGAGAAATTTTACTTTAGTTAATTTATTTGCTGAAAATTTAAATATAGAAATTGTGTAGAGTTATTTTTCTTTTTTTGTCATTTCCGTTTCCAGACAAGCTGTGACATCTACATATTGTCTACTGGTTGTCGTCCACGCTATTAATGCGGTTATCAGCACAATTTTTGTAGCAAAATAAATTAGTAAAATATTAGTTCAAAATTAGTTTACTGCTAAAAAAATATAACTAAAATTTTGAGTGTACTACAAGTTACTACTGTTACTACAGCTGCAAAATTTCAATATAAAAAGTAAACAAAACTTTCCAATTGTAGTAAAAGTAGTAAGAATTTCGACTAATCGAACACACCGTATATATTTTTTCAGAAATTTTAAAGAATCCACTTTTCGATATACATATGACGATTTAAATCGCGGATTTCATTAAATTAAACTTTGAAAATTTTACGAAAAACGTCGCCGGAATCTGAAAAGTCCTCAAAATTTGATTGAGATGATTACAAGGATTTAACTCAGAGATTACTTTTTAACAACAATACAAAAAGTTAATATTTCCTGAAAAGTTTTGAAATTATTTTCATTATTTTTATATTCACTTTATTTATTAGAATCTGATTTTTTATACTTCAGTTATAAATTTTAACTAAAAACTTCTAATATTTAAAAAATTCTTGTTTTTTAATTATTTTTTCGGAATGTTTTGCAGACCTCCTAGGATGCGATTAGGGACGCTCAGGGGTTCGTGATCAACATTTGGAAAACTTTGTATAATTAAATTTTCATATCGGTTTTGGTATAGCGGTGGGAGTCAGATGCGTTATGAACAAAAAGAATAACTGGCCAATTTTGCTTTGACGCTACACCAACATTCCGTATTTTAAAGTTAAAACAATTTGCAGGTTGGGCGGAAGTGCAGGATCTAACGCTAGTCAATTACTCGCAGGCAATCAAAAATTGAGTATTATTTCAAAAGAAATTATTTCAGGAACATAACTATATACTCTACGATATCAACATGTATACTCAAGATTTCCGAAAGACAGACTGGAATAAGTTCAATACGATCCTTTGGAAAGACCTAAAAAAGAACTTCACCATATCTTTCCGAATGAAATTTGGAGAATTTCAAGTGAAATTAATTGTGAATTCTATTTGGAATTTGTCAAATTTGATCTTAAATCTGAACAAAAATAACGGTAATTAATTGTTTTCTTACAATATTGAGAAAATTTTAAGAGAAATTTATATTTTTTATTTGGAAATGAGAAAATTCTAAAATATAGTAGCATTTACCACTTCAAATTTAGAAAATTCCATTAGAAGTTCAGTTCTGCAATTTTAATGAAAAAAATTCAAAATAAAATTTAGTCTTTTTCCCAAAAGCACCGTAAGTGGTTTTTCACGTGGAAAAATTTTACTCGCACTTTAATTTTACTCAAATTTTAATTTAAATTATAAAAATGAACAATTTTTCAATTTTATATGAAAGACACAATCACAATATACAAAAAATGTGATTTTTCCCCAAGAAAAATAATAGTCTTGTACATTAAATTTGCGTGAAAACAATCTCTACTCAGTTTTCACGTGAAATTCAAAGTCGTGGAAAATTATCAATTTTTTTTATATGGAGGAGTATAACAATTTTTTCACGTGAAATCCGAACAATTTACGGTGCTTTATTATCAAACAGTATTTTACTTTTAAAGTCGACTTTATATTTAAACGGCTTTGTTCATTTTGTGTATGAAAATCCTAAAGAAATATTTACATTTTCAAATATTTTAATTGGTTGAAAATAAATTAACCAATATCAGAATGCTCAAAAAATAAACTAGGTCAAAGCATGCTGCCACCCAAAATTTTAACTAAAGTCATCAAAAATATACATTTGGAAAATTTAAATAGTAAGGGCGTTTATTTTTATTTAAAAAATTTTCAATTAAAATTGGAATTTTGTATTAAAAATGCGAAATTTTAAAATGAAGTTTCTTTTTGTCATTTGAAATTAGAAAAAATTTCAAACGAAATTGATCTACATACAATTTTGAAAATCTAATTTGAAATTTAGATCTTTTAACTACATTTTTCCACAAACTTTAATTTTTTTATAATCAAAATTATCAGTTTTTTAATGAATTTGTTAAAATATCTATTGAGATGTTTTAAATGACGACTGGTTAAATGAAAATAAGGAAAAAAATTTATATTTCATATTATGATTCATAACAAATTTGTATTTCTTTCACTTTATCCTTTTTTCTCCTCTTTTTCGATTTCGCTGAGGGGGGAATTCCCTAATCCCCCTCCCCCACTCTGGAGCCGCGCATGTATAGTAATAATGTATTTTTTTTATAAAAAAAATATCAAAATCCAGAAATATGACCATGGTCGACTTCATGTTGTTCAGTACAGAACACGCTTAACTTAAGATTAATATACAGTTGGGCATCGATTATCCGGGATGGTCGGGAAGCGTTCTGGATAATCGATTTTTCCGGTTAACCGAGGTAAAATTTTGTACGCTTTTTAATATAAATGTTTGTTTTATTTAATCAATATACACACTTACAAAATAATAATAATGTTAATAAGTTTTTAAATACTACCCCCTAAATTCATAAACGCTTTGTAAAATTATAGGAGGTTTATTGAACAAATTTTGTATGAAAATGACGTTTTGTAAACCTGCTATAACTTTACAAAGCATTTATGAATTGAGGGGTACATATGTAATTACTTAAAAAATTCATTTATTGTGGTTTGTTTCTTTTCCTTAACTTTCATATTTTCCGCTAAAAGCTTCTCTTGGATACGGTAGACTTGTATTTTATCTTGTTCTGTAATGTTCGAAAAGGCTGAATTTTCCAAAAAGTCTAGCAAGGTGCTGGATGCGTTTATGGCATCTTGTAGTGATGTTTTTAAAACAATTATATCATCTTCATCAGATTCCAGAGAGCTCATTTCTGCCTCAGGTTCATCATAGTGACTTGTCAAACGTATAAGTTCTTCATCAGACAAAATGGGAAATGAAGGAACATTTTTGTCACAGTTAAGCCAAGTTTCTGCATCCTCAATGGTCAAGTTGTCCGCTATATTTACTATTGGTGTTATATGATCGAGAGATTCTATATCTGCAATAAGAAAATAATATATTTTTTTAAATAAAATTGCTTTTATTTTGTTATGTACATAGGAGTGTTTACAAACCATCATCGCTTTGAGGACAGAGCACGTTATTCCAAACATTTTTCAAAACGGATAAAGTAACTGCGTTCCATGCATTTGAAATATTCCACAAAGCATTCTTGATGTTATATGACTTCTTAAAATCTTCTAGATTACTTGATGTGACTAGCTTTTGCATTTGGGTTTTGCGATAGTGGCTCTTAAAGCTCCATATTGCACCCTGGTCCATCGGCTGAATCAAAGATGTGCAATTTGGTGGTAAATACTTAACAACAACCAATAGTTTCTCCACCTCTGGATGTGTCGGACAGTTATCCAATAGTAGGAGTATTTTCCTATCTTCTTTTAAGCCGATTTGTTTAAAATGCTCTCTCACCTCTGGTACGAAATTATGTTCAAACCATTCCAAGAATAATGCTTGTGTAACCCAAGCTTTTCTGTTAGCTTTGTAAATTACGGGAAGTTCACGAACATTTTTAAGAGCCCTCGGGTGAGCACTTTTTCCAATAACAAACGGTTTGCATTTATGCGTACCCGCAGCGTTAGCGCAAACCAATACTGTAATTCTTTCCTTTGAATTTTTATGGCCATCTATGAAATGTTCGTAATGGCAACCAAAACTGTTTTCAGGGAAACACTTCCAAAAAAGGCTTGTTTCATCTCCATTTTAGATTTGCTCATTTGTAAGATTTTCCTTTGATATGTATTCTTCCAACTCATTTATAAAAATTGTGCCAGATACATAATCGGCAGATGCTTTTTCTCCTCCAGCCTTGAGTTTGTGAATTCCATGTCGTTTTTTAAAGTTCTGTAACCAGCCTTGAGAATATTCACATGCTAAGCTTATATTTAATTTTGAGTGGAAGAACTTAGCCTTTCCCCATTATCATTAAACTGGAAATTGGCGTCCCTTTAAAACGTTCTTGTCGGAACCATTCGTATGGTGCAAAATCGACTTTTGGCTCTAATGCACTTTTTAAAGTTTTTCGATTTTGGAAGCCAGTAATTGAATCACTTTCTGCACAATATTTTATCTTTATTTTTTATTAAGTCATAAACTGTTTGTTTGCCCACTCCATATTTTTGTGATAGTGTTTGAACAGAAACATGTTTTTTTAAATAGCCGTTGACTAAATCAAATTTTTATTGAATAGTTAATACTTTTCTTTGCCTTTTACTTGACTTTACCGATATCAATGCCATTCTCAAATTACAAATTAATACTCCCTACTGCTTAAATTTCAAATATAACTAAACACCAAAGGAAAAACATGCAAACAAGGGAATTCCCTTATTTCGTTTAGACACATATTAATTTTAGTGTTGCTAACACGTTGAAACCAGATTTCGGCAAAATAAATAGATGTTTTTCAATCCCGGATAATTGATGTAATCACGGTTAATCGATTGAAATAAAAAAATCCTTCCTTCCCTTATAGATCCCGGATAATTGATGTTCCCGGTTAATTGAATCACGGATAATCGATGCCAACCTGTATGCCCTTTACGATTCGTAAAAATTAAATTTTAGCCTATAAATTTAATTACAATTAAAGTTCTCGCAATCACAAAGCAAAATATTCGAAATTCTTTCTCATTTTTGGAAAAAAAAATATTTTAGTGTAAACATATTTTCTTATTCCTTTTTCTAAATTCGAAAATATTATTGTTTTCATTGTTGTCAAAATGGTCTACGCAATCGAAAAACATCGATGTATGTATGTAGCTATTCTTTTATAATTAAACCACCCGAGTAAAAAAAATTATATAGGAAATTATATAAATTAATATGGACTAATATGTTTATATATAGTCAAATGTGGCACTATATCTTTGTGGATATAATTATATATAGCTTTGAGTTTTTCAAAAATTTCTTATATGATGTCATATATAGATCAGTATAAATATACATGTCCCCATATATATTAATATATACCATATTTAGTTACATATGCTATGACAATTTTAATACAGCGTCATATATAATTAAAAATGGCGCAATGTAAAAAAAAATTCTATGTTTTTCTGAGATATATTTACGTATGTATGTATGTACCAAAGGTTTAAAAGGCTTAATTCTTGCATTCACTTTTTAAAAATTAATGAAATTTGGGTTAAATTTCATTCCCTAATAGCATTCTTATGGAATTAATTCGATAGCTTAATTCCCTATAGCTTAAAATAATATGAATTCATTCTATTTTGATTGAATTCTAACTGAATGAAACAAAATTTACCTGAATTCATTTAATAAAAAAGTGAATGAAAAATTATTTGTTTTCATTCACTTAATCAAATGAAAAATTTTAATTTGTATGTAATTGCTGAAATATTAGCATAATACAATGAAAAACGTTTAAAATTCATCTAACAGAAATAAATAGTATCGTATGCTTTGTTACAGCTGTATGCTTTGGTTTTGATTATATGTTAGTTTCAAACTACACTGCACTAAGTGAATGGTAATAAAATTTCTTCATTCAATTAGTAAAGTGGTGAATGAACATGCGATTTGAATGATTCAAGTTAGGAATTCATTCAATTCATATTAAAGCTTTGGGAATGAAGCTTATGAATGAATTCTTTACGAATGGTTTAAGGGAATGGTACATGAATCTTTTTAAAATCTGAATTTAATTTTTAGTGAATTAAGCTTAAATTGAATTAAGTTTTTCGAAGCTCTGCTATGTACTATGTATGATTTCTAGTATCCTACCGAACAGTTCGGCCAAAAAGTGAAAATTCGTCGATTTTCTGTTATTTGAAAGCATTAGGGAGAAACTTTCATACTGCTAAAAACACGGTAGTTTAGCCGTAAAGTTAACTGTTCGGCCGCCGAACTTTTTTCAATTTGGCCGAACTTTCGCCGGCCGAACAGTGAATTTGTAGCTTAACCTCAGACTTTTCCTTAAATTTAACACTCAAAATGCACTCTAATCGGCCCAACAAACATTTTTCCATAAGCAAAATTTATCCCTTATGCTTCAACATACCAAATAACAACCAAATACATTTTCAGACCGAACTGTTCGGTCGGACATTAATGATTTCAAAATATAAAAGGCGTACTCATTATAACTCCTAAATTCCTTGTAAACCTTGTATAAATACAAGCCATATTTTTATGTATGGAATTTGACATTAAACTCATAAACATACCAGGTTTACACAGTTTACGGGTAGAATACAAGTTTATATGAGAAGGCTTGGTTACAATTATGTACAACTTCTTCTAAATTTTTATTTAAATTTTTAATTCTTAACTTAAGAGTGTTATTTTTCAGTACTTTTTAATAGTTTTTGTTTTGATCTTGAAGTATGAAGCGTTATATAATTATGTCTTTCTACATCAAATTAGATAAAATTATATCGGGTCAAAATCCGGATAAGATTCTATATGATTCAATATATTTAGATCTTATCCGATATAATTTTATCCACCATTTTTCGGATCATAGCATATCTCCAATTATATTAAATAAGATATCATTACATATAACATCATATTATTTTTTTTACCCGGGCATGTCCAACAGTATTAAAATTTTCTCTAATTTTCCAAAAATTTTAAATATTTTTAGTTACTTCTAGGAAATAAAAACAAAATTTATTGTGTAAACATAAATGCAAAATTAAATTTGAAAAATATAGTTTTATAATTCTATATACTATTAACAATTATTATATATTAGCTCTGTTCTACGTACTTTACCGCGGATACCCGCGGGAACCCAATCTTACCAAAAAGCGTTTCTATTGTTAAAAATTGGGTAAATGAGAGCGTTGATGAGAGAATAATTTGTTTCTCTTTTTACCAGAAGTTACCCGTATTTTTTTTGCGGGTAAAATGGTAAAACTGTCAAATCACAAGTTGTTTGTATTAAATCAGCTGTTTTAAATTTGTAAAAATAATTTAAATATTAACAAAACTTGTAAACAATAATTAATATCGTTAACAAATACCACGTTCTAACATTTTTTCTTTATTCCCTTCGATATTTTATTCTTAAAAATAGCTTTTGTTTATATGAATAACTTTGACGTTAATTTTTGGGCTTGAAATGTGGTTTTGTGCGTTCCAGGTATTGTGAGCAATTTTACTATTTTTTGAGATTATTAGTTTACTATCATTTTACCAGACTTTACCCAGAATTACGTGGAACAAACCTATTACAAACTATGAACTTTAAAATAAAAAAATTAAAATATATTATAAATACAAAATGTATGTACACAACGTCGTTGTAAGCCTAAATAAATTAATTTTCAACTCAAACTCTTTTTATATTTTCAAATTTCATAAAGTAGGCTTTGCTTTTGCGTACACGTATTTACATACACACGAATATGTAAGTTCGTTTTTCGTAATAAATAAAAAGTGTGCTTACTATTATATTTAGTAAAGGTTTACAATGCGTTTATAAAGCATTTGCATTTCAGTATTTTTAAAAATATTTTATATGTCTACAAAATGCTTATATTTTGTATAGAATTTAATGTCTAAATTTGTAATTATTTTACAAATTATTAACTTTACAAAGCATTTATTAATTTACCCCTAAAGTTTATAAAAGATTTGCTTTTTAATATTTTCTAATCATTAAAATCATTTACAAAAGGTTTATTTTTATATATATTTAAATGACTACAAAATATATGGCTTTTTTATTACTTTATTATTAATTATAACTTTTATAAAAGATTTATTTTTAATATAAAGGGTGGTTAAATATTAAGGGCCGATGTTGAATGTGAACCACACCTAAACGTCAAGTTTTTTCTGCATTTCATTTGACATTTCTCAATTTCACACTAACTCAATTTGAACCATGGAAAGATACACAATCGAGCAACGCGTTAAAGTTATTCAGGCTTATTATGAAAATGGGCGTTCAAATCAAAATGCATTTCGTGCACTTCGTGATTTCTTTAGTCAGCATAATCGACCAAATGTGTCCACAATCGGCAGAATTGTGCACAAATTTCAGCAAAACACCTGTTTTTTGTGTTTGGTGCGGTGACGGGCTGGCGGCGTCATCGGGCCGTACTTCTTCGAAAATAAGTTTGGCCAAGCAGTTATCGTGAATGGTGTTCGCTATAACGGACTTCTTGTGGCCAGAAATTGAGAATGTGGACCTGGAAGATATGTGGTTTCAACAGGATGGTGCCACTTGCCACACAGCCAACGAAATAATGGCTCTTTTGCGCGAGATATTCAATGGCCGTGTTATCTCACGTGGTGGCGATGTCAATTGTCCGCCAAGATCATGTGATTTGACACCGTTGGACTTCTTTCTTTGGATGAGATAATTCGGAACATTAACGGCATAGAACCTCAATTATGCCTCAGCGTCAACGAAAATTTGGACCATCGGATGGAGGTGTGCCGCCGAGGTCGAGGTGGCCATTTGGCCGATATTTTGTTCCATACATAATTGAACCATACCAATATTACCATATAAAAAGAAATAATAATTTCCTAAATAATTTGTTTTATTCAAAATCAACATCGGCCCTTAAAATTTAACCACCCTTTAAAAAAAATAATGAAAATTCTTTCGCCAGGCCCTAATGGGTTAATAATAATTTAAGAAAATATCATCTTAAAGACATTTCTAAAAGACCTTTACAATGGTGTATATATTGTCCCAATTAGACCATTAATGGCGAAGATATAGCCAAGTATATTTTCAAACTTTGCACATAGGCGCTTCCGCGAAAAAAAATATGTCGCAGCACTCCCAAAAAGAGTTCTTATCAGTGATAAAAATATGGAGGCAATCGGTGAGGTCCCCTAAACTCAAAAAAAAAAAAAATGATTCCTTGCCTTCTAATAAAATGTTCATACATTTTCCTATCAAAATCGCCATATTTTTATACAAAACTCTGAAAAGTGCATCTATTTTTCTGAAGAAAAGCTCGAACAATGAATGTGTTCCAAGCTATATTTTCAGATTATTATGATAGAGAAAAGAAATTTAAGATCAACCTGTGTAATTCGTCTACCTCGGACGAATCCTTTCTAACCCCATATTCTGATCACTTAAATTACCGAGGTGGTCAAAAACAGTGAGATGTTCATCTTGCAATTTTTTGTTTCTACAAAATATTGAAATTTCATTAAAATAACATGTTTATTTTGAAGAAACTTCCTAGTTATTATTTATTTAGAAAACTATGAAATCTAAGATATTTAACTCATTTTCTATTATTGAACAACTTTGCGTTTCTAATAATTTTTCTTAAAGAAAAACTCTTATGGTCAATTTTATAATCAGAACTAAGATCGATTTGTTTCTTAAATATTTTTTAGGTAAGAATTTTTCAAATAACTTTCTTATTTAAGAATTATTTAAAACAAAAATCGATCTTAGTTCTCACTATAGAACTGACCGTTAGATTGCAACAACTTAGCTGCCGAGGAATCTAGTAGAGCTTTTCCCAAACCAAAAACACAGGATTAATTGATATAAAAAAAAGTTATATTGTGATACTTTTTGCCATCAAATTTATAGATAAAAGAATTGTAGGTAGATTTTTTTAAAATTCTGGGGTGGGCAAAAATCAGTCTAGGGTGGGCTTAGCCCACCCCGGACCGGCCTAAGTCAGCCAATGGTGGGAACTGGTTAAATAAAACCTAAACTAAATTCAGGTTTCCAAATTTCTATGCAATTTGAAAAAGTTTTCAAAGAAATTTTAAACACTTTTGTCAATTTGTATTTAGTATAGAATTTATTTAGCCACCTCCCACAGGGTCTTTAAAACCAATTTATTTCGTGAAAAATATTTTTCATATATTTTTAGGAAATTCAAAGTGGCTGTTACGAAAGCTATTCAAGATGCTTGGGACGATGGTCTAATAGGTGAAAACCATTTAAGGAGCAAAAACAGTCCAGCTGAAGAATTTAATATAATTATTCGAAAACTCAATCAGCAAATGGAAGGAACTAACTGTATAACGAGTATACTTGCAACAAGAATACGTGTTTCAAAATTTTCTCCATTTTTAAACGAGTGAGTAAATACTTATAAATTCAGTATGAATGGGAACCTTCTTATATTATTCTTCTATAGTTTTTAGCAAATCTAAACCAAGGTGGTAGTAATGTTGAGCAACAATCTAATGTTAGCATGGATCAAAATGCAAATAATGACCTAAATGACCACACACTTGATGACAATGATTCACGAGTTATGAAGGTAAATTTTGTTCACATCTTAAAAGGTTATTTCCCAACAAACCGAACGATATAGTTTTTAATTCGTAACATATCATTTCCATGATATGTTTGTCCGAGAATGATATCATTAACGATTTATAAGTAATAGGTTCTGTGAAAAAAATGCACATTCGTTAATATCGTTTTTTCATTAAATAACGATATTCTTATGATATCGAAAATATCAGGCAGCGCGATATTTTCGTCTTGTTCCAAAATGTTTATCATTAAATATAGGTTTGTTTTCTACTTAACTATATCCGTTAATTCAGAAAAAAGTCAAAGTACACGGAAACGTGTTTGAGTCGGAACCTATAATACACATTACTTTTCGTGTACACGTTAACTTGCAATGTGGATATTTACACAGTACAACAAATTAAGAAAAATTTGAGGCATCGGGATGGCGGCACATCATTTCTAATATATTCTGGGACGCAAATCACGAATGGCAATAGAATTTCAAAGTTAGGTATAGTTTAAGAAATATTTTCAAAAACATTTTTGTAGGAAAATTAAATTCTTTAATAAACTTTTTGCAAAAAGATTCAAAGTAATAACGCTACCTTTTTCAATATTTGAAAATGCTGAAATATGTCCTTTAATTTTATATATTCCATGTTTTGGCAGCTGCGGTAATATTTCCTAACATATGCATTTAAAGTTGAAATTTTTATTTTTTCACGATTTCGTTAATAAATAATCTGAGATGAAAGAATATCCAGAATTTGAATTTGTACTTTTAGTAAACATCGCATGTTACTCAATTTATCAAAAACATTTCGCTTTTTCTGTTTTAATTTTAAGTTAAACAACCACTATCCACGGCTCTCATCTAAGAAACTGAACTGGATTTAAGAGAGTTTCGGTAAAAAATAATAAAAAAACGTGAAAAAGGTGGTAATAAAATTTTCAAATGTACTAATATATTCTCTGCATTAGTGTAATTAGCCAAAAATTTTGTGTAATTAGTCTATATGGTCGTTGATAAAACCATTCAGAAATGTAAAACATATACTTTCTAATAAACTTCAACGAAGTTTTAGTTAATTGAAGTGCAAAATCCTAAAAAAATAACGATTTTAAAATATGCATGATCAAAAATGTACTTTATTTCTTTTTGCCATAGTAGATTCAAATAAAATTAATTTTAAATAAAAAAGATATAAATACCCGTATTCAAAATGACAAAGTGAATGCTAACTTGCTGCTAACTTTCATGTCGATGCCCGATGCATTTTTGTGTTGTACTGTGTTATCAACGTTTAACACTCAACCAGAGCTTTAAAGAATTAATTTCTTTTTGGAATGAATCCCTATAGATTAAATTCAATTTTTTAATTCAAGGAATGAATTCAATAATTAGAAAAAACAGGAATTAATTCCTTTCAAAGAATTTAAATTTAGCGAATGAATTCCTTGACCAAAACCTTAAGCATTAAATTAAATAATTCATTCACAAACGAATTCATTCAAATCCAGTTAATTAAATTTTTGGTCAATGGTTTCATTCAATTGTGAAATTAAATTTTTTCGTTAAATTCCCCAAGGAATTAACTTTTTTCGATTATTTGCCTAAGGAATTAACTTTTTCATTTCCTAAGGAATAAAATTTTTGTTTAATTCCCTAGAGAATTAACTTTTGTTTTTAATTCTCTGAATTTAAGTTTTTCATTTAATGTCCAGAAATATTTAACTTTTCACATAAGAATATAAAATGAAAAACAAAATATTATTTATAAAATACTAATGTATTTTATTTAACAACCATGTATGTCATTGACGCTATATAACATTTTGTTTTATTTTGCTACCTTCAGTGTACACTAGAGGCCAGTATGAATGTTTTGCAAGACATTCACAAAACATTTTCTTATACAACACCAAAATATTTTTTTTGTTTTCTGTTTTATTTATTTTGTTTTTGTAATGCTCTGAATTTTAACATCTTGTAAATAACTACAAATAAGTAAAATGGTCAATTTTTGTTATATTTATTATTAAAAATCGTCAAATCTCTCATCAGCGCATGCAAGAGAATGTCTTGTAAGACATTCATTCAGCCCTCTAGTGTACACTAGAGCGTACCACCATACAGGCAAAAAAAAAAAAAGTGCGCCGTACACCCTCCAATATGAAGTATTTTTGCAAGGAGGTTTCAAAAAAATTTTTTATTTTTTTTTTTGCCGAACGTAGGGGTCGCCATTTTACATTTTTCTTTGAAATCGCCTTCCAAAAATACATCATATTTGAGAGTGTACGGCGAACTTTTTTTTTGAGGTACGGTCTAGTGTACACATTTAAAAAATTATACAAAAAAAAAAATATATACATATTTGCATTAAGTGAAAAACTTACATTAAGGGAATTAAGAAAACTTAATTCCTTTAGGGAATTAAAAGAAAAAGTAAATTTCTTAAGGAATAAAACGAAAAAATTCCTTAGGCAATTAAACGAGAAAGTTAATTCCTGCCGGGAATTAGGCGCACAAATGAATAAACTCCCAGGGAATTCATTCCCTTAATAAATGAATGCATTAAATTTTATAAAGGAATTAGAAAATAATGAATGAATTTCTTGAAGATGAGAGAATTCATTTAATAAAAAGGGGAATTAATTCCTTCAAAGCTCTGAACTCAACGTTTATATATTTTCGCAAGTAACAAACTTCTTCGTGTTACTTCTTAAAAAGTTTTACTGGCATACGTTCGCTTATACCGCAACTATTATAAACAACTTTTAGCATACTTTAACCGGTTAATCGTAGATTTGCTTTACATACTTAACGTTGATAGGTATGAGCGAAAACACAGCAGATATCGAAATAAAAATAAATTATATCCTTTACGATTAAATTAGAATTCTTTGGAAACTTGATCGTTATTTTAAAAATTGATATCATTACGATTTCAGAGCAAGTGCAGTTTAGGAGCATTTCAATGGCAAAAGCCAATGAAAAAAATCAAAAATGTTTATTTAGTCCACAATAATATTTAATATTTGGGGTAATATTGGACCCCATCAAAAAGGTATTTTACAGACCTTTCAGTTGGTGTGCATTTTGTCCTAATAGGATAAGTATCTCCGCACTTATTCCAATTTATATTTTCAACCTTAAAGGCCCGCCCACTCGAAAGCAGGCGTGTCCGACAAAAAATATTTATATTTTTGAACTCACAATAAAAATGTCTACCAATGGCAAAAATTTTGAAATCATCGGAATTATACTCCTAAACTGCACTTCATCCTTATATTTTAATAACACGCTCTGAATAAAAACGAGTAAAAAGGTTAAAATCGGGAATGCCGACTATACAATACCCTAAACCAGTCTGGGTAAAAGCCGACTAATGTTTGGATCCGAAATTCGAATGGGTTAAAATGGGGCTTGTGTCAAAATTTTCTATAATGTGAGTCAGCGCACCAAATTTCATTAAAATATCTTAATATTTGCGATCTGCAGTTTGTAACCATGTCAATTTTGAGGGGACCCTTATATGGGCACTAGGTCTAAACATGGACCGATGTTCACCAAAATCAATAGGCTTCGTCCTTGGGCCAACATAGGTCGGTGTACCAAATTTCATCAAAATATCTTAATATTTGCGATCTGCAGCGTATAAACAATATAATTTTGGGGGGACCCTTATATGGGCACTAGGTCTAAACATGGAACGATGTTCACCAAAATCAATAGGCTTCGTCCTTGGGCCGAAGAAGAAAAATTTTTTTCTATATGGTATTAAGGGGGCCAGGACCCGCTAGGTCCGAAAAACAGAAATACGCCCAAAATGGCACGTGTGATGACTCAAATTAAATAAAATTTTCTCACGATTCCAAATATGAATTTTGTTTTAAGATCCGGAAAATAGAATTCGGGCTAGGTGCATTTTTGTCATTTTAGGTGTTAAAAAATACTATTTGGAAAAATGTACGTAAACTTTTTGGTTATAAAAGTGTGGGATTTTTTTTTGCAAAAAGTGAAAATTTTACGAATTTTAGGGGGTTTTTTTTGTATATTATGGGACACAGCGTCGCAGGCGAAAAAAGTTTTAAAAAATCGCGGGATTTTTTCAAAAAATTTTTTATTTTTTGGTAGTTGGTGTTTTTTTTTGGAAAAAATTAAAATCTAATGAATGTTTGGGGGTATTTTGTGTATTGTGGGACATAGCGCCGCAGTCGAAAATTTAATTTGTTGGTACATAGCGTACATAAGCTTTATTTTGGTAAAAGTTGGTGTTAAAATTTAATGAATTTTGGGCATTATTTATGTTTTGCGTGACGAGCTGCGCAGGCGAAAATTTTTTTGAAAAAATCGCGTGATTTTTTAAAAAAATTTTTCAGTTTTTGGTACGTTGTGGTCATGTTTGAATTCTTAAGAAAATTTCCGTTTATTTGAGTACCCATACTTTATAATTAGTACATTAAGTGGCTATTTTAGACTCCCGGGGGTCTTAAATGTATCTAGTGGTATCCACACTTCACGGATCATAAAACCAGATGCATTTTTGAAATCGGGAGAAATTTTCCTAATCGCGCGATTTTTTTTCTTTCGAAATATGGCTATTTTTTTGCGAAATTCTAAAGTCTCACCATCATAAAAAAGTCTCTTGAAAAGTTTCTTTTGGGTTAGCTAATCGGTCTTAGTTTTGGTCCTAGTGAAAGATATTTCTATAACTCTATAATTGACATTAATTTTTTTGAGTTAATATAAAAAAACTAAAACTTTGACCCCCAATAACTTTGTTGTTTGATGGGTTAAGAGGTCGAGCTATATCTTGAATGAAAGGTGTAAGTCTCGACAATAAATAATTAAGTACAAATTATATTGTTATAAACGAAATTTTATGAAATAAAAGCCTTTTTTGTTAAAATGAAACTTCTAAAAGTTAAACAAATTTTAACTGGGCCGCAATGGGTTAATTGGTATGAAAATTTTTAATGTCATATGAACGATATTTTAAATACCTTTCTAATGGTGTGCGTACTGTCCAAATAACGGAGTTATAAGCAAGTCCAACTTCAAACTTTGAACCGAAATAACCCCCGAGATAGGTCCGACCGACAAAAAAAAGTATGTTGATGTGGAATCCCAATAAAAAGTTTTACCTGCGGTAAAAATTTGACCTGATCGGAGATGTGCCACTAAACTCAACTTTAACCTTTAACCAGGCTTTCTTTCGTTAGGTATTTGTTGAACTTTTTAACCACTCTGGAAACACATTGCCTGGTCACGCGTACTTATGTTGCAATTTTTTGTGCACTTCTTTGATTCTCCATTCTTAACTAATAAACCAATCGAATTTAACAAACCGATGTATTTTGAAATATTTCTACAAAGAAAAACTATTTTAATTTACGCGTGTGTATAAAGGCCGTATCACACTAGATTTATTTTGTATTAAATTGATAATATAGGTTTGATTGATTGATATAGGATGAAACAAATATTGCAAAAAAAAAAAACAATTGTAAACAAATAAACAGTGGTATACACTTTCATCTAAGGGAAAATCACTAAAAATTGTTAAAAATAGTTAAGCGGCGAATACATTACCTAGTGTCTTGACATGTCAAAATGGTTTCATTTCAAGTGAAGACACTCAAATTCAATTTTATTGCAATATCATTATATCGCTGACATGCAAGCAGCTCTTGCAATGATGCCTGCCATGAAATGTTACTTTTCGTTTTAATTTTAACTTTGTAATAAATGAACAATAGAAAATTTGGTAAAAAAAGTAAGGAAAAATGTTTAATTTTTTATTATTTGTGGATAAAAATTAATTTAATGTTTGAACAAATTTTGTGTTTTTTTCGAGGAAAAATCTATGATTATTTCTAATCTATGATATGGTCAAGTGTTCTCCACCACTTTGCAATTGATATCATTTTGACGTTTCTCTGCAATGGTTTTGACATTTCATATCATCTAATTTATTGCATTTGAAGACACCGGGTTAAGGAACATTTAGTAGGGAACAAAAAATATCAAAAATTTTTGTAATCACGAATTGCACGAATGTCAACACGAACTTACACAAATCAACATTCGTAAAAAATTCCCATTTTTTCACGAATGTGCTTTACAAACACAGAAAAACCCCATAAACAGTTTTAAATTTAAAAAATTGATATTGTGTGATAAAAAAAAATTTTTCATTATGTAAGACCTATGATCCTAAGCTTTTATAAGCTTTTTTTAATAAATGCTTAAAAAGTGTGAAAAATATTAATTTTATGTTAGTGTCTGTCTCTGGGGCACAATCACCAGATGGCCCCTGGAGCTACAAAGAGTTGGTGCATCTCTGCCTAAAATGCTCTATAAGACTTCTCTATATGCTTAAAATATGTTTGATAGTAAATTAGAACAACTGTGTTCATTCTTAAATTTATATTAATTATTCAGTTTTTTGTAATTTTGAAGAATCATTATATTATAGTTTTAAATTATTATTTTTTGAATGTAGTGAATATTTATTGATTAAAAACAATCACATATTTTAAAGAACTTATTCTAAATTATTTATTTCAGTCAATAAAATATTAACTTTGCCGTACTAACAAATTTTTTTTGGTTGAAATTGTATCTAGCTCTTTTGGCGAATATCCCCCAAGTTTGGGGCAGTTACGCCGATTTGAGTAACTTTGAAAATCATTAAAAAAGTAATAGAAAATATGCAAATAATTAGAATCAAAATCATAAAAATTAGGGGCAAGATTTGTAGATCTTCAATTTGAAGTAGGGTTATATGGTTGCAACAAAAAGTCGACTCTTCGACATTTTTCAAATTTTGAAAAGTCGACTTTTTGACTTTTCGACTTTTTATAGGTAAAAGTCGATTAATCAACTTATTTTTACCGGCAAAACTGTTGATATAGAAAAACGTTATATGAACAGATTAAAGGAATTGTAATTTTTAATTTTTTTTAAATTGTTTGAGCAAATCGGACTAGTGGTTCTCGAGTTATGTCAAAAAAAAGATATATCTCGATTCCTAGGGGTGACCCAGCGAAACGCCGGGACACGTATAACTTGTTTTTGACCGATATAACATTTCCGGTTGGTTTCACCCCATCCCGATTTTGACTGTTGCATAGTGTCATTAATGAAAATGATAGCATTAATAATAATACAAACTGTAAGGTAAATAATTTAAAAAAGATTGCAGATGATGTGAAAAATATTAAAATAAAAAATATAAATTGCCATCCGGTATTAAATGTAAATAACATTGAAGTTAAAACTCCCAGTGGAGCATGTGTTCCTATTTCAAATTATTTAAGTGATAGCAACGTGAACAAATCTCGGGAAGGATCGCCAAATTATTGTTTTCAAACTAATTTCCTTAAATATTTTCGAGAAAAATACCCAACACCGAGATACCTCAATAGAGAAGTTAAAATGGTAGACGAGGCAGAATATAAAAAGGAGAATGATAGTTATTCCATGTGTCAAATCCATGATTCAACACTGGAAGTACCTGAAGTGGAAGACCTTATAACTAACAAAATAAAAGTAAAGGATTATTAAAAAAAAAAATATTGCAAGATGTTTTACGTGTGGCATATGCAACTAAGAATAACGCATGTGATATTAACTTCAAAGATACACCCATATACAAAGCCTCTTTTACGGGATACGCATATTACACGCATACCACTTGCAACAATTATTTAGAGGCAATTTAAAAGGAAAAATTGAAGTGTATAGATCAAATATACTAATTACACATATGATCGATATAAAAAAGACCTACCAAAATCGAGGCCTCCAAAAGTATGAAAAATTGGAAGAAGCTTCAAAAAAGACTGCTCTTACATATCACCATCAGCAAATAAATGAGAAATCGGAGGAGCTTGGATTAGTTGGATAACACCAGGTGAAAAACTTGCTAACATTAGAAAACTTAAAGCCCAAGCTTCTGCTATACAAGACAGAAATCCAGACCCATATGTGGATACTTATTTGATGATCACAACGAATTATAGACATTACAAAGTTATCAGCAGGATCGGCTGGAATAGAAGTTTTTTTGTGGTCAAAAGGGCAGATAGAAATCTTGAAAACTCATTTTGAATATTTTGAAGAAGACTAATAATACTCTTCATATCGATGCAACAGGACGTGTTATTAAGAATATTTCTTGGGTACACAAGAGAATATTTCTTTCTATATGCTCTAGTTGGTCGCATTAACGAATACAGCCATGTGTTTTCAATTGCTGATGCACTTCTATCATCCCACTCAATGGATGACATTGGAAAATTCTTGAATGAAGTTCATAAATTTTTGTATTAGAAATAACATTAAGTGGCCAATATGTATACGAATCGTGACATATGTAAGCTTCGCTGTTATTGGTGCAATTTTAAGAGAGTTCAATAATCAAACTCTATCGCAATATTTAGAAGCATGCTATAGCTTTCTAACAAAAGGTAATCGAAGAACTCTACCATTTGTATGCGTACAATTTTGTGTTAGTCACTATGGTAAAATAATGTGCAATGATATTGACCAGAAGGTTGGATTGATTAATATCAAATTAAGAAAATTTATGCGCGAGGCTTTGGGTGTTGCATTTAATTTTATACAGTATGAAGAATGTATAATTTGGTTTTTAAATTTAAATGTTATTCTTTGCTCAAAATATTGCAATTAAGAATTTAAAAATGCGCTCAAACATTTTATTTCTGTAAAAATTGTTAAGACAAAGGAGCAATTTGTTGAGATGAATGAAATGGACGAAATAGATTTACAGACAAATGAAAAAAATCTCTGAACAAAGTCCATTCCGCAAGGAACTATTACAATTAATTCCACAAAATGATGCAAACAATACTGATAATGCAGTCGAAATGAACGATGTCTACTTTTGTCCGCAAATGGTTTTAGATAAATATATTCCTTTTCTTGTTTTTTGGACCAAGATAATAGGAACATATGTAAATATCTTGTAAGAAAATCCTAGAGTAAGCAATGGTTCAGTTGAAACCTATTTTAAAGATATTAAAACGAATCAGCTTAATGGAAAGAGCATGTGACTAAACAGATTCGTAAGAAACATGAATCTTAGTTAAAGAAGATGCTGCAGATGAAACTGTTAAATTAGCAGATTTCTTTTTGCTTAATACAAGTAAAATAAAAACAGAAAAAATAAACCTGTTAAATTTACAGTTTTACAATTTTTTTAGTAAATATTTCTGCTAATTTAACATCATATACTGCTATTTGCATATAACTAAATTTAGCTTAAAAATAACAAAAAGTTATAGATATAACAGTTTGTTTTTTCTGTTTTTAGTATACTAATATTTAGCAGAATTTCCTGTAGATTTTACAATACAAAAATTAACTTAAATATAAGTAAAATAAAAGTCCGCAAATTTAACAGCTTTATTTTTGCTGTTCTTATTTTACTAGTATTTAGCAAAAAAAAAACAGTTCTTTCTGGAGCATCACCTAATTTTTAGTAGCTTTTTCTGCAATTTTTACAGATTTATTTCTATGAGTGTAATATTAATTATTCCTTTAAAAACTTTTAAATCCAAGAAATTTTTATCTTATAGCTATAACTAAGATCGATTTGATTCTTAAATATTTCTTAAGTAAGAATTTTAAAACATTTCTTATTTAAGAAAAGTAGCTGAGATGCAAAACTCGTTCGTTACAAAAATTAAAAAAACGAGATGACAATTGATTCTGACAGTTTTTAGCCGATTTGTGAGAAGATTTACGATTTTTCAACTGTTGAGTTTTTAATCAAGAATGGCATAACATTTAAGAATTAAAAGCATTAAACGAATTTTGTTAATTTAATTAGCCGGAACAAGTTTTTTGCTTCTTCCCAAAATTAATGGGTCATTTTGTAACTCGAATGAAAACGTTTTTTTCGTTTTCGTTTGAAACGTAAACGAAAATATTTGGTATTTTATAAAACGAGTAGTAGTTTGCGTTTGTTGTCAGTTGGAAGTTATTATTACCAGATAAAAAAAATATTATTTGTGACATTGAATTAAGTTATTTAAATAAAAATTTGTTCATAAAGTTTTTCAAGACTGTTTAGCCTGATTGGTAAATGAGTTATTTTTTGTTTTAATACTTTGAGGGTCCAGATATCGAATCCTGTGTGGGGCGATTTATTTTATTAGTATTTTTTTTTGTTTTATGATATATTTTTAGAAATTTTTTCCTAATAATATGAAACAAATATATTTAATTAAAATTTTAAATTATACAGAAAATCAACCTAAATAAAAAGAATCTTCCATTAGCGGACAGCAAAGGAGTACAATATATGGTTTGTTAAGATGGCCCTTAAGTTTCGAATTATCAATTTTTAGTTTTAAAACCCATATATGTATGTAAATTACTTACTTCTTCTAAAATACCGTTTTATTAAGGAGTTTGTCTTATATAATAAATATAATCGATAATAATATTGCCAGATTGAAAAAAAAGAAAATATATATTTTTCCAAACATAATTTTGAGTTTTACAAAATTTAAAAAGAAAAAACGTTCAAACGAAAGCAAAGTTTCGTTTTACAAAATGACCACATAAGTTGATGTGTAACGAGTCCCAAATATGTTGGCCCAAGGACGAAGCTTATTGATTTTGGTTAACATCGGTCCATGTTAAGATCTAGTACCCATATAATGGTCCCCCCAAAATTATATTGTTTATACGCTGCAGGTCGCAAATATTAACATTTTTTGATGAAATTTGGTACACCCACCTATGTCGGCCCAAGGACGAAGCCTATTGATTTTGGTTAAAATCGGTTAATGTGTAGACCTAGTGCCCATATAAGGTTCCCCCCAAAATTTGCTTGTTCGTACGCTACGGGTAGCAAACACGAATGTTGTCTTAATTAAATTTGGTAAAATGAACCATATAGACTCATGGATAAAGCCTACCAATTTTATTTACGATCGGTACATGGCTAGATACAGTGCCCTTATGAAGGTCCACCAAAAATGGGTATGTTTAGGACATGACACAAGCATCCAATACCAATTATGTATAGTTACGTTTGTTAAACTAAGCATTCGGTCCTATTTCGAATTTAAGGAGTTTGCTATGTCTATTAACATTTCTGTCTGAGTTGTAGAAACGTAAAAGTATTGTGCAGACTCCCTTTGAAGAATTAATTCTTTAATTCAGTTTTTGAATTCTGAATTAAAAATTCAATGAATTAATTCACAAAAGACTTGAATGCAATTAATTCATATTTGTTTTCGTTCGATTTCTTTTGTTACGAATTAATTCAATTACTATAGTTCTTTTTATCAAATCAGTTAATTCACTGGTGAACGCGTTCAATTTCATAAATCGAACGGAAAAAAAGTGAATTAATATTCCTTACTGAATTAATTCACACTAACTAAATTCGTTCAATTTCATTTTTCATTCAGTGAATTGAAAAAAAATCGTTCAGTGAATTAAAAAAAAATACATTCACCGAATTGAAAAATAAAAAATTACGTTGACTGAATTGAAAAACAAAAATTACGTTCACTGAATTAAAAAGATGTTTTCTGCCATACAGTACACAGTGGAAATATTTTGTAAATAATTTAGCCGTTATTGGCTTGTCGGTATGAGATGAAACTTCACACGCCCATAGCAAGACTCTTTTGCCTCCAGATTAAAAGTTTCTTGAAGAACACAGTATTTATGTTTTTATAAAAGTATACACCTTTTAGATGGGCGTAATGGAAAAAATATACTCCACTTGAAAAATTTCTTTGTCACACCATTCCGAATTCGAGTAAAAGATTTTTAGAAAATTTTCAGAGTGTTTTGGAATTGTGGGATTTTTTCATCTTCTCTCGAATTTTTTTCTAGTCTTATATACAGAATATTAACAAATAAGAAATGGCTGAATTATTGCCAAAATATTTTGAAAACACTCGTGTACTTTTTGAATTCAGTGAACGTTTTTCAATTCAGTGAATGTAATTTTTTGTTTTTGAATTCAGTAAACGTAATTTTTCGTTTCGTAATTTAGTGAACGTCATTTTTTATTTTTCAATTCAGTGAACGTAATTTTTTTTTAATTCACTGAACGTACTTTTTTTTCATTCACTGAACGAAAATGCAATTGGACGAATTCAGTGGTGAATTAATTCAGTAAGGAATTCACTTGATTTAATAAAAAGAACTAACTATAGCAATTGAATTAATTCTTTGTATTTGTTTTTTGTTGAACGCGTTCTGTTGAACGCGTTCTGTTGAACGAATTCGGTGAATTACTTAAGGAAAGGAATTAATTAATTAAAGAAAATTAAATTCGATTGTTAGTGAATTCATTCAAAAACAAATTAATTCTTTAAAGCTCTGGAAATATCTTAGAACAACAGGAAACGTTTTATTGGACGCGTCGCACAGAGAGTTAAATGATACGAGAAAATGGGGATTAATTTAGAGGCCGAAGTTTTAAAATATTTTAATTAATGAATAATCGTAAACATATAAAAATCCATAATTTTCATAATAATCGTAAACATATAAAAATCCATAACCTTGGAACGAAAACCAATAAATTGAGATTAGTCCTTAGTTTTTGGACTCATCTCAAAAGAAAAATAAGTCAGCCAAATGAACTGAAAAATCAGTGTAACACATGTATATTACATAATTCGTGGGATTACCCTATTTGTAAATGTACGAATACTTTTTATGGAAAACAAAGAAATAAAATATATGTAAGTAAAAAACTTTTGAAATTATTTTGAAAAACTAGTAAAATGGATGACACAACAATGCTGAAAATACAGTTAGCCGAGATCTTTTATTAAAATGTTTGTAGACGTTTAAAATATTTGTTTTGAAGTGTACGGATACTTTTTCTAGCAAGTTTATACAGTAGTTTAGCCTTTTTCTTAAGTGCACATTTGCTATAACTGCACATTTGCTATAACTGCACATTTGCTATAACTGCACAAAATTTTGGTTTCGTTTCTTCTTTAAGTGCACTTTTTGTACCTGCGCATTTAAGATAACTGCCTCATATTTTTTGCAATTTTACATTATTTTCATAAAAAAAATCACCGTTAGCTGCCTCTGGTGTTTTGCTTTGTTTTTCAATTCTAGGAAAAAAAAACACACATAAAATAAATCTGTTGTCAACTTTTTTGTGTTAAAAATATCCTACTTTAGTCGTTTTTTAATCACCGTTGCCATATTAGCTTCATTTGTTTTGTTTGTTTTCAGTCTGTATTGGTATATCTGCACATTAAGGCAGGTAAACAATTTGACTTAGCTGCGTTTTTGGCTTACCTGCACAAAAATTCTTGCAAAAGTTGGTTGTGCAGCTAAGTCAAAATTACTGTATAAGTGAATTGCTGTTCATCAACATTTCCATATATAAATGTGTAATGATCGCTATGTAATATATGTAGGTATAATGATTTTACTTCCACTTTTAAATTGAAACATATTTTCAAAATCGTAATCAACATTTGTAAAAAAAATACTTTCTCCCTCTACGCAAAAATAATACTCAACATTTTGAATTTTTAATTCGAAATTTTTTTCTATATGGTGTTAAGGGGCCGGGGCCCATGGGATCCGCTAGGTCCGAAAAACTGAAACACGCCCAAAATAGCACGTGTGACGACTCAAATTAAAGAAAATTTTCTCACGATTCCAAATATGCATTTTGTTTTCAGATCCGGAAAATAGAATCTGGGCTAGGTGCATTTTTGTCATTTTAGGTGTTAAAAAATACTACTTTGAAAAATGTACGTAAACTTTTTGGTGATAAAAGTGGGATTTTTAAAGGAAAAAATGAAAATTTTACGAATTTTAGGGGTTTTTTTTTTGTATATTATGGGACACAGCGTCGCATGCCAAAAATGTTTAAAAAAATCGCGGGATTTTTTCAAACAATTTTTAATTTCTTGGTACATAGCGTACCAAGAAAGTAAAGTTTAGTAAAAGTTGGTATTTTTTTTTGTAAAAAATTAAAATTTAATGAATGTTTGGGGTTTTTTGTGTATTGTGGGACATAGCGCCGCAGGGGAAAAATTTCATTTTTTGGTACGTTGTGGTCATGTTTGAATTCTTAAGAAAATTTCCGCTTCAGTACCCTTACTTTATAATTAGTATATTAAGTGGCTATTTTAGACTTCCGGGGGGTCTTAAATGGATCTAGTGGGAGCCACACTTTACGGATCATAAAACCAAAAGCATTTTTGAAATTGGGAGAAATTTTCCTTTAATTTGAGCACTTACCATTTTGGGTGTGTTTCGGTTTTTTGGACCTAGCGGGTGCCAGGGGCCCCGGCCCCCTTAACACCATATAGAAAAAAAATTTCTTTTTTAATTCCAGAGGGGGTCATATATATTTTTTTTTGAGGGGGCCCCATAAAGTAAAGTTTTGCCGCCAGTTCTTCTTTGACTGGGTAAGTTTAATGATTCGAGTTCATGTAAGTAAATTACTAGACTGTGAAAACCACTTAATTCTTCGTATACATATTGTAAAATTGGGCGATATTTTCCGTTCAAATTTTTTTCTTAACTTACGTGGAACGTTATTGCTACTATAACACTGCATGACAAAGGCTTGACTTTTAAAAAGTAATAGAGCTCTGACCATCAATTCTATATATTTCGGATATGCTGATTACAATGGCGTACTTTATTTTTCGATCAATTGTACAGATTTTTCGCTAAATGTGTTTAAAGTTTGGCGGTTTTCCATTTAGTTTTTTATATTCAAAAATTTTGAAATGCAATCAAAATAAATTTTTTGTGGTGAAATGTAGGCACAGGACCTGGGGGATTATTATGTGATTCGAAACGGAAATGCTTTCGAACAGAATTTTCAAATTGAAAATCAAGTAACAACAGTTTTTAATGAGAGAAAATATTGAAAACGTGTATGCTATACTATCGCATAAAAGTTTTCAATATTTTGCCCTATTTTAAACTGTTTTTTCGTATTTGATTTTCAATGTGAAAATTCTGTTCGAAAGCATTTCCGTTTCGAATCGAATTGCATAATAACCACCTGTATTCATATTTAGGCTTAAAATTTGATGCATAAAACTGTTCGCGTTTTAGATAGAGTTTTACCGTTTTTTAAGGTTTTAGCCAATTGAATCGCTGCAAACAAAATCGGCCTTAATAAATGATATGGCTTAGTAAAGAAGCAATTAAAAGGAAAGTATTTAACCTCTAAAAACTGTTCTTGCAAAGTTTCAAGCAAAACAGTTTCCATTTGCAAAAGTTACCGCAATAAATAAATTTGTTTACTAAGGTTAGTATCGTACTAAAGACATCTTAAGATTCTAAAGTACGATACTAACCTTAGTAAAAAATATATTAATTGCGATAACTTTTGAAAATGGAAACCGTTTCGCTTGAAATTTTGCAACAACAGTTTCCATTCCAAAGTCCTTTCTTCGTCGAATCGACGAATTACATGTTTGATCTTGCCCCAATCGCTCCCAATTAAAAAAATGTTTAATATTTAGATTTTATTAGAAAAATAATACCACATAGTGGTGTAGGGTATAAAAATTTAGTTTTATTCATATAAAACAAAAAGTTTGCTTACTTCAGTACAACTAAAAAACAAAAAAATCAACTTCAAGTTGATATCTTTTTTTTTGTGTGATTATTTTTGACTGTTTTAAAAAAAATGTTAAAAAAACTTGAAGTTGATTTTTTTGTTTTTTAGTTTTAAGTTGTACTGAAGTTATCAAACTTTTTATTTTATACGAATAAAAACTAAATTTTTTTTCTAGTAAAATCTAAATTTAAACTTTTTTTTAATTAAGAGCGATTGGAGCAAGATCAAACATGCAATTCGTCGATTCGACGAAGAAAGTACTTTGAGGTATAATGTGCAGTTATACCAATACAGACTGAAAACAAACAAGACAAGTGAAGCTAATGATGACAACTTTGTGCTTTGCACCAAATCTTGCGATTTTTATGGTTAAAAAACGACTAAAGTATGATATTTTTGTCATAAAAAAAGTTAACACATTTATTTTGTGTTTTTATACCCTACACCACTATGTGGTCAGGGTATTATAAGTTTGTGCTGATGTTTGTAACACCAAAAAATATTGGTCCTAGACCCACCTTATAGTATACCGATCGGCTCAGAATTTTTTTTTATTTCGATTTAACGATGTCCGTCCGTCCGTCTGTCCATGCATTCTTGTGCGCACTCTTCTGGTTCTGGTCACCCCAAAATTATATTGTTTATACGCTGCAGATCGCAAATATTAAGATATTTTGCTGAAATTTGGTACACAGACCTATGTTGGCCCAAGGAGGAAGCCTATTGATTTTGGTGAACATCGGTCCATGTTTAGACCTAGTGCCCATATAAGGGTCCTACCAAAATTATATTGTTTGTACGCTGCAGGTCGCAAATATTAAGATATTTTGATGAAATTTGATACACAGACCTATGTTGGCCCAAGAACGAAGCCTATTGATTTTAGTGAATCCATGTTTACACCTAGTGCCCATATAAGGGTCCCCCAAAATTATATTGTTTAAACGCTGCTGGTCGCAAATATTAAGTAAGATATTTTGATGAAATTTGGTACACAGACCTATGTTGGCCCAAGGACGAAGCTTATTGATTTTGGTTAACACCGGTCCATGTTTAGACCTAGTACCCATATAAGGGTACTAGGGTATATTGTTTATACGCTGCAGATCGCAAATATTAAGATGATATTTTGATGAAATTTGGTACACAGACCTATGTTGGCCCAAGGACAAAGCCTATTGATTTTGGTGAACATCGGTCTATGTTTAGACCTAGTGCCCATATAAGGCAAAATTGGCTTGGTTTCAAACTGCAGATCGCAAATATTAAGATATTTTAATGAAATTTGGTGCGCTGACTCACATTATAGAAATAGAAAATTTTGACACAAGCCCCACTTTAAACTGGTGTAGGGTATTGTATAGTCGGCATTCCCGACTTTAACCTTTTTACTCGTTTTGTTCTAGAATTGAAAACCAAAGCAAAATACAAGAGGCAGCTAATGGTGATCTTTTTATGAAAATAATGTAAAACTGCCAAAAATATGAGGTACAAAATGCGCAGGTACAAAAAGTGCACTTACAGAAGACAATTGCGTACATAATTTTGTAAAATAGAAACGAAACCGAAAGTTTGTGCAGTTATAGCAAATGTGCACTTAAGAAAAAGGTAGTTAAATCAAAATATTGTAGTACGGGAACCACTCTTCTAGCAAAAAAATTTAATTAATTTTATAAGTTACCAAAGTTTACCCAAAAAAAAGTCTGGGTATGTCTTTGGTAAAAAGAGAAATACAAATACATTCTCATGAGCACTTTCATTTATCCAATTTTCGACTACGCGAACGCTTTTGTGTAAATTTGGGTACGTACGGGAAAGAATTTATTGTTTTATTGTTGTATGATCACTGTCCACAGATTTTCCCATCAAATTTGACCAAAGCGCTGAATATGGGATATAGTTTATATATAAATATTGGAGGACAGTTATGAATTGATTTGTTTAAATTTTGAATTTTTATAAAAATGCCTGAGGCTTTTTTGTAAACGGACCTTTCTTCGTAGTTTTGTTCTATTTTTAAAATTTCCTCATCAATACCGTTGTAGTTATTTAAAAGCCAGAATCTTATCCATAGCTACCTTAAAATCTTTATTTACTCTTGGACTAAGTTAAATAATGCACATACATTCGAACCATGACCAAAACTTGATGAAATCAGATGTAGGGGAAATGCGACACCTTGATCCTTTAAGATCCTTTAAAAGACTTCTTCCCCTCCCCCCTACTATCTCGGAAAGTACATAACATAGAAAAAAATGTATTCTATCGATTATTCCAAATAATGCGTCCATCACTTTAGACTAATTTTTATTTTAGTTTTTTTAAGGTTTAACTTCTGGGCACCATCACCTGTACTTTGTCATTTCTGTTATTTTGTGCTGTTACTTAGAAAATGTTTCTAAAGTTCCTATTTTAAATACAAAAATGTTGGTTATGTAATTTTAAACACCAAATTAACTAATTTTCGTCCTTTGGCATATTTTGCTAATTTTTGCAGTATAAATTAACTCCTAAATTTTAACAAAATTGTTGTGAGCTGCAATTTAAAAATTATGTGCTAAAAGTAGCTGCAAATTTTATTGAATATTAGTATCACTGGAAGAAAAACCTCCGTCATATTTATAAAAAGCTTCATAAATGTGATGAAAAACAAAACTGGATAAACGAGATAAAGATTTTTTTAAATGTAAAATATTATGTTTTTTATATTTATGAAATGATAGTTTGTCATGTATTTCTGAATGTCGACATGTTTCGTAACCCCCAGTCTAGACTAGCAATAAATATGTTGACATATATTGCAGCAAATGTAAAAATTACGTTATCTTCAGTGTAGACCCCCAAATTGCGTACATATTTATTGCTGGCAAAATATGTCGCAATAATTGTCAACGGAGATTCGTTAACAATTATTGCCGACATATTGCTGAGATGAAATGTCAAACTCAGATGACATTTTAGTTTGACATTTATAAAAAAAGACGCCACTAATAAAATAAGAGAAACTAAAGCAAGAAAAACAAAAAAACTAATTAAATTAAGAAGAATTAAATACAATTCAACAAATTATAAATAAAACGAGTAAAAAGGTTAAAGTCGGGCATGCCGACTATACAATACCCTACACCAGTCTGGTTAAAAGCCAACTAATGTTTGGATCCGAAATTCGAATGGGTTAAAATGGGGCTTGTGTCAAAATTTTCTATAATGTGAGTCAGCGCACCAAATTTTATTAAAATATCTTAATATTTGCGACCTGCAGTTTGTAACCAAGCCAATTTTGGGGGGACCCTTATTTGGGCACTAGTTCTAAACATGGACCGATGTTCACCAAAACCAATAGGCTTCGTCCTTGGGCCAACGTAGGTCTGTGTACCAAATTTCATCAAAATATCTTAATATTTGCGACCTGCAGCGTATAAACAATATAATTTTGGGAGGACCCTTATATGTGCACTAGGTCTAAACATGGACCGATGTTCACCAAATTTCATCAAAATATCTTAATATTTGCGACCTGCAGCGTATAAACAGTATAATTTTGGTAGGACCCTTATATGGGCACTAGGTCTAAACATGGACCGATTTTAACCAAAATCAATAGTCCTTGGGCCGACATAAGTTGGTGTACCAAGTTTCATCAAAATATCTTAATAATTGCGACCTGTAGAGTGCGCACAAGAATGCATGGACAGACAGACAGACGGACATCGTTAAATCGAAATAAAAAAAAAATTCTGAGCCGATCGGTATACTATAAGGTGGGTCTAGGACCAATATTTTTTGGTGTTACAAACATCAGCACAAACTTATAATACCCTGACCACATAGTGGTGTAGGGTATAAAAACAAAAAAATTTATAGATTTTGGATTTTTTCAACGGTATTGTATTGTGTATTTAAATGCAATAAATTATATGATTTGAAATTCAAAACCATTGCAGCGAAACGTCAAAATGATATCAATTGCAGAGTGGTGGAGAACACTTGACCATTTCATGGATAAGAAATATAGATTTTTCTTCGAAAAACACCAAATTTTATGGAACATTAATGTTTACCTAAACTAAACACTTTTCCATTCTTTTTTACCAAATTTTTTGTTGTTTTTCTATTGCAAAATTAAAATGAAAACTAAAAGTGACATTTGATCTCTGGCATCATTGCAAGATCCGATGGCATGTCAGCGATATCATGATATTGCAATAAAATTGATATTGAGTGTCTTCACTTGAGATGAGAGCATTTTGACAATTGCTTGTTATCATTTTATTGCATGTCAAGACACTAGGTTATGGATAAAAGAAGAAAGTACATTTTTGGAATCGTGAAATAATTTCCTTTAATCCTTACATGTTACTATCTTCCCCCATTTTTTGCCCTCCACGGGCTCCCCGGCGCCGAGCCCCTACCAAAATGAATTTCGGTTTTTTCTTTTTTAATTCCCGAGGGGGTTATATGTATTTGTTTTATAAAATCCCATAAACTGCAATTTTGCCAAATTTTTAAATTCGAGTATTTCTTATCTTAAATTCGCTATTTCGTCCAGTTGACATTACTAGAGGCTCATCCAGCTAGACTACCCAGTGTTAAAAGAAGATTGAACAGCGTATACTTGATACAACTTGATAAAAAAAACCGGATATTTATAATTTTTATAACTCTGAAATTTTAGATTCTTGTCTTAATTTATTTCTTTATAAAACAATTTTCTTTGTATACAATGCTTTTTTCTTCAATTATAATTGGTTGGTTTGAGGCATTGGTGTACATTTCATTATCATTGGTTTAATCAATACGAATTGGAAAAAATTTCATTGGCATTGAATGGTAATAAAATTGTTTGGCATTAAGATCAAGTACTGCCAATTAACTTTTAATGCCAATGAAGAATTCCCAAGTATGGTTCATCATTGGTTGCAAGAAGTTCAATATCTTTACGAATAAGTTTTTCAAAATGGCAATAACATAATTGCACAATAACAAAGTTACATTCGGTTTGTCTTTTGTTAAATAAAATGTTAAAATGTAACATTAAGGTAATTCACAAGTGGTGTGCTATTTGTTGTATCGTCCTAACAAAAAACAGAGTTAGAATTTAAATTGAAAAAATACATTTGAGAATAGTACGATACAACATTGTTAACTATGTTTGAGTTTGCTAACAGATAGAAAACCAAATAGAAAATCGGTGTTAAACTCAATTAAAAACTGTAACAACTCTGTTTTTTGTTAGAACGATACAACGGTAGCACACCCCTTGTGATGAAACTAATTGTATTAAATAAGGATTTACGGAACCAATATCATAAAATATTTTTAAAGATTCATTAATAAAAGCCCAGCTCCAATCTTTTAAAAATTGGCCAAGAAATACTATTTTTAGCGCAAAACATTTTCAAATCCATAAAAAATCGTTTTATATCTTCCTCGTAATGGCTACATGTAAGTGCTTCTGCTATTGGAATTAATAACCATTTCCAATTGGTTCCCTAACATGCAAAACGATGATATACAAAAATACCCGTTTAGACCCTTTGTCGAATTTGGACACTATTCCACCAGTTGAATCAAAAAACAAGCTATTTCTGATAAGTTTCAATAGCATTTTGTTATTCAGTTCTGTTAGCTCGAGTTGATCAACTGAAAATAAATAAATTTCCAGAGGATATGAAACTCTTCGGATAAAGGCTGACCATTCATGTTCTCTGCGCATAAGAACAATATCAATGACTCAATCGCAATCCAACCCTCTTAAAGACTCTCATTTAATTTTTATCGCATCATTATTAGATATTACATCTCCTTTATTTCCGACGTCCCGAAAGGACTTTGAAATGTCAACAAATCTGTTGTTTCTGTAATTCGAAGCAAAATCATATTTCATACCCTCTTTTGCTATTTTTCTCCCATAAGCACGAGGGATGCGAAGGATCTTTATCGCAATGGGCTTCTACAACTATTGGATTTAAATCAAGTTTTATTGTAAATCTCTATCTTTTACACAAAAATATGTTCATATAAATACAGTATGTATAAAAGCTTTAAAATGGTATCACGTTTTCAAAATTTGTGGGTACTAAAATCAATTGGACAAACACCATTTATTTTCTTATGATTCTCATATCATGTATTCCAATAACTTTAAAAATCGGTTTTGTTGTCCTTATTACATCCTTGGAAAAATTGTCTTCTAAATAAAATTACTGATGATTGCTGACTATTATCAGTCTGTTTTCCTTTGTTTATTAGATTAACATTTTGTGTAGGATCTTTTGGAAGAATATTTTTCTTTCGAATAACTCTGTATTCCTCTATTTTAGCACTGTCACCAGTTTAATTAGTCAGATAATTATATCGTTATATCTGATACATTAAGGGGTTCCAGATCAAGCGTTTTGTTATCATTTAAAACATGACTTGGAACTTGTGAATCATAATTTTCTTCAGCCTGTGCAGATAATTTAATTTAGGATTATGGAAATTGTCAATAATACTAATTTTTTCAGCTGAAGCTTGGGAAATGTAATTTTGTGGCAAAGTTGTCGGCGTTTGTGAATCATCAACTTCAAGATCGCTTTGAACTGTTTGTGGTGGCAGAAAGTAAAGACCTGCAAATGTTGAACTATACAACACAGCGACATGTATCGCATCATGCAAGTGTTATGTCTTGCTATGTGCTCACACATGTTTGACAATGACATATGAAGACACTGTCGAACAAATTCGAATCAAATCTATGCATACTTTTAACAGTGATTTTGCATACATGGACATAGAAAATGAAAATGTCAACAAGTGCGACACTTGCGACATATGCAGCATATGTTGTTATTGATTCATTATAATCATTTGTATGTCTCATTATATGCAATAAAATAAGAAGACTTATTATAAAATATGAAAAGCTGAGTATATTACACTCACAAAATAAATACAGTCACTTTTAGTTAATTGTTTCTGAAGTTTTTTCGTTGAGTTGTTTTTAAAAATAATAACAGTTGTTCGTAGAAGAAAAATAATTTAACTAAATAAAAATACGGATGTTTTGTAACAGTCAAATTGTCTAGTTAATTTTTATTGCTTTAAAATAAAACTAAAAAAATGAACCAAAAAAAGGTATTTTGTAGTAAAAGTTGCTTGAAATAAAAAAACAATAATACAGTTATCCAATTTGTTTTTTAATTTTTTAGTAAAATCAAATATAAATTTAGTTCTTCGCACCATTTTGCTTGTTATTTTTATAGTAAAAATAAATTAACTTTAAGTTGACTCTACAGTCTCTGATAGTCAAATTATTGATGGTCAAAAACAAATAAAACGAGTAAAAAGGTTAAAGTCTGGCATGCCGACTATACAATACCCTACACCAGTCTGGTGTATTGTTTGGATCCGAAATTCGAATGGGTTAAAATGGCACTTATGTCAAAATTTTCTATAATGTGAGTCAGCGCACCAAATTTCATTAAAATATCTTAATATTTGCGACCTGCAGTTTGTAACCAAGCCAATTTTGGGGGGACCCTTATATGGGCACTAGTTCTAAACATGGCCCGATGTTCACCAAAATCAATAGGCTTCGTCCTTGGGCCAACATAGGTCTATGTACCAAATTTCATCAAAATATCTTAATATTTGCGACCTGCAGCGTATAAACAATATAATTTTGGGGGGACCCTTATATGGGCACTAGTTCTAAACATGGACCGATGTTCACCAAAATCAATAGGCTTCGTCCTTGGGCCAACATAGGTCTATGTACCAAATTTCATCAAAATATCTTAATATTTACGACCTGCAGCGTATAAAAAGTATAATTTTGGTAGGACCCTTATATGGGCACTAGGTCTAAACATGGACCGATGTTCACCAAAATCAATAGGCTACGTTATTGGGCCAATATAGGTCTGTGTACCAAATTTCATCAAAATATCTTAATATTTACGACCTGCAGCGTATAAACAGTATAATTTTGGTAGGACCCTTATATGGGCACTAGGTCTAAACATGGACCGATGTTCACTAAAATCAATAGGTTGCGTTATTGGGCTAACATAGGTCTGTGTACCAAATTTCGTCAAAATATCTTAATATTTACGACCTGCAGCGTATAAACAATATAATTTTGGTAGGACCCTTATATGGGCACTAGGTCTAAACATGGACCGATGTTCACCAAAAACAAACTTGACGGGCGGACGGACGGACATCGTTAAATCGAAATAAAAAAAAATTCTGAACCGATCGGTATACTATAAGGTGGGTCTACGACCAATATTTTTTGGTGTTACAAACATCAGCACAAACTTATAATACCCTGACCACATAGTGGTGTAGGGTATAAAAATTGTTAAATTAAATAAAAATGTGAGTAGACCGATTTTTAACTGAATTTTATTCGTTTTAAATTGTATTTTTAGTTAATTTTAATTTCAAAATAATTTGTGTGTACAAGAGTTGTATTTTTTGTGACTGGCGCATTTAAACATTTGTAACTCAGAAACTTTTAAACCGATTTTGAATTTTTAAACTGTATTTAAAAGAAACTTGCCTGGTCTTTCCTGTACCTTCTTTGTATTTTTTTTTTATTTTTTTATTAATAATTAAAATTTTCAGTTTTTTAAAACTTTTACGAGGGCTTTTTTCGAATTTAATTTTAAAACAATAATATTCTTAAAGTTAGCGTTTTCCTCAGTATAATGAGCCTTCGCTTGTTAAAATTAAAATTGTCAGCGATGTACTGACATATTTTTAAATGAAATTTAAGATTCCCAGAGTGGGAATATAAAGATAACTGATATAAAATTTGGTGCTGATTAGAAAAAAAAAATCGGCGCGGAAATCGGTTGAAATAAATAGAAATAAAACAGCATTTTTTTTACAACAAAAGTATACATATAATTTTCAAAAATTAACAAAAACATTTAACAAAAAATTAATTTCAATGCATTTTATAAACTTAAATTAGTACAAGATTTTTTGCAATTCGCTTTAGGTAGCCTGTATGGCTTAATTCACACCATTTTCTTATAACTCTTTTAATGTTTGTGTACGCCTTTCTTTTCTTTGAATTTATGTAACGTCTTTCTCCATTCGCACGTTTTGAAATGGTATTTACAGCTACCACGACTTCATTACCCAACTGCCTGATAAGGTGGCATAATCCTGACTTTCTGCGCCCAACAACAGATTTCAGTCTTCTATGCCAAGCTTCCACACTATTTTGAGTTCTTGGGTACTTGGGTTTCAGGATACTTTGGGTGATATGAGCCCTTGACGTAGTTTTTTCAAACCACTCGCACAGTTTAAGCAAATCTTCATATTAAAATTTTTGTAAAAATAAAGCAAAAAAGCGCTCGCTTTTACAAAAATTTTCGACGCCCAGTAAAACAGGATTTTGCAAAACAGTATTGTGTTATACAGTATTTTGTAAAACAGTATTACGAAAAGCAGGATTTTGAAAACAGGATATTGTTATACACAGGATTTCGACGCGAACCCAACTTATTTTATAAAAAAAATGGTAGTCAAATAAAATCAAAGTCTCTCACGATTTAAAAAATTATTTGATTTTTGTGATCGATAAAACATGATCCTAACTGCATCCATTTCAGTACATTTTAGACGCTTCTGGTTGGGTTAAACTTCATTTTGGTCCAAAAATTACCTGAAATAAAGTGATTCTAGTTGTTACTGCAACTGTAAAGTGTGATATTTGTCGCACCTAGGCTTGCCAGATCGAAATTGGCAAAAAGCTTGATTTATCTTTACATTAAAAAAAGGTTTGATTTTTCTTGACAATTTAAAATTCAGTTAAATTAGCAAAAAAATTGCAAAATTGACTTGAAAATTTAAATGATATTAATTTATATAGATTTTCTACATTCTTTGTACCACATTTTTTAAAGAAATGGGCCCATGTGTTGTCAATGGATATGTCTTTTGGCAATTCTTAAAAACTTCCCGAAAGCAGCAGTAATCTGCATACAACATATCAGTATTAATTGAATTTGATATTTTTAAAATAAATGGCAGCTCTGCTTAATTATTCCTTGACAACAACGAGTTTTTTTATATTTGAAACAGCAATTTGCTAAAAAAAAAACTGATTTTTCTCAAAAATAATATCTTTTTTCCAAGTATTTTACAGCATTTTGTAAAAATTGGTTTGCTTCTAACTCAAACGTTTCCTTTTCATCAAAGAAAGAATTTTGCTTTACTACCATGGAAACACTCATTTATCCGTAAAAATTAGTCATGTTACATTTAAAAACAATTAGTTTTTTTTTTTACTAATGGTTAATTTTTCTTATCAATTTGATGGAAAAATTTCTAAAATTCCGTTTTAGCTTGACAAATGACATTTTTTCTTTAGTAGGTTTAAGGTTAAGTAGAAGAATAAACCTTCCTCAAAAGTTATAAACACATTAAATTTGCAAATCAGACTAGATCTAGTTTCTGCCTTTTTATGGACAGGATTCATCAGTGATCTTCCATTAAATTGTATTATTGTTTATATTTTTATTGTCAGATTGTCTCTATATGAATAATTTCAGAAGTGATCAAACAGACATATACAAACATTCTACTTCAGATTTTCTCTGTTTATCTACTTATTTCCTCCGTGTCACCTTTTCACAAATATTGCCACATTGACGTATGGTTTGTACGTACAAGTGCAGGCAATCCTTGGCACGCATAGAAAAAGCTTGACAACCAAGCCCGTCTGTCAACCCTAGTCGCACCGCAGGCAAAATTTTCAATTAAAATTTTTTATTGTACGTAAACTTTTTTGGCATTTTTTTGTAAATATGTATGTAAGCGCCGAAAAAAATCGCAGATTTAAAAAGTCTATTTTTAGTGTACGTTAACAGTTTTTTCTTTTTTGGAAGTAATAGAGCGCTATAATCGTCGCGAAATTTCTTTTTGTTTAAGTATAATTTCTGCATATATGTATGTATGTACATATGTAAAAGAAGTTGACAATTTTCGCATTGAAAAAAATATTTTGGCGATTTTTTTATTATTCAAAAATTATTTGAAATGTGTTCCCAGCAAAATCTTTCATTCCCATGTGAAAATCGATATATATATGAACACACATGATCATACATTGACTTGTATATGATCATGCATGGGCATACATTGTCATATACGTACATGCATAGTTCAATGTATGACCATACATGCTCTCATATATTTCCATATATCTTTGGATCCGAAATTTGAGGGTATATGACCGTACATGTTCATATATGACCCTATATGCTCACATATGATTCATGTATGCTCATATATGATCATATATGGCCATATATCTCCATATACCCTCAAATTTCGGATCCAAAGGTATATGGAAATATATGAGATCATGTATGGTCATACATTGAACTATGCATGTACGTATATGACTATGTATGCCCATGCATGATCACATACGAGCCAATGTATGATCATGTATGCTCATATATATTTCGATTTTCACATGGCCCGGGTAAAAAAAATAATATGATGTTATATGTAATGATATCTTATTTAATATAATTGGAGATATGCTATGATCTGAAAAATGGTGGATAAAATTATATCGGATAAGATCTAAATATATTGAATCATATAGAATCTTATCCGGATTTTGACCCTATATAATTATATCTAATTTGATATAGAAAGACATAATTATATAACGCTTCATACTTCAAGATCAAAACAAAAACTATTAAAAAGTACTGAAAAATAACACCCTTAAGTTAAGAATTAAAAATTTAAATAAAAATTTAGAAGAAGTTGTACATAATTGTAACCAAGCCTTCTCATATAAACTTGTATTCTACCCGTAAACTGTGTAAACCTGGTATGTTTATGAGTTTAATTTCAAATTCCATACATAAAAATATGGCTTGTATTTACAAGGTTTACAAGGAATTTAGGAGTTATAATGAGTACGCCTTTTATATTTTGAAATCATACATAAATATATCTCAAAAAAACAAAGAATTTTTTTTACATTGCGCTATACTTAAACATATCTAAAACAACTTAGAAAAAAATAATAACATTGAGCTATATAAAACTTTATATATTTTCCGATAAAGCCATTTTTAATTATATATGACGATGTATTAAAATTGTCATAGCATATGTAAATAGATATAGCACATATAAAAATATATGGGGACATGTATATTTATACTGATCTATATATGACATCATATAAGAAATTTTTGAAAAACTCAAAGCTATACATAATTATATCCGCAAAGATATAGTGTTACACTTGACTATATATAAACATATTAATTCATATTAAATTATATAATTTCCTATATAACTATTTTTACTCGGGGGGTTACCAAATAAGTATTTATGTAATAGAAATTCATAGCTCCGCACAACTTATTTTTTTTGGCATCTAAACTCATTATTTTTGTTTGGCGTGGTCGTTTTTACAAGTAGTCGCGCTTACCCGCTCGCTTACTAAAAAATGAAAAGTAAGTAGTTATGAGATTTTGAATAATAAGTGGTTACACAAATGGTTAAGAAAAGTTGAATTATAAGTGGTTATCCGACTGCTTACTTGATTCTTAAAAATAAGGAGTTACACAAATACTGTTAGCTCCAGAAAATGCATTCAGAGAAACTAAAGTTTTTGCTAGTGTGTAATTTTAGAACTCTTCATAAAAATTTTAACACAAAACATATTTACATATGATAAATAAAAATGTATAAAATTTAACTTTATAAAAAGTACTTATTCTCAAAATTTGGAACAAATCGGTGGTGATACTAAGAAAACCTGGAGGTTTCTTAACAATGCGTTGGGAAGGAATCCTCAAGCTACACAACAAATTTGTTCAGTTGATGGTAATTTCATAACAAATGATAATGATAAAGTCATGGTTTTCAATCAGTTCTTTTTTGATACGATAGAGAACCTAAGTAGTAACATACCACGTTATTCAAGTCACAATATTAACAACTTTGGAACGTTAACACCCCTTGGAACAACCTTTATTAATCTTTACAATATTAATAAAAACTGTGTTGAAGATATTTTAAATACAATATCAATGAATAAGAGTTCTGGCTATGATAGAATAACACCTAAAATGCTATTATGCAAAAAAACTAAAATTGCAGAAATACTTTCGGTTATGTTTGAGAAGATGATTGAGCTTGGTGAATACCCTGCTGTTTTAAAAATTCATAAAATTGTACCAATACCCAAATGAGTGGATTCTAATAATGTAAATATGTTTCGACCAGTGTCTATTTTATCTATTGTAAATAAAGTTCTTGAAAAAATATTTTTTAATCAGCTATCTGAATATTTATAAAAAAATAAAATCTTATTTGAACGCCAATTTGGATTCTGTAAAGGTTCTGGTACAGAAGAAGCGGTTGTGAATATTGTTGACATATATGTGGAGGCTCGATGCAGGTTTTAATGGTGTAGCGGGCGTTTTCTTTGATTTGTCAAAAGCTTTTGACTTAGTTAATCACGACATCTTGATTGAAAAGTTGGTATTAATTGGCGTGTCTAATAACTTTATTAAGCTATTAAAAGATTATTTATATTTAACAAAAAGAGAGCAATTCGTTCAGATTAGAGAAGCCAAAAGTTCTTTATTAGCTGTTAAATGTGGTGTACCTCAAGGTAGTGTGCTTGGGCCACTTTTATTCAAAATTTTTATAAATAATATTGGCAACATAAGCTTTAAAGGTAAATTATTCATGTTTGCGGATGATATTTGCTTGCTATATCGGTATAAGTATACCCAGGTGTTAAAAACTCATGTAGAGCATGATTCAGCCATATTGGCGGAATATATAAGACTTAACAACAAGCTTGTTTTAAATGCTGATAAGACAAAGTTTATAAGGTTCAGACCATACATTTTGAAGAACGATGAAACAGTTGCAGTTCATATTGATGGTGTGTTAATCCAAGAAGTCAATACCATACGGTATCTGGGCATGTTGTTTTGTAGTAATTTACAATGGGATAATCATATTAACTCAATTAAATCAAAAATATCTTCTGCTATTGGTGTTTTATATAAATCCAAAAATAAATTTGACGTTAAAACGAAAATGCTAATATATCAGAGTTTGATACATGGCCACTTAACTTACCTTCCTATAATATATGGGTTTAAGAATAATGCTTCGCTGAAGAATTTACAATCGGCCCAAAACAAGTCTTTGAAATTAGTTTTTAATTTGCCAATCAGACATCATACCTTGGATCTTTTTAAGAATTACGCTGCAAACGTCTTACCTGTAAGAGCATTGTATAAAATGCAAATTATGAAGTTTGTTTTCAAATCCATTAAAAGTCTTGGAAATTCGTCAGTTCAAATTACACATAGGATAACAAGACAAAGCCAAAATTTGTCTATATCTAGATGTCGCCTTGAATTGTCAAAGCAGCGCATTTGTTTTGCTGGTCCAAATGAATACAATGATTTACCAATTTTTTTGAAAACCATTGAACTTTTGTCAACATTTAAAAAAGAATTAAAAAAATGTTTGCTAACCAATCTCGAAACACTTCTTGAGTAATTTTTTGTATTATAAATTTTATTCTCATTGTAAAATGAAAACTGTAAATAATTAATATTTGAATTTAAATAGTAAATATTTTTATGTAAATAATGAATTAACACTAGTTGCCTTTTAGCCTCTTTAATGCCAATAATGGTGCTGAGGCTTTAAACAATTTTTTGTAATTTAAATTTATTTGAAATAAACAATAAAAAAAAACTATTGCGAGTAAGTCTTGTATTTTATATTTAAAAGCAATCACTACAATAGGCCGTTATTAGCAAGTCATTATTTTATATTACAAAATAATGCAAAAGGTAATGATATATCATTATTGGTAATGCAGACAGCAATGAGGTGTCATTACCAATATTTTGCTGGATTTTTGTACAAAAAACTTTCTTTTGCGAAAAATTTAACAAACAGATTTTTTTTGGTATAGTAATAATGTATTTTTTTATATAAAAATATTAAAATCCATGGTCGACTTCTTCGACATGCTTCACTTAAGATTAATATATGATGCCCTTTAATTCATAAAAATTAAATTTTGGCCTATAAATTTAATTACAATTAAAGTTATCGCAATCACAAAGCATAATATTCGAAATTCTTTCTCATTTTTGGAACAGAAATATTTTAGTGTAAACATCTGTTGTTTTTGCCGAATTTTATTTTCTTATTCCTTTTTCTTAATTCGAAAATATTATTGTTTTCACTAATTTTCCAAAAATTTAAAATATTTTTAGTTACTTCTTGGAAATAAAAACAAAATTTATTTCGTAAACATAAATGCAAAATTAAATTTGAAAAATATAGTTTTATAATTCTATATACTATTAACAATTATTATACATTATAAATTATGAACTTTAAAATAAAAAAATTAAAATATATTATACATACAATATATGACTGGGATAGGTTGGATAGGCGTGGATAAGTATAAAAAGAATACGTCATGTTGGGCTGACCCCTCACTTGTGCTTTTTGTCATTATTTCTTTTCCGAAAAAATGTAATTGTAATTGACATTTTTTCAATTACAATTATATGTAATGTATAATTGAAAATTTTCAATTACAAATTACTTGTAATTGTTTTTTTTTTAATTACAATTACAAATAATATGTAATTACAATTACAAATAATATGTAATTGTAATTGAATTTTTTCAATTACAATTACATGTAATTGTGTAATTGCATGTGTAATTAATTTCCAAATATAGTGATTAATCCAAAGTCTGTTGGAGATCCTATAATTTCGATAAATCTTCCATTACTTTTATCCAGATTTACCATGACAGTGCATTAAACATGAACAAAATTTTCTTTATTTTTAGTAATTTTAAAATAAAGTTAACAAGACTGAAATTTTACAGTTAATAGGATTCTGTTAAAATAGTAAAAAAATAGTAAAATATTACAAAATAGTAAAAATTACTAAAAATATTTGATGCAAAAAATAAACTCACACACGAATCATGCACGGGTTATATATTCTTATTCATGCTCACGCACGATCACGTTGAATAACGTGACTCACGAACATTTCTAGTCACGCGCCAATCCCTAGTAATTACTAAATCTAAAACTAGTTCAAAATCATTGTTAACATAGAACCACTTATAATATAATACGGTTTTATATGGACCTTATATATTTTTGTATAAAATCATTTTGAAATAATTGCTTCTGTGGGATGATATATAATTATAGATGATTTTATAAAGATTTATATTGTTATATATTAAAGAAATCATGAAATATTGTAGATATGGAACCATATTAAGTAATATATGGGTTATTATTCGTCAATATATAATCATATGTAATACAAATTATTAAATATTTCTTATATGGCTCCACATATAGTTTTATATTATTATGTATAGTGTCATACTAAATTATATATAAACGTATATGTAATTATATCTGTAGTATGTTACTTTACGTACTTATATATAGCACATGTAATTATATGTAGGCCAGTATGTAATAATATAAAATCACAAATGTCTCCATATTAAAACCTTTGAGGAAAAAATATATAACATATGACTATATAAAAGTATATCTGCTTGAATTTAAAAGCATATGTGGCCATATGTAACTATAAGTTACTATATGCAATTACATAAACTAATATATGATTATATCAAAACTTTTTTACTTGGGATATTTAAAATTTCAAAAAATGTCATAATTTTTTGCTTTGTTACGAGGTTATTTTTTTAATATCTCGAAAACTATAATAGCTACAAAAATGGTTCTTAGCTCGTTTTAAAGAGGATATCTAGCCGTATTAAAAAAAAATATATTAAAAAGAAAATATTGAAAAATAAGAAATTTTAAAAATCTAAAAACTCAAAATATCCTGAAATTTTCAAGAGGGCGTTTAAAAAAAAAAAAAAGATACATTTTTTTATTTTCTTTTTTTAAGTTGAATCTTAATAAAAAAAAAATTAAACAAATATCCAATTTTGAAATTTTGAGCAATAAACAACAAATTGAAGGCTTTAGAAGCACAGAAAAATTTTTAAATCGAAATTACGCTTTTATTTTTTTGGTAATAGTTGAAAAACAAATAAGGTAAGAAATGGCACACTCTTCCATTTATATATACATACATGTGTGTGTGTGTGTGTGTGTGTGTGTATGTGACATTTCCTAGCTTATTTGTTTTTCAACTATTACCAAAAAAATAGCGTAATTTCGATTTAAAAATTTTTCTGTGCTTCTAAAGCCTTCAATTTGTTGTTTATTGATTTCAGGATCTTTTGAGATCAGTTAGAGGTTTAATTAAAAAAAAAAAATTTAACAAAAAATAGGTTTTTGAGTTTTTGGATTTTAAAAATTTTAAAATTGAAAAATTTTTAATGTTTTTATTTTTCAATATTTTTTTTTAATACGGCTAGATATCCTCATTAAAAACGAGCTAAGAACCATTTTTGTAGCTATTATAGTTTTCGAGATATTAAAAAAATAACCTCGAACAAAGCAACAAATTAGATAAATTATGACATTTTTTGAAATTTTAAATATTGCATAACTTTTGAAAAAAAAATTGTAATTTTTTTCCTTTGGCAAAACTTTCTTGATGAGAGGAAAGTTCTGACCAAAATTCATCCAAATCGAAAGGGGTCGAGTCCAACCATTGGTCGATTTGAGATGGAATGTCCCATATGTAACAGGACAAGTATTCGCTTTTTTATTTAAAGTACAGTTTTTATAATAAAAGCCTTCACCCAGCCACCACAAATAAATAATTCTGCACAACAATGGGTTTAAAATAAATAAATATTTGATCACTTTTTCTCATGAAAGTGCAATATACGTGTTTATATCAAGATAATTTGGTAAAGTGCGAACTTAGGTAGATAGACACGTAAGTAGTTTTGTTGTTTGTGTTTTGAGTGAAAATAAATAACGTAAAGCAGGGTTGGAAAGCATTTTATAATATTAAAGATATGAGGATAGAGTTTTTTTTTAAATCCAGTTTATGCAAAGGTAGACCTGGCAATTCAAGTAAATTCACAAATTCAGTTGGAAAATTTACTGCGTCGGTTTCTTCCACCGGTGCTTCGTTACCTGCAGTTTAAATATCAGAATATATAAGTTCCATTCCTTTTCTAAGGTTTTTTCTCTTTTAGAAAATTTGTTTAACTTTTTGGAGATTATGTGTCAATGCTACATAAGTTTCATATTCCGTGGATAGTGTTTGAACAGGTAATTAAAAAGGGTTATTCACCCCTTTTTGTTCCTCCCAGTAAAAATCCCAAATATATATAATCTTGCCTTAATCGCATGCGAAATTTCAAGTCCAAACTCCGGCAATTTGAGTCATTCAAATTCCATTCCATTTTGTTTAACAATTTTAGTGTTCCAATGCAACTCCTTCCAAGATTCCATTTCTTTCACCATTCCATTTCCAGTCGCTTCTATTTCCATTCCATTTCTTTGCACTTGCTCCGTTCCATTCCTCTTTTAACTGCAGTGTTTCAATTCCACTCGTTCCCCATTTTATGCCATCTCGCTCCTCATTCCATTTCGTTCTATAGTCCATTCCATTTCCTTCCCTCTTCCAATCCATTTCCATTGTCTATAATTTCAATTCCACTCGTTCAACGTTTATATCCATTTCTTTCCACTTGTGTAGTGTTTCAATTCCACTCGTTTCCTATTTAGTTTCTTAATTTTAGTGCTCCATATACAATTGTTCTTTAAGTTTTAGGTTTCTAGCTAAAGACGCAGACGTTAAGGGGGGGGGGGCAATTTTCCCCTTTTGAACCACCATTTTTACCACGTTCCTGTCCAAAGTCCTAAAAATGCCTTGTCGATAAGTTGACCCATACTCCAAGGAAAACATATTATAGATTACAGGTTTCTAGCCGAAGGGTTCGGTTAGGCCATCAAGGGAGAGAATTATTCCGTTTTTACCCCTCCCGATAGGAATTTGCAAAAATTCCGTCTTAGAGGACGTATGCGTTGGAGGAGGAACCTACTACATACATAATGTTAGGTCTCTATATCCAGCAGTTTGGCCAGGCCGTCAAGAGGGAAGTTTTTTCCCTTTTTACCCCTCCCGGTATGAATTTCTAAAAATACCGTCTTAGGGGACGTCTACGTTGGAGAAGGAACCCAAATATCGAATTTAAGCTCCCTAGTGCCAGCAGTTTGGCCAGGCCGTTAAGGGGGAGACTTTTCCTGTTTTTGACCCTACTTGTGAAAATTTCAAAAAATCTCATCTTAGCGGATGTCTACAATAGAGGAGGAACTTTAATACCAAATTTCAACTTCCTACCTCCAGCGGTTTGGGCAGGCCTTTAAGCGGCACTTTTCGCTTCATTAATCCCCATTTTTGCAATGTCCCTGTCCAAAATTCCAAAAAGCACCTTCCCGATAAGTGAGCCCATACTCCAAGGAACATATGTTTTACATTTCAGGTTTCTAGCCAACTTTTACTATTTGTGCCCTCTCGGTAGGTATTTCCGAAAATCCATCGACAGGGAATTTCAGCTTCCTAGTTCCAGCAGTTTGAGCAGGCTCTCAAGGTGGACACTTTTTCTTTTTTTGCCCCTCCCGGTTGGAATTAGGCTGGAAGAGGAACCTAAGTACCGAATTTCAGCTTCCTAGTTCCAGCAGTTTGTACAGGTCGTTAAGGGGCCACTTTCCCTTTTTGAGCCCCCATTTTATATCGACGCTCTCCAAAATTCAAAAAAGTATCTTTCTAATAAGTTAGCCCTTACTCCAGGGACCCACATTTTAAATTTCAGGTTTCTAGCCGAAGGGGTTTTTACAGGCCACCAAGGGGAGGCTTTCTTCTTTTTGCCCCTCCCTTTAGGAATTTACAAAAATTCGATCTTCGCGGCTATCTGCGATGGATGAGGAACATTCATACCAAATTTCAACTTCATTGCCTCAGCGGTTTGGGCAGGCCGTTATTGGGGACATTTTTCCCTTTCAACCACCATTTTTACTATGTTCCTGTTCCAAAATAGAAAAATTAGGTTGCCGGTGAGTTAGTCCTACTCCAAGGAATACATATTTAAAATTTTAGGTTGGCGAAAAGGGATTGGGCAGGCCGTCAAGGAGGAGACTTCCCCTTATTTCCCCTCCCGATAGGAATTTCAAAAATCCCGTCTAAGCGGACGCCTACACAGAAGGAGGAAGTCACATACCGAATTTCCTTTTGGGATATCCTGTAGGGAATTCCAAAAATACAAACTTAGTCGATGTCTACTACAGTGGAGGAACCTTTATTCCCCTTTTTGCCCGTTCCGGTAGGAATTTCCAAAAATCCCGTCTTAGCGCACGTCTATGCCGAATATCAAGAAACCTTGTTTAAGTGGAGATATCCGTGTGTGGAGGAAAAAAAGTACTTTTTTGAAATTATATTTTTTTGAATGGAAAAAGGAGTTTTTTGGAAAAAGGAACTATTTTTGAAAAAAATACTTTTTTGAAAAAGGTATTTTTTTCTGAAAAAGGTACTTTTTTTTGGAACACGGTACCTTTTTTGGAGAACGGTACCTTTTTTGAAAAACGGTACTTTTGTTGGCAAAAGGTACTTTTTTTGGAAAAAGGTACTTTTTTTGGAAAAAGGAACTTTTTTCGAAAAAGGTACTTTTTTTGTCCCCTTTTTGGCCCTCCCGATAAGAACTTCCAAAAATGCCGTCTCAACGGACGTCTACACCGGTCGAGGAACCCACATACCAAATTTCAACTTCATAGCTCCAGCAGTTTGAGCAGGCCGTCAAGTGGGAGACTTTTTCCCCTTTTTGCCCCTCCCTGTAAAAATTTCCATAAATCCCGTCTTGGTGGATGTCTACGATAGTGGAGGAACCTTTATACTAAATTTCAACTTTCTACCTCCAGCGGTTTGGGCAGGCCGTCAAGGGGGGCTCGTTTCCCCTTTTTAACCCCCATTTTTACAACGTCGCTGTCCAAAATTCTAGAAAGTACTTTCCAGAAAAGTTAGCGCCTACTCCAAGGAACACATATCATAAATTTCAGCTTTCTAGCCAAAGGGGTTTGGGCAGGCCGTCAAGGGGGAGACTTCCCCTTTTTTGCCCGTTCCGGTAGGAATTTACAAAAATCCCGTCTTAACGACTGGTTTTTTTCCCCAAAAAAGTGTTTTACTTCATGTTTTTCACGTAGCATGTAAAAAAGTTAAGTTTGTCCCCAAATATCCTTGATGTTTGAAGTGATAAAAACTTGATGTTTATCGCAAATGAAAGCTTAAGTCTTGACAATATATGTATAAAGTAACAATTGTATTTTTATATAGAAGTTTTTATGAAATAAAAACGTTTATATAAAAAAAGAAATAATGGAAATTCTTTCGCCGGGACGTAATGGGTTAATAATAATTTAAAAAAAATAAATGCCATCTTAAAGACATTTCTAAAGGACCTTTACAATGGTGTATACATTGTCCCAATTCGCCCATTAATAACGAAAATATAGCCAAGTATATTTTCATACTTCCCAAAAAAGAGTTCTATCAGTGGTAAAAATATGGAGTCAATCGGTGAGGTCCCCTAAACTCAACTTTAGCCTGTAGTATGTGTGTGGAGAAAAAACAAACAAATTCTAACCTTTAAAATAAAAAAAGATTAGTAATTTTTTTTGCTAATTTTAGCTAATCGGGTTTCAAAATTTAGTAAAATTAAATTTGTAGAATTAGCAACTCAAATTAGTAAAAAATTATGTAATTTGTAAAATGAGAATACCAAATTATTTTGCTAAAAAACAACTTTATACTAAAAACGAGTAAAAAGGTTAAAGTCGGGCATGCCGACTATACAATACCCTACACCAGTCTGGTTAAAAGCCAACTAATGTTTGGATCCGAAATTCGAATGGGTTAAAATGGGACTTGTGTCAAAATTTTCTATAATGTGATCAGCGCACCAAATTTCATTTAAATATCTTAATAATTGCGACCTGCAGTTTGTAACCAAGCCAATTTTGGGGGGACCCTTATATGGGCACTAGGTCTAAACATGGACCGATGTTTCAAAAATCAATAGGCTGCGTTATTGGGCTAGCATAGGTCTGTGTACCAAATTTCATCAAAATATCTTAATATTTACGACCTGCAGCGTATAAACAATATAATTTTGGTAGGACCCTTATATGGGCACTAGGTCTAAACATGGACAGATGTGCGCCTAAATCAATAGGATTCGTCCTTTTGCCGATATAGGTCGGTGTACCAAAGCCAATTTTGGGGGGGCCCTTATATGGGCACTATAGGGTTGCCACATGGCCTTGATTGTCAAGTTAATTTAGGTCTTGTCAAGTGCCAAGGTCAAATTTATTTTGTCAAGTTGAATTGAATATTTGTCATGCAAACATGCAAAATTACAAAACTGATGAAATTTATTAGTGTTTTAATTTTTTTGAGTAGCATTAATTTCGAAACAATAAGAAAAGGAAGATGAAGTCTACAGGAAGTCATTGAAATTTTCAAACTTCAGGCCCAAAAAAAAAAAATATAAATTTTTCATAATTCTCGCAACGCCATTTTAAAATTTTAGCATATTTTCTTTTCTGAAACGTAAAAAACAAAACTTTTTTTTTTAATAAATTTATTAAATTGTTGATATATTATCAAAATAAAATGGCGGTTAAGGTATATCTTTGGTTTTGAGAGCGTGAGTAGAGATTTACGAAAGACGGTTTTCCTTAAAAATCGGTAAACAATAATTTTACTGGGACAAGAAAAACCTTAAGTGCTATTTTATTTTGATTATATATCATCCATTTAATAAATTTATAAAAAAAAAGTTACGTTTCAGAAAAAAAAAAATATGTTAAAATTTCAAATTGACGATTCGAAAACTATTGAAAGTTTATATATTTTTTGGCCTAAAGTTTGAAAATGTCAACGACTTCATGCAGACTTCATCTTTTTCTTCTTATTATACAGGATTAAATGCTAAAAAAAAAACACTAATAAATGTCGTCATATGTCCAAACTTCAATGGCTGGAAACACTATCGAGTTTGTCCCCAAAAATTCAAAAAAAACTGAAATTTTTTTTATTTTTTCATGAATCTTAATAAAATGGCGAGTGTATTCAAAAATTATAAATTTTTGTATTAAGAACACCCTACTGCACAATAAAAAAAATTTAATGTGCGTATGTACAAGTTTTTTTTTTAAATCAAGTTATTTTTTGCGAAGTGTCAAGTTATTAGACTTTTGCGATATGGCAACCCTAAGGCACTAGGTCTAAACGTGGACCGGTGTTAACCAAAATCAATAGGCTTCGTCTTTGGGCTGATATAGGTCGGTATACCAAATTTCATCAAAATATCTTAATATTTGCGACCTGCAGCGTATAAACAATATAATTTTGAGGGGACCCTTATATGGGCACTAGGTCTTAACATGGACCCGTGTTAACCAAAATCAATAGGCTTCCTCCTTGGGCTGACATAGGTTGATGTACCAAATTTCATCAAAATATCTTAATATTTGCGACCTGCAGCGTATAAACAATTATAATTTTGGTAGGACCCTTATATGCGCTCTAGGTCTAAACATGGACCGATGTTCACCAAAATCAATAGGCTTCGTCCTTGGGCCAACATAGGTCTGTGTACCAAATTTCTTAATATTTGCGACCTGCTGCGTATAAACAATATAATTTTGGGGGGACCCTTATATGGGCACTAGGTCTAAACATGGATCGCTGTTAACTAAAATCAATAGGCTTCGTCCTTGGGCTGATATAGGTCGGTGTACCAAATTTCATCAAAATATCTTAATATTTGCGACCTGCAGCGTATAAACAATATAATTTTGGGGGGACCCTTATATGGGCACTAGGTCTAAACATGGACCGATTTTAACCAAAATCAATAGGCTTCGTCCTTGGGCCGACATAAGTCGGTGTACCAAGTTTCATCAAAATATCTTAATATTTGCGAGTGCGCACAAAAATGCATGGACAGACAGACGGAAATAAATAAATTCGAAATAAAAAAAAATTCTGAGCCGATCGGTATACTTAAGGTAGGTCTAGGACCAATATTTTTTGGTGTTACAAACATCAGCACAAACTTATGTTACCCTGACCACATAGTGGTGTAGGGTATAATTAGAATAATACTACCCAGCAGAAATTCGGAAGCGGTAAAAATGATTGGTGGTTCTTTTCTGCTTCGTTTACTGCTTCTGAGGATTTATAGCTTGCTGTAGCGTATTAAAAAAGGCAATAGAGTTTTGTTTATAATACTTTATCGCTCTAACAACGCACGAAAATATGACAATGATAACCGAATTTACTAGCTAAAAGCTGTGATTTCATGCCATTATTTGGAGCTATGATAGAAGCGCATATCGGATATCAAAACAAGTGCTTTCACAAGAGCTATCTCGAACAAAAATCATGCCTTATATCAGCAATAAGCAAGCGCTACACTATTTTCTTTCCCTAACGAACCTGCTTCCAAGCAAGCAGTATTTTTTGCTGGGTAGTATAATAAAATTGGAAACCTTTTTACTAATTTTTATACTGTTTTTTTTTAGTGTAAGCGTAACATGTAAGTTCAGAATAACATATTACTAGGTAAGGAGTTACCTCGATGGACATGCCCTTTTTAAAATAATAGCTTTGGTAATAGAAAAGTAAGAGGTTACCTACCCTTATTTCTTCTTACCAAAGTCAGTACCGGGTAATAGAAGGTTTTGCTGGGTCAATACGAAATGATACATTTATAGAACATAAACAAGAATCTATATTAATGTTGTATAAGGTGGATTTCACGTTTTTACTGGATATAAATAAAAATCTTTAACGGAAGGTTTAGGTTGAATGGGAGCCCGCCAGAACAGCGAGTTCATTCGGAGGCCATAAGGCCCATTGCGATTCCCTTAAACTCCCCCTCATCCACATGGAGAGAAATACCACGACCCGAAGAAATCTAAAACCATCCCGATCCCCTCAAAAAATTCGCAAGACCAGACAGGGAAACATCGCGTAGACTGTCCAGGTCGTCGACGAACCTGCATCCCAGATATCTGAGTCGCCGCTCCTTCAGTCTAGGACATTCGCAAAGCAGATGATGCACTGTCTCCTCCTCGTCCCCACAGCCCCTGCATGTTTAACGAAAATATACATTGAATTCTTTTTGGTAGATCAGTCGATTAGAATAATTTTCTAATACTTATATTAATATCTAGGCCAACCAAAAAGAAGCCAGTGCTGGTTTTTCATTTGAAAAGATAGAACAATTTAGGCTGAATATAAGTTCTGATCTTAAAAATATAAGAATGTTAAGATTTATTTGTTACTGTTTGTTTTTGCTTATTTTGGTTAATTTTGCTTGTTTTTGCCTTATTTGTGCTATTTTCTTTTAAAAGTTAAGCTTATTCTAGCTTTTTTCTTCAAAAATAGAGCATTTATTTGCTTTTTTCTCTTAAAAGCGATATTTTTTTATAAGTGTTTTAAAGTCGACCTAGATTTGTTGAATGAAAATATGATTTAAAAATTTTTTTAATTTAAAAAAATCACACTTGTCGTAATAAACTTTTTAATTTTTACTTTTCTTCTTCTTTTGCCAACAAACACATTTTTTCACACACATTTAATTATTTTTCGTATAGGTATAGGACGTATGTCCAACACATTCTCGTGAGATACGTTCACTGATAGCAAATGTCAAAGAGTAAGATATCTATGTAATCCATAATTTTTACACCCTAATTTGTAATAGTTTAAATATGTCACAACCTTGACTCCCGAAGTTTCTTAGGAATGAAGAAGAATTAAATTAAATTTTTTTTATAATGATATTAATGGAGAAAATAATGAAGATTTAATAAAAATTAAGGGCTTATTTTTTTAATTTTAGCTTCTTATTTTACTATTTTTCGAGCTTTTTTTTAAGAGTTTAAAACATTGCTTTTATTGCTATTTTTTGGTTGGCCTATTAATGTCTAAGAAGAACGCATTGATAACAGGGTACATATTATTTATACTCGTATTGGTTGTTTAAATGTGTCGCAAAATTAAATAAGTAAATAGACGACTTTATAGATTATGGTTATAATGAATAGACACAAATAATTTTGTATTTGCCTATTGATAACTGGTCTTAACTGGATTGACGACAATTGTCCAGTGGCAGTAGCATTATCACTTTAAACAGTTGTCTAGGAGGCTCGATCGTAGTCAGACAACATACAACAAACACTCACTTTACCTTTATATCACCTGTGTGAATTCCGAATACATTTGTACGTTCATACTTATGAACATGGTTAATTGCGTAAATGATTATTTTAATGAATTTCGTTTTATTTAATTGCGCAATTAAATGCGCACATTAATTTTATTTCGTTGGGTTTTTTATAGATATGAGAAATGGTTTTACGTTTCCTCTGACATCTGTCCGTTAGTTATTTACTATACACACACACACACTCATTTACTGATATATGTTTGTATGTGTGTATGATATGCAACCGGAAATTCAATTGTTACCATTGTAATTACAGTCTATAGATTATTCCTTATATGTGCGCATGTGCAAATACTCAGTTAACAAAACGTAGCAAGAAAACTACAGGTCTCTGTTAGCTCACACTCAAGTCATATTGACTGACAAGAGAATGTTGTTATTTTGGAATCCTACACACCTTGATGACTCGTTTGCTTTACTTGCGAGGGTGAAGTTCAATAAGAAAGTAAGTGAAACAAATATGCATTTAATTATTCCTTAATCACACACTATATGGTTTTTGACTAAGGATATGCTAATGTCTGCATGTTAATAAGTAGGCCCGTTTTAGGCATACTTTAATTATTTAGACTATTTTTACCATTAACAAATAGCCACATCCAGCTCTATGCCGATGGTGTATTTCGATAAAAGGTATGTAAGGCTAGGAAACAAAGCAAGACGATGGTTGTCGGTTCAAATACCAACTGCAGATCACAATTAGGTTAGGTTGAAAAAGAGGATTCTGAATTGAAGGTACTTTTCACAACCGACTCACGTCCAAAAAATATAAAAGTCGGCTTGCTGTGCACTCTATTGCGACGTTAATTCTCTTCTCTACCTCTATTCCAGAAATTCCGTCTTGTTGACTTAATTCCCCAATCTTCTTTCGTCCATTACCCAAAGTTGAACTATTTTTACCAAATAAGAGTTGAAATTTTATTCTTGGAAAAGTCGGACAGCTACATATGGAGTTACAAGGTCTGATGATCTAGCTCGCTGGCACTGCAAATAACTGAGTCCGCACGAATAGATGTTACCTTAACGTTCTCTTTAACTGAATTCAAAAGGCCTTAGTTTTGCTCCTACCTCTGCCACCCCATAGGGATTGCCGGGATAGCCGCCTGGCTCTTTAAAAAAATCCTTACATTTGGGTGATCTCTTCAATATTAGCGTGTTCGCGTGCCTTAAAGTTTATTTAATTCAAGTTTTTTAATTCAAGTAAATTCACAAATTCAATTCGAAAGTTTTTTGCGCCGGTTTATTCCACCGATGCTTCTTTACCGGCAGTTTAAATATCCGAATACATAATTGCATTCTTTTTCTAAGGTTTTTTCTCTTTTAATAAATTTGTTTAACCTTTTTGTAGAGTTAAATCTAAAGTATGTTTTGATTTCTTCTAACGGTTTTTTATTTGCGCTTATCTTTTGTTATTATATTCGTTGATGTGTGTGTTCATATTTTAAGTCGTTTGATTTGCATTTATTTATGTGAATTACTTTTTACAAACTTTTTTTTTGAAACTACTGCCTATTTTGTGCGAGCAAAAAAATGCAACGAAAGAATAATATGTATCAGGTAAGTATAAAAATTTTATTTATTCACGAAATTTGGACTGAATTAACCAAAATTAAATAAATTGATTATTCTTTATTAAAAAAAAGCAGCTATCAAGTGATAGCCATGCTGCTATTATTACAGCGCTTTGCGAAGGCAAACCTTTACTTGAAATCGGAACTATGTTTCAAGGAAACAAGTCCACTGTCACGAATTACAACTCGACATTAGGCTCGCGGTTATATTCATATGAGAATAGGAAGGGGAAGACCCCGAAAAACAATTAAAAGACAGGACTGAAATATGATCTATATTGTTAAAGCGACCTTAATAATAAGACCGCCGTAGATGTTATGCAGTATGCATCAGAACATTTGGGGCGCAACTGTCGGAGTTCATACTGCACATTGACGCTTAAGGGAAGCAAGCTTGTTAGCAAGACGTATATCAAAGAAACCCTTCATAAATAAAGTGAATACAAAGAATCGTCACGATTTTGAAAAGCGTCATAGGCACTGGGCAAAAGAACAATGGGCAAAGGTTTTATTTAGTGACGAAACAAAATCAAATTTATTTGGATCCGATGGATTGAAGTTCATCCGCAGACCACCAAATAAACGGTACTCTCCTAGATACAACGCGTTAAACACGACAGAGTATCCCTTATGCTGTGGGGTATGAAATCGTTGTCTTAAATATAACACAACTGTTTAAATTTTTATTTTAAGGTACATTCTCCCGTGATGGTGTTGGACCAGAAGTCAAAATTGCAGGAAGTCAATCACATGCAGGAAAAAATGTCTGTCGGAAGCATATTCCAATACGACAACTACCTTAAGCACACCAGTCGCTTAGCTAGGCAATTTCTAAGTAACAACGGTGTGGAAGTTCTACAGTGGCCAGCACACTCACCCGATTTAAACCCTATAGAGATTCTATGGGAGCTTGTAGACAGTGAAATACGAAAGAAAAAGCGATTTCGAAACTGTTGCCAAACAGGTTTAGCAAGGCATACCTTCACAAAATTGGTTGCGATCGTGGATTCCATGTAGGCTTGCCAGATCGAAATTGGCAAAAAGCTTGACATTCAGAGAAAAAGCTTGATTTTTCTTGACATTCAAAAAAGGCTTGATTTTTCTTGACAATTTAAAATTCAGTTAAATTAGCAAAAAAAAATTGCAAAATTGACTTCAAAATTTAAATGATATTAATGAAAATAAATTAACCAATCAGAATGTTCCAAGGCATAAAATAAAGTCGACTTTAACTAAAATATACATTTAAAAAATTTAGATATAGATTCCAGCGAAATTTCATTGAAATTTTAATATAAAAATTCATAAAAAGCATCTAGACAATTCCCTCAGTATGCAGTAACAGATGTCAAATCTCAAACAGATTTGTCTGTTCGAACTTTACGACAGATTTTCGAAAGTGAGAGCAACCTTTCCGAGTTTAAAAATTCTATAGTCCAAACCACATAGCGAAAGTGGCAGTGCTTTCAAATTTTGTTCTTGAATTTCGCGAAAAAGATTCAAAATTTTTAAAAATTTCTTATTGCGTTTTGTTTACAAACAGCTCTTGTTTATTTAGAAACTTTTCTATTCTGTCGGCAGTGTCAAATAGAGAAAATACAAAAACTGCTTTATCGACAAAACGTCGAACTCCGGTCGACACTGTATTTATCTGGATTAGGCTTATGTTTGCAATTATAAAATTTTAAAAATTAATACGCATTGTTTTTGTTAAAATAAATATAAATAAAATCATGGACTAGAGGCTCAACTGCTCTCACTTTTGAAAATTAATTTTACACTCTAAAATAATTAAAACAAAAATGAAAAATTGTCTATTGTATTTCCTAAAGACTATTTTTTAAGCGTTTCTTGGAATTTTTTAGCCAAGCTAAGAAAATTATGAAATTTTGGGAAAGAATAAAGCAAAAAATTACATACAGTAAAACTCGGTTAAGACGAACTCCAGGGTAGCAAAGAAATTAGTTCTTCTTAAGCGAAGTTCGTATTAAACAAGGTCAAGTTTGTCTAAAATACTTTTTTTATTCACAAAATAATTAAGATTTTTAATATAATTAAAAATTTAAATAGAAAATTGTATAATCCTTTCATTGCATTTACTTTAATAAATCGTTTTTAAGGAAATTAGCTGTGTGAAAAGTTTAAAATTTGTTAAATTGAAAAATATTTTTTAAGAGTTCGTATTAAACATGGAGAATAATATGAAATTTAGTGTGTGAGACTGTTACAAACAGTTTGGTTAAACCAAGGGTTCATCTTAAGCGAGTTCGTATTAACAGATGTTTTTTATATGAAAAATTATTGCAAAACGTTGGGACTTTCAAATTGGTTCGTATTAACCGAGAATCCGTCTAACTTATTTCAGAAATTTTTCTCTATTAACTATGAAATACAATCAACAAGTTCTGAAATAGATTTGATTATTTCTGAAAGACAATCAATAATTTCTGAAATACATTCCATAATTTCTGAAATACATTTAAAATTTCTGAAATTCAATTAATAGCTTCTGAAATACAGTTAATATTGTAGTTGCTGATCAGTTACCATATATTGTTTAAATGGCACCATATATGGTATGTTCCCTATTAAAAAAAATAACATGGAACTTTATATGGTAATATATAACTTAGAGTGATCCATGTACCATTTGATCCGAAAAAAAATATATATATATATGTCCTTTATTTATCTAAATATAATACATTTAAATATATTCAAATAAACGATTCACGTAGAACATAGGGCGTTAACGAATTCTCTCCATCTGATTCTTCGGCAAGTATTTTGATTTGTCTCCATGATCTTCGAACTGATTCAAGTTCCATTTTTATGCAACGTGTCCAGGTGTTACGTGGCCGTCCTTGCTTTCGTTGGCCTTGAGGATTCCAATCGAGCGCAGCTCTAGCGATTTCCGTAACTGGTCGTCTGAGGATATGACCGATCCATGTCCATTTGCGTCCGAAAAATGGCCCGATAAAATTGTATCAGTTTTTATCTAATTGTATCAGTTTAGATCTGACCTGAATAAATTATGTGTTAATCAGATGAAATTGTATCTGATTTTTGACCTGATACAATTTTATTGGTTTATATCACATGGTATCAGTTTAGGTCCAAATAGATATATTTGTACACAAAATTATATACACTCACAATATTTTATCCTTAAAAACAACCTTAAATACATATTAATTTAATTGAAAACACAAATAAAAAGGACTACTGATTTTTCATTATATTCAAACCATTTTGCTATTTATTTTCAAACCTTGTTTAAACAATCCATACAAGAAATAAAAATAATTGAATAGTCTATTAAAACAATCATCAATTTTTAACTGACAAAACGTAAAAAAAACGATTTTGTGGTTTGTTTTTTCACATTTGAAAGTTTTTTTTTTGTTTGGATTTTCAAAACACTCACACACAACACACACGTTCATATTTTTATTGGCTATGTTTTTGTGTGTGAGTAAAGAATTTCTTGTAATTTGAATTGAAATAATTTTGTATAAAAACAAACTATTTTAACAAAAAAGAAAACCGAAAATATTAGAATTTTTTGTTTAAAAACAGAAAACAACGAAATTATTTATATTATTTTTTCTAAAAATAGAAATCTAAAAATAGAATATTTGACTGAAAATAACAACTCCTACAGACTATACATATTTTTTTTTGGTTTGTTTTTTGTTGACGAATATAAAAAGTTAAACAATATGCTTCAATGTATTTTAATTGATTCTTCAATTGAAAACAAACTTTACCTATTACTTTTTAAATAAACCTCAATCGGTTATGGAAAATATATTGTGAGTGTAGTTATATCCCAATTTTGACCTGATATCAGTTTAAAACTTTGATACAATTGTATAAGTAAATGTCGGATATAATTATATTTTATTTATATAAAATTGAACCAATTACGATCAAACCTGACACCATTACATGTAAAGCGATAAAATTGTATCAGGTCAAAAATCGGATACAATTTCATCTGATTAACACATAATTTAATCAGGTCAGATGTAAACTGATACAATTAGATAAAAATTGATAAACAATTGATAAAAATATATCGGGCCATTCTTCGGATGAAACTGTATATTCCCGAGTAAAAAAGACTATATAGCATATATTTTTTAATATTAAAATATATGATAGTATAAAATATTGTATGCGACTTTATATGTTTTTATATGATGATATATTAGAAATTTTCTCATATGTAATCACATTAAATTATATATCAGTATTTGCTTTATTGCAAATTGTTTATATAGGAATATATAATTTATAAAACCGTTCAAAATTTTATATATAAATAGATACGAAAAATAATTTTGATTTTATTTAATATATTACAATATATTAGTTAATCTGAGACACGAGTTCGAAACTCATGTAATCAAAAACAATTTTTTATATGTTTTACTCAATTTTTTCATTAATATTTTCTAAGCTCTTTTTTACTTTTAAAAGTTTTTTTTAATTTAAAAAATTCAATTTAAAGAAATTAACATTTAAAATCGTGACGCGGCTTGTATTGGGTTAATAAGTCTAGGCAGTTGCATGCCATTGGTAAGGTACACAGAACGAATTTAAAAAATTCTAATTAAATTTTTAAACACTTTTCTCATACCAAATTTGTAAATACAAAAAAAAATTTTTTAAAAAGGCACCAACAAAGAAATTTGTAAATCCAAAAAAAATTTTTTTTTATTTTTTGTAACTTTGAATTTTTATTTTTAAATAATTTTTATATGAAAGATAACAATTTAGAAACGAGTTACAAATATTTCAAACAAAAAAATTGTTGGGAATAAAATTTCAATTTAAAAGAAAATGTGATTGCTTTTACAAATTCCCATTGTTGGTGCCTACTGTTTTTTCTGTGTATTTCAAGTACCTTGCCAACGACATACATATATATTTTTGTCTTGTCCGATATGTTTTGAGTGGAGAAATAAGCCATTGAATATTGTTATAGATCATTTGCAGCTCCATAAATCGGGAACTACAACAAACGAGAAGTGCATTGCCGGGCTAATCCAAAGAAAATTCCCATATTTGAGAAAAATGATCTAATACCTACCAACTTGCTGCTAACTTTTTTACACACAAATTCCCATAAGGGAAGCTGGCAGCTAGTTAGTTAGCATATGCTTTTTCATTTTGAATACGGGGGCTAATCTTTAAAGAATTCAACAATAACGGATTTATACAATAACGTCTTTAATAGTTACTTATTATCAACAGTAGCCTGCGGCTGGTAGTTTGTAGGACGTGAGATCCTGCTGCCCTCCAATACAAAGTTTTTTTTTATCATTTGAATTTAATCATATCGTATTGTATTAACTTATATCCAATTTTATCGGGACAAAACTCGGATATAAGTTGATCACTTGATATAACTTTGTATCCTTGTAAATATAATTATATCCGATTTGATACAATTTAATATAACCATTTTTCGGATGAAATTATATCCAGTTACATATTGCGAATATATCCATTCATATATAATTTTAGTTTAGTTTAGTTTATTTATTTATTGTTTCAATAGCTATCACAACAAGAATAAATCTTATAAATTACAGTGATAGCAAATCAAATTTTCATATTAATATTAGTCATTCAATAGCATTTATAATTAAATTAAAATTTAAAAGTAAACATAGTTAAATATAAATTCAAAATGAACATAAAACATAATAAAATAAATATATTTAATTAATTTTAAACAAATTTAAAAGTTCCTTTTTAAAACATAATGTGTTGCTAAGCAATTGAACATATGAGGGTAAATCATTCCAAAGACCGATTGTATAATTGAAAAATTGTCTTGTAGACAAAAGATATTTATATTTTTGGGAAATCAGGTTTCTTCCACGTGGAGATTTGGCAAAAGTAAGTTTTCTGTAGAGAAATTCAGGTTCCTTTATATAAATTAACTTATGCATCATCATGAGACTTTTATATTTTAACAAATCTTTGAAACACATATTATTTAACTGATACGAAAATGATGAAATACTATCCCTTCTACCACGATTAAATACATATCTGGCTATGTTGTTGTACGTGACCTCAAGTCGATAATAGTCAATACAGTCACAATTGGCAAATATTTCACACCCATATAGTAGAACAGGTATTAAATATGTTTTAGCCAGAAGCATCCGTATTTCAAAGGGCGTAGAGGCTTTAACAGCCCACAGGTTTCTCAACATTCCATGAACTTTCCCAGCCGAAATGTTAATATGATTTTTCCAAGAAAGTTCAGTATTAAACGTTATTCCCAGATTTTTTGATGATGGAACAAGTTCGATTTTATTGTCATTTATCATCAACAGATCATCATTTGCAAGTCTTTTCCTATTATTTTTTGATAAGAATATACATTTTGATTTTGTTGGGTTTATACACAAACCATTTGCAGTCGCCCAATTATGACTTTTATTCAAATCATAGTTAATGCATTCAATGCAATGACGCAAATCTTCCATTTTGGTGCTTAAGTACAGCTGTACATCATCTGCATACATTTGAATGTCACAGTGATTCAGAACATTAGGAAGATCATTAATGTATATACAGAAAAGGAGTGGACCAAGAATAGAGCCCTGTGGGACCCCTCTAACAACATCAACAGCATTGGAAGTTAAGCCATTCAAGGTTTAAAAGAATATGATGAAATAAGTTTAATTGCAGAATTAGAAAAATGGAAAAGCTTTTGCAGTTTTGTTAGAAGTATTGAGTGATCAACTGTATCGAAAGCTTTGCTGTGATCCAGTAGTACAAGAAAAGATACCATATCATTATCCAATTTGGATCTTAGTTCCTCAACTACCTCGATTAGCACTGTAATGCAGCTTCGTCCCTTTCTAAAACCAGACTGTTTTGCGGTTAGAAGATTACGCTCTTTTAAAAACTCATTAATTTGATGCTGCATAAGATTTTCCATGACTTTGGACAAAAATGGTAGTATGGCAATTGGTCTAAACTCACTGTTGTTCTTGGGAATCGGAATTATTTTCGATTCTTTCCACATATCAGGGTAAATTGACTTGGTTAATATTGTATTGAAAATATACGTAAAGAAGGGCAGGAGTTTAGGGGTGACAAGTTTTAAAAATCTAGGATTTATTCCATCCAAACCCACAGCATTTGACTTAATCGATGTTAAGCTTTTGAGAACTTCTGATTGATCAACACATCGAAAATAAAAACAGTTCTCAATAGGCACTGTATGGATTTTCTCATATTCATTTCCAATTGGCCTTTCCACTTGAATTTCAACAAATTGGTTGTTTAAATTATCAATATCAACGTCAGAACCAGCAGTGCAAACACTTCTTTTACCAATTCCTATTTCACGAATTTCTTTCCATTTTTTCTTGCTGTCTATAGCTGATGAAAATTTTCGCTGATAATACGTGGATTTAGCCGTATTAATATTACTGACAACTTCTTTTCTAGCTGATTTAAACAAAGATTGCAATTCAGGGGTTTTATATCTTTTCCATTTTTTATAAGCTAAATCTCGCATATCAATTAAACGTTTTATAGTTAAATTAAACCATGGAGGCTGTTTTGCCTTGATAGTCTTAGTCTTTTCTGGAACAGTTTCATTAAATACTTCATGGAGATTATTTTGGATAAAAGCGACTTGATCATTGACATGTTCAAAGTCGTAAATTAAGTTCCAGTTAATACTATCGAGTCGCTGGTTTAGTGCCACACAGTCAATATTTTGAAAATCACGATATGTATATTGAATATCGTCAGTGTTAGTATAAGCATTATATACTGTACATATAAGGTCATGCCTTGAAAACACAGGAGCGGAGATCTGATCATAGAGCAGTATTTTGTTATTATGATTAACAAAGAATACATCAAGTATATAAACTTTTTTACTCGGGTTTATACAGACCCTACTAAAAAAAATTATGTGACTTGATATTATATATAATTATATCCGAAAAATGAGAACATCTAATTGTATCAAATTAGATCGTGCTATGATCATATTAGATCCAATTTGACACAATTAGAATTAATTTGATGGAATAAGATATGGTTTGATAGAATTTTATCCGAATTTTGTCCTCATCCAATCAAATATAATATAATCATATCCAACTAGATATAATGGTATATAATTCGATACAATTATACATAATTATATGAGGCATATGTAACTATATAAAGGTCTATATATAATTGGATATTGTAATATGTGGCACTATATATTGTGCAATATATAACAAGATATAGTTATATATTTAGGATATATTTTCGTAAAATTTTATGTTATTATATCTTGGTATATATGTTCTAATACATAATTATACAAAATTTTATATGATAATATATGACTATATCAAAACTTTTTTACTTGGGGATATAACTTAATCACATATATGACAATATGTAACAATTTTACTCGGGTTGTTTAAATGATACGATATATCAAAGTATATGGTACTATATATAGTAGCATGTATTATCATATCTGGAACTGTATTAAAAATGTTGTTCATAAGGTACCATATATGACCATATATTGTTTAAATGCCACCATATATGATAATATATAGTTTAACTGGCACCATATATAGTTATATATTGTTTAAATGATACTATATATAATTATATGTTTCTAAATTGCCGCCATATATATTAAGATATAGTTCTATATACAACTATATATGCAATAAGATCAGCCATGCTATGTAATATATAATCATATATACCATATATAATATTATAACGGCCGATATCTAATAATATAAAAAAAAATTGGAAAAAGACGTCATATATAATTATATATGGATATACATAACGACATGTCTAATTATATATTGTAATATATGCCACATATGATTATATATAATTTTATTTACTCGGGTTTGGATGTTATTAATGTAGATACGAATTACTGATCTGGATGTTGTTCAAAATAACTTTAACATTACATTTTTGGTAGTTTTTAAAAATAGCACATTTGAAATCGGAAAATCTGCATTTGCTGATACTTAAGATGTTCTTTAAGAATGACATCCAATTTATTTTGCCAGGAATAAGTATTCGCACCAAATTCTACTCTAAATCCAATTAAATTCGGACTCCCAGAATGATGAATATTATTGGAAAGCTTGACGTAAACAAGTTTCCTGGCCATGATAAAATATCTGAAAAATGATTAAAGAACTTCTTGAATGAGCAATTAGAACACTTATGTTTATATTCAACGCCATAAATCCATTACGACTAGGGTTGCCAGACGGGCTTGATTTGGCTTGATTGTCAAACTTTTTCTATGCGTGTCAAGAAAATAGAAAAAATGTCATTTGTCAAGATAAAACGGAATTTTAGAAATTTTTCCATCAAATTGATAAGAAAGATTAACCAAGCATAAAAAGTCTTTCTTTGAATGAAAATGTTAGGTTAGGTTGATTGAAAAGAGTTAAAAGCTAACCAATTTTTACAAAATGCTGTAAAATACTTAGAAAAAAGTTATGATTTTGGAGAAAAATCTGTTTTTTGTTTTTAGCAAATTGCTGCTTTAACTATAAAAACTCGTTGTTGTCAAGGAATAATTAAGCAGAGCTGCCATTGTTGTATGCAGATTATTGCTGCCTTCGGGAAGTTTTTGAAGAATTGCCAAAAGACATATCCATTGAAAACATATGGGCCCATTTCTTTAAAAAATGTGGTACAAAAAATGTAGAAAATCTGTATAAATTAAGTAATATCATTTAAATTTTCATGTCAACTGCAATTTTTTTGCTAATTTAACTGAATTTTTAATGCCAAGAAAAATTAAGCTTTTTCCTCTGAATGTCAAGCTTTTTACTAATTTCGATCTGGCAAGCCTAGTTAGGACACTTTCCTCTAAACTAGAAATAGTCACAAATAATTATGATCCCAAAACTAGCAAAAACATTACGCAAACACTATCATACAGACCGATCAGCCTGTTGTCAATTTGACCAAAAGTTTACGAAAAACTACTTCTTAATGTTAATATACCTACCATATACTAATGAACTATACCTCAGCATCAGATCAAATTTCGTAAAAGCCATAGTAAAATAGAAAAAGTGCATCGAATTGTCAAAGGACTCATTTGGAAAATTATCCACACTTTACTACAAAATACGTATGTTAAAAGCTGTCTTGTCGACCGCTCTTTTTAATCAAGATTTAAGAAAATTTTTCAAGTAGTCGATTAATAAGTGCATGCGTTCCACAGAGTAGTATACTAGGGCCCCCTTTCTATACCTATTGTACACTGCAGACATACCCACCCATAGCCTAACATTTGCTGATGATACAGCGATTATCAGCACACACTCTAGTCCCGCAACTTCATATAACAATCTTCAAGCCCACACTTCTGAATTAGAGAAATGGTTCGTAAACTTGAAAATAAAGATTAATCCATCTAAGTGTGCGCATGTAATCAGTGTGTTCGTTTACTCGAAATTCTTACTACTTTTACTACAGTTGGAAAGTTTTGTTTACTTTTTGTATTGAATTTTTTCAGCTGTAGTAAAAGTAGTAACTTCCCACATAACATTTGAAAGATTGTTTTGTCAAAAATCACCTAAGAGAGTCTTCTTCGAGTACTTTTGATGACCAAATACTGATTAATCACTTGCGGGCTTGAAAAAAGGATCGAAAATGATTCTCGCTTATGCTTAAAAGAGATTTATTGAAAATTATATTGCGCATTTAAAAAATGCTTGTTATGTTGTTTTTGTTTAAAAAGTGATTTATTAAAAATACAATAACAAAACCTACAGCAATCACAAATTGATCATACAGGTGCTTGAAATGTGACTGTTTTCAATGTTATTTTAGAATAATATTTTGCGTAGCTGAAAAAGTGCTTATTATGTTGTTGTTTTTGCTTATAACGTTACAATATTTTACTTGCTTTGAAGCAGACGTCCAATATTTGAATATTGTAAATTTTTATTTATTTATCTCAGTGGATTCGTGGTATAAAGTTGTGTAATTTTATAAAAATAAATATAAGTAATTTAACATTATAATATTTATATATTATAATTTTAGTGAAAAGTAGTTTTTAAATTAAAAAAGATGATGTCAGCCAAACAATTAAAAAGCAAAAAAAAAGAAGCCGAAAAATTAATAGAACCAAAAAATAAGTTCTCAGGAAATTTTCATTAACAAAACATTTTTGCTATTTTATTATTTTATTATAATTTTGTTTATATTATTGTATATAATTTTAATAAACTTAATTAAATAACAATTTACATCAAATAAATATTTTGTTTTTTTAATGTAAACAATTAGAAATACGGCTAAAAAATGACACGAAAAAGACTCCCAAACGATCATAATCACGACCAAAAATGACTCGAAAAAGATTCGCAAATGATTAGAAAACGACTAAAAAATGACTCGAAGAAGACTTACAAATAATTATAAATACGAGTCAGAAATGAGTCGAAACTGATCAGAAAAGCGAGTCATAAAAGACTCATCAAGAAGAGTCGCGGGTAGGGTACCATTTTCTCCCGACAAAACAGTCATTTATGATCAGAAAATGAGCTCAAATATGATCATTTTAATCGTCCAGAGGGGTCATAAATGACTCGAATGTGATCAAAAATTTCATAAAATGCTATGTGGGTTGTAGTAAGTAAACGAACACGCCTTATTATTTCGAAAGCAAATCAAATTTTACGAAAGGGAATCAAAATTACCTACGTAGTAATTAGGGTATTCAATTAATCGGCTTTTTATTTTAATCGATTAATCGTGCAAATAATTATTCGGGGTTTTTTCTCAATCGATTAATCGAATAAAATTTAAAAATTAATCGGCAAATCGAAAAAAATTTTATGTTAGATAATATACACATATTTTTTGTATTTTTAATAATTTTATTTAGAAAAGGAACAAAAATAATTTCAGTAACTGTTTTAAAATTCCTAAAAACAAAAAGTGTAATAATTGGCATACCCGAGTAAAAATAGTTATATATTGTCATTTATCATGTGAATGGGCTACATCTGACAATGAATGGAGTCACATTAAGACACATTTCATTATATACAACTACATCTGATATAATTTTTTCAACGAATTTTTTGTAAGGTAATTGATATTATAACATATCCCCAAATCTGACTCCATATATAACTACATAAGCCTTATAAAACTAATCAAATTATATGTAGTGATCGATATGATTATATATGATTTGATACTAAGTTTTATAACACTGTATGTGTCGTCGTACTAAAAATATAATTTAATTTAATATAACATCAAAATTAGTTATCTGCAAATTCAGAGTTAATTACTCCCTAGCCAAATAATTTTCACGTGATGTTTTTGCATGTAAAATCATATTAAAAAATGATGCGTACGATTTAGAAGACAAAAGTATTCAAATAAATTTTTATTTTATGTTTTAAAATTTGGGTCTTCAAAATTGTTAAAAGCATAGACATTTCAATGTCAATTTAATAGCTGGTATGCATAAAAAGTATGCCTACTATCAGACAAAATTTTATAAAATCAGATATTTTTATATCAAATTAGATATAATTTGATGTCCTGGATATGGACAAATCTCGGATCAAACTGTATCAAATTATATTTAATTTGATATTATTAGACACATGTAGATGACCCATTTTTCGGATCAAGTTGTATGTCGTTGTATATGGGGATTTATCAGAAAAGATATACTTATGTATGACACCATATTAAGATTTTTAGCCGGGATAATATTTTGTCAAAATGTTTATTTTTTCTGTCCTCTCTGCCACATAATCTAATTTTATCCAAATCGGAAAGACCGCACCGCAGACCTTTCTTGTAAATTTAGCATTTTAAGTTAAGCCTGAATTAGCCAGACGTAAACGTAGCTGTTTATAATATATGTTTAATAAGTTAAAGGAGAGAAGAACAACTCTTATATTAATTTGTATCTCTTTCGTATGCATTGAAAACATAAAAAACGTAAATGCGAGAAAAATTCTGTTGAGAATTTATTTTCCCTCTACGTGAACGTCCTTCCATCCATTTATTTTATTTGCTAAAGGATAATATGAATGCAGAGTGCTTACTAAACAAGCTTTATTACATTGAGAATTAATTATAATTAATATTTATAATGCTTATTAATTATAATAATTATTAAGGATTTTGTTTAATATTAATATTTAAAAAATTGTAAAAAAAAAATAATTAAAAATCTGATTATACTTAAATAGATACCACTACATTGCAAGATCTGTCAAAACAACAGATTAGAATTTTGGAAGATGACACAGCAAACTATGAAAATTTTTTGTTGTTTTTGTTGTTCTTGCATATTTAAGATGTTTCTTAACCCTCGTAGAAGAAAACAAAAAATTATCATTGAGTTTAAGCTAATAAATTTGTCATATTTGAAGTTAAAACTGACCAAAAGTAACACTCATCAAGTTTATAAAGATTTCTTGAAATTCTAAAAAGTTGTCCCTGATGATTATCTTAGGCCAGAATGAAATCCGGGTTGGTACAAGCCTACACCAAATTATTTTTCACAATTTCTTAAACAAGTTTGGGATTTCAGCATATTTACGTTAATAAAATTATATATATTTTTTAAACATTTTTGTAATTTTTTTGTTAATTTCGATTAATCGTATTAAATTATTCGAATTATTCGTTTTTCGAAATTTGGCCTTTTTAAATTATTCGAACAATTTTTGAGCAAAATTGTTCGATTAATCGAATAACGATTAATCGATTGAATACCATAGTAGTAATACCCCAACAAAATCACATAAAATATCTAGGGATTCACCTTGATCGTTGACTAACTTGGAGCAAACATATTGAGTCAAAACTAATACAAATAAAACTGAAGGCATCTTCTCAATTGATATCGCTTATAAACCCGAGATTCACTTTTAGTCTAGAATACAAAGTTCTCATTTACAATGTAATAATCAAACCAACCGTACCGTAGAACGTACCAACTTCAAATATCGAAAAACTTCAGAAAGGACAATTTAAGATTCTAAGAATTATAACTGGTATTTCAAAAATTCAAACCTTCACCAACCTTCACAAAGCATTAGCATTAGTCGAAATAATGAAAAAAAATTTATTACCATTAGTTTCAACTTAATGCTATTGAAACAAAAAGGCGGTAGTGAAAGGGTTAAGGGAATTTGGTAGTCATAGCAGTACACATTTTCACAAGTACCCAATATTTTATACATTTATTACAGAAATAATGTTAAAACAACAAAATGTTAATGGGTCTTTGAAATCCCTTTCCAACAATTCCAAAATTTATATATAGTTGCTTTGGATAAAATGTCAAGGAAAACTAAAAAAAAAACGAAAACGAGCTGATCTTTGAATGCATTTTTAACACCATAATGGTGAAAGCCGATCTTAGAATTTATCTTTCTACAACCCATTAGCAAATATTTTTTGGACAAGTAATTACAATATATTTCTCAAAATATTAATTTTCAACCTGTTGTATAATAGTTTATTTTTTATTTCGATCTGTCAGAAAAATTACCTAAATTAAAATACGAGATTACGAGCTGCAAATTAACTGGTACAGTTGCCAAAGAATTACTACACATTTGCACCATAATCGATTTAAAACTTGTATGTACTTAACTTGAATTAAAAAAAATTAAAATTTGAAAGGAACATTCAAATAAAATTAATATAATTTGAATTTGATTATAGGAAGATTCAAATAAAATTTAAGATTTGAAAAATGGAATGTAGGAAACTTTTTAAAACTATTTGTATTATTATGGTTTAGGTGAACTGGTACGGCGATGAACTAACAAACAGAAGGCTTCTGATTCTAAGCTTGTGATACCAAATAATTTTTTAATTTTTTTTTAGGAAAACAATTATAGAAAGAATAAATATTGGAAGTTGGAAGTATAAAAAAATGAAAAATTTTTTCCGGTTTTTAAAAGTTGAAGTGTTGATGTCAACTTACTGACCCGTGCTGGAATTGTCAGAGACGTCTTTCAAAGATATATCATCATTTATTCATAACATTGACTTCCTAGTTGACTTGTTCTGATGACATTTTTACATTTGTGTAAAAATGTCAGCAGGTGTCTATAGGTATTTTGTATGGGAGCGGATCAACAAGTCAGTAATGACAGCGTTATGTCGCTAAGCCATCTTGGAGACGTGTTCACGAAATTTCCAACTGGGTATTTCTACAACTAGTGCCAAAGTGGCAGTTTGGATACAATTGCCTCATGCGTACATCTGTTAGTATGGAGAGCCGATAGATCTCGTACTAATCATCTGTTTCAAATAAACTAGCACATAACCCAGCAAAAAAAATGCAAGTAATCCCAGTGTAGAAACGGTAATGACATATCATTATTTTTTGGACTACCAGTAATGACACCCACTTACCTTCTGCATTATTTTAAAACATATAATAATGAGTTACTGATAATGACTTATTTTTATCATTATTTCAAATAGAAAATAATTTTCCAGATTTTTTTGAAAATTTTTTGAAATCTATTTTTAGACTCAATATTTTTTAAACACTGGTAAGGATATTTGTAACCACATATTTTTTGATTTTTTGTATGTTGGCGAGTAAGCTTACTTGTGTGCAGCAGGTCAATTATGTTTTTATCTATTAAATATTACATGTCGATATAGCTCAGATGGTAGAGCTATTGACTGGCAATCTGTAGACCCAGGATCGATTCCCGCACCAGCAAATTTTATTAAGAAAAAAAAAATACAATAAAAAATATTTTTTTCTATATAATTTATTTTCTATTTTTAGACTCATTATTTTTGTCTTTACTGGTAAGCACATAGGTAACGATATATTTTTTGATTTTTCGTATGCTGGTGTGTATCCATAACTCATTTTTTTTTCGCGACATCGCCATATAAAGGTAATAAGAAATGTAATAACAAAAGTAACTAGTTACCATTACCAAGTATGTAGTTACATAACCACATATCTGGTAATTATTTTCTACAGTGGGATGCTTTACAAACTACTTCTTTCAATACTTCAGAAGTATCCGTTAGTGTATTTTTATTGCTTTTTTAGAAGTTATTCTGAACCACTTCAAAAAATCACTTCTTCCATTGCTTCCAAAGTATCCGTTAATACATTTTTACACCTTTTTTAGAATTACTTCTGAACAACTTCCAAAAAACCACTTAAGTATTGCTTCTAAAGAGTAATTGCGCTAAAAGTGATCGTAAAAAGTGATTTTGGTATCATTTGGCATTTTCAAACAGAGGGTCTCAGGTTCGATTCCCGGTGGGACCAATATTTTTTTAAAAATTTTTTTTACTCTATTAATTTTTTTTTTGTAAATATTTTTAAATAATTTGTTTAAATTCAATATTTTTTTAATTTTTAAAAATATGTATATATAAAAAAAATGGTGAGAAATTGCTTTTCATGCACCTGTAAAAATAGTACTGAAAACAATATTGAATTCGAGTGCACTTTTTACACTTGTTTAATAAGTCATTTATTAAAGAGAATAAGAAACAATATCTCGCAGTAACAAAGTGGTGTTTTTATGCCACTCACCTTTCATATCAAAGAATAGCTTCGCGGTAGAGCGCTAGAGTAGCAATCGTGAGGTCACATGTTCGATACTCGGTGGCGGCATTAAAAAACTTTTGTAAAATAAAAAAAATATAATTTTTTTCCGAAGAATTTTTTTAACTTTTAATTGGTGAAAAATAGCTTCCTTTGTACTCGTTCAAAAAGTACTGAAAAAATGTTGAAGTGGGAGTTCTCCTCTGCTATCACAACTCAATGTTAAAATCATTAGTGTTTATGGTAAAAAAGAAGTACATACATCTAGATCATCAATTGTAGTGTTTTTCTACTGCTTCGCCATCTCTTTTTGTTTTGCTGGGACCATATAACCCCTGGTATACGTACATATATTAGGGCTCCAACCTTGTATGGAGCAAAAAAAATGTCAGTTATTGACTGCCCCCCCCCCTTTAAAATATGTATTTGGGTGTAAAACAACGTCTCCCAAAAAATTAGGACAATCGGATAAGAGGAACAAGTGCCTCAACGGCCCCTAAGTTTGAAAAACGGTATACATAAGAAAAATATTACTTTTTTTTTAATTTATTAAAATTTTTAATATTTTAAATTAATCTTGAATTAAAAGGATTAAAAAATCGTAATAAACAGTAAATTATCTTTCTAGTAAGGCAATAAAAACTAAAATTGGTTAAAAAACCAAGTTATTAAAATTGCCCCCAGCAACTAATGTGTCACAGAACGCTTAATCAAGAAGTTCGAGCCCAAATTTTGAAATTTGTAGAAATAATGTAATGCAAAAACATTTTCTTATTTTATTTACTCCAAGGTGCTCAATTAAAAAGAATTTTTTATCATGTGTTTGCAAACGCGTTTTATACTAAAGCAAAAAAGGTCTGAATTTTTAAACACAGCTTTAAAATCTCCAATTTTAAAGTTTCAAACATTTTTTTTAAAGAAATTTAAAAAAATCAACGATTGGACTTTAAGGTTTAATTAAGAACATATTAGGATTTGTAGGATTTCCTTTTTTTAATTTTTCTTCTTTTAATTTCATATGATTTTGGCCTGGATATAACAACACAAGATTAAATACTTCAATCCTGAAAATTAGGGCAAAATATAAATACATTAAATTGCTCCTGTGTAAGGTCAGAGGTCAAATTTGAGGAGATTTTAATTTTGTTTTTAACATATTAATATAACAGATATTCCTGAGCGGATATTGATGGAACTTCTTGATATTATTTTCCTAGATCTAAAAATAATATTCTTAATTTAATTTTAGAAAATTAACCCTTAAGTGCTGTTGGGGCTTTTTTGACCCTATGATGAAAATATACTAATATTTTTTGATTGGGGCATATAGGCCCCAACAGCACTTAAGGGTTAATTTTCTGAAATGCAAAAGAAAAAATAAATTAGATAAGTTTTAACTAACTGTAATCACGATGGTGTTTTGCATACGATGCAAATTCGCACATTGCTCTCAAAGCAACTAAATGTTGTGTCATCAAATCAGGGATGGAAATGAGTTTTTTCATTTTGTACCAACCACATAAAGAAATTGTACTTTTTCGACCCTCACGGTACCAAAATTTTTCATATATGTGACCTTCTCCGAGAAAAGGGACATAGTGTGTGAAAATTAAGTTTTGAGAAGAACGCATTTAAAGTTAAAGTTAAATTAAAAATAAAATTTTAATGTTTTTCTCATTTTTATCGAAACCCGTTTTTTGACACACTAGGTCCCTTTTCTCGGAGAAGGTCACATATAGAAAATTTCTCCGAATAAAAACTTACAGAAAATAATCTTCTACAAAAATTATACTTTTTCAGCTCTCGCCAATTTTTTTGATTTAAAAATAACCAATAGTTGTAAATATCAAATTTATATGCAAATATATGTTGTTAACGTTTTGTTCTGGTTATTTTTGAAATAAGTTACCCGTCCTAAAAAAACAATGTAATTTTTTTTACTTTTTAAAAAATATACGAAAGAGGCGGGTTAAATTCACGAATTTTATGTAGTAGCAGCTCTCAATCGACGCGTATTGATAAGCTGATTACGGGAAAATAATAATACTACATTTATACGCCTATGTACTTTTTGTACAAAACTAGTTTTTCCTTGGTTTTTTGTATGCATTTTGACAACCCAGCCAGCAAGTTCGGAGCGCTCATAAACAAGATTCTTAAATGGCTCGTAGAAATGATTATTGTTTTTTTGAAAACACTCTTTTTTTGAAAGAATATATGAACCCTCAAAAAACAATCCAAAAAGTTGTCTCTACAATCTAAAAAGCTGTCTCAAAATGAGGGTTCATTTTTCGGACTCAAAGAAGATTCCAAAATTATTTAAATTTATGAGGAAAATTTCGATTTTATACGTTCTTTTTTCTGAGTCATTTCTGATTACACAGGGGGCTCTTTTGGACGGACCACTTTCATAGGAAAAAGTGAAAAAATGTTTATGTTTTTTGAGCTCATTTCTGAGTCATTAATGATCATCTTTGTTTGCTGGGAAGTTAAAAACTAAAAGAGCCAAAAACCAGGTAGTTTTTGCTCAGGTATAAATGTAGTATAATAAATTTTTTTGCAACAGTTTTCAGTTACAAGTTTTTGTTAGAATGATTTCAGTCCACGTCTGCATAACCTAGTGTCTACAAATGCAATGAAATGTGCAAAGAAATTTGAAAATAACACACAAAGCAATAACAACGAAAATAATTTTGTTGTTGCTTGTGTGTAATTCGTAAATTTTATGGCATTTTTTATTGCATCTGAAGACACTAGATTACGAATTTTTGTTGACATCTTTAAAGTACAAGTTCATTTTCTAAAGTATTTTGTGACTTACGTTTTATACATGATTTTATCCGAAAAATGAGAACATCTTACTGTATCATATTATATCTAAATTGGTTTAATAAGATCTAAATTTATACAATTAGATAATTATTTGATACAATTTATACAATTTGATCCGAATTTTGTCCCCACTCAAATGTATCAAATTATATATAATGTAATACAAATGCATCCAATTAGATACACTTGCATATAAAAATATGTAATTATATATGGCATATGTAGTGACATATAGATAGATATATAATTGGATATTATCATACATTGCACTATATAAAGTGTAATATGAAGGAAGATATATTTAATATACAACGTTATACAATGTTATACAATGTAATATAATTTTATAAAGTCATATAAATCTATATAAAAACTTTTTTACTTGGGTTGGGAAATTTTTGAAATTGAAACAAATGGATCGCGGTAGTACCACGGTACCAACGGAGGTCAAAATGTACCAAAAAAAGTACAATTGTACCATGTTTTCCATCCCATCCATATACAGGTTGGTTGAAAAGTTCCTGCGCTCACCAAGAGATGGCACTGCTAGCTCCAAACTTTTTTTTTCTCAAGTTGGTATAACTGTCCTGAGAACACGTGCAAAGTTGCAAGTCATTCTGTCAATTGAAGTTGACGTGTCATTGATTTTTTTTAATATGGAAAAAATGGAATATCGTGCAGTCATTAGATTCTTTGTTTTGAAGGGTTTAAAAGCAAAGGAAATTTATGAACAATTGTTAGAAGTGTATAAGGAGTCCTCACCATCAAAACGCACCGTTGAATTTTAGCCTGGTGAATTTAAACGTGGTCATACTAGCCTTGAAGACGATCCACGCCAAGGACGACCAAAAACTGCAACCACAGCAGAAATCATTGAGCAAGTACATAATATGGTTAGTGAAGATTCAAGTTTGACTAAGCGTGAAATTTCTAATGCCATAGGCATCTTAGACGAACGAGTACTCCATATTTTACATGAAGAATTACGTATGAATAAACTATTTGGAAAGTTAGTGCCGCACACATTAACAATTCAACAAAAACTGGATCGAAAACAAATTTCTCAGCGTAATCTGGAGCGTTTTAAGCAAAATAAAACCGACTTCTTGCGTCGTTTTATAACTATGGATGAGACTTGGATCTACCACCATGATCCTAAATTGAAACAAGAACGTTTACACTGGACTGAAGGTGGTTGTTCAGCTTCAAAGCAGGTGAAGTCACAACGATCAGCAAAGAAGGTTATGGCATCAGTTTTTTGGGATGCAAAAGAAATTTTGTTGATTGATTATCTTCAGAAAGGTAAAACAATCAACTCTGAATATTATTGCAGCCTTTTGGATCAGCTGGATGAAAAAATTCGTGAGAAAAGACCTGGTTTAAAGAAGAAAAAAATCATTTTTCATCAAGACAATGCACCTGTTCACAAAAGTGTTTTGACGATGGCTAAATTCAAAGAATTAAAGTACGAATTGCTTGAACATCCACCGTATTCACCAGATTTGGCTCCCAGTGACTACTATCTCTTCAGAAATCTCAAAGAATTCCTTCGTGGAAAGCATTTTTCGTCGAATGAAGAGGCCATAGCAGACGTAGACGGTTATTTTGCAGAGCTTCCGTAAAACCATTATAAGGATGGGATAAAATTATTGGAAGATAATTGGAACAAGTGTATTGAGCTTCTAGGAGATTATATTGAATAAAAAAATATATTTCGTAACAAAAACATTATTCTTTCATTTCGAGCGCAGAAACTTTTCAACCAACCTGTATATAATGAGTTTGTGCTGATTTTTGTTACTAAATACCAAAAATATTTGACCTAGACCCACTTTTCATAAGACTATTTTTATTATATATTTCACTATATTTCCCGAAATATGGGAAAAATCCTACTCTGGTGTAGAGCAATAAATGTATAGTCAGTAATTGTACTTGTTTATTTTTTTTTTTTTTTTATTTTAAATTTCTGACAACTAAATACCAGTGTTCGTGTTTTTAGTTCTGCTATGTCATACCGCTAGCATTGTTCTGTCCGATATCCGGTCTGACGTGAATTGGGACTTGTAGCATACAATATTCTTGGTAATATTTAACAGTGTATCAAATTTTGGTTTATTGCGGTAATTTCAAACTAATCATTATTTTTTGCGCCAGCCATTCTCGCTCACACGCTCTGTCACCCAACTTCGATATTCTAAATGCTGTTAAATTTTCATAACCAATGAAAAAGGTTTTCTTCTGCTAAGACTTGAACTCAGTCTTCAATTGATAATCTGGTTAAGTACTTTTGGAACATCTTTCTTGATATAGACTTTATGCCGGAATATGGACTCCACATAATCCAATTAATTTAATTTATTGTAAACCAGGGTCTGTAGGAATTTGGAGAAGAGTTGTAAACAATTTCTTGTGCTGTATAAAGACGAATGCGAGATCTTAAATAAAGTAAGAAGATTTCAGTAGATTAGATTATTTAGGCAAATATTTTGTACGAGTAAATATATACATGTAACATTGTTTAAAAATAATTAGTTTTTTCAGTATAGCTTAACCAACCCGAGCAAAAAGCGCTTACTATAATCGCATATTAATTTCAAGTTCAATAAAATTACAGTAAATATAATATTCCGTAATCAAGTCTTGCTGAGTATATATTTAATAGGTACCTACATATATAATTTAATTTTGTTTGTTGACCTTTACATAGAAAGCTGCATATGCAGATAGTTAAGCCAGTACTATTGCGCGTTTACAATTTGTTTTTTCTTTTTTTACTTCAATTATTTTTTGATGAAGCATGAAATTGGCTCGTTTTGTATTTATTTATTAGTTCAATGGTTTCGGTGTGAATTGTTATGGTTGAAAGTAACAAACAAGATACGAATATTATGTGCGGGGGTTAATTTTTTGTAATAAGTTTAATTTCCTATTAACACTTCAGTAATTGAAGAAACACCAGTAAATTATTTGTTAAATAAACCCTTTTGAAAATTTGTTAGAATACTCGTATGTGTATCGATAAACATTGACGGAATTCAAAGTTCGTACTATATTCTTTAAGTAGTAAATTGACAATTTTCTATGGGTTAAAATTCAAAAATGTTAGGTTGTTCACAAGGGTTGTGCTATTTGTTGTATCGATTCTATGTATGTACAACAACCCATTACGAACCAATGTAAAATTGTGTATTAGGGTACAGAAAAAAAATGTATATACAGAAAAACTTTACTTAGCGAAGCCACTAAACTGTCTATCTTGTAGGCGAAAACCCCTAAGACCGGCCGAAGTCCGGTTACGCAGACTTGTACTTACTTTGTATGCTAGTTTTTAAGTTAATGGCTAAACTGCAGTTTATGGGGTTTCATCAAAAAAATATAAAAAAATATGACCCCCTCTGGAATTAAAAAAGAAAAAAAATCGAAATTCATTCGTAACACATCTGGCCAGACCACATGTGTTACGAATGCGATGCGTACACCAACATATACTTATACCTATGATTGCGTTGGGCTTTCGTCCTTTTTTCATTTCAGTAGGGTTCCCGAATTTTAAAGTCTCCAGCTCAATTAAAAATGAATTTATTAACATTCAATTAAAATCGAAAAATGTCTGGCCAGACCCATGTGTAAGTCCGAGGATTAAGAAAAGCCGAATACTTTTGAGGAAATACGGATAGTTTTAGGTCATGTATACTTATAAGTAGGGCAACCAAAAAAAAGCTCTAAAAGCCATGTTTTAAGCTATTAAAAAAAGCCCGGAAAAGCAGTAAAATAAGCAAATAAAATGCAAAAATAAGCCCTTAAACTTCATTATTTCTTCAATAAAATCCTCATAAAATTTTAATTTTTTATTTAATACAATGCTACATTCCTTAGAACTTCAGGAATCAGACAAAGTTGTGATGTTCTTAAATTTATGTTCATCCGGATTCAGTTTGGAAAAATAAAAAGTTTATTTTAACAAAAGAGATTTTTTAATTTAAAATAAATTTTAAAAAAACGAATTTTAAATAAAAAATTTTATGTCGACTTAAAAAAATAATATTTAAAATTACTGATTTTATGAAGAAAAAAAGCAAAAATATGCTTTATTTTCACATAAAAAAGCTAAAATAAGCTTAATTTTTAAAGAAAATAGCAAAAATAAGCCAATATGTGACGCGCAAAATAGAAAGGGACCTAAGGATAGAAAGGGACCTAAGGTCAGGAGAGCATGGGATCGGTCTCATTCGATGCTCAGATGTTGTCCACAAAAAAAAAAAAAAATTGATTTTTTTACCCTTAGGTCCTTTTCTCTATGCGCTGTCACATATTTACAAAATAAGCAAAAACAAGCAAAATTAGATAAAATAAGCAAAAAAAAAGCTCTAACAAATATTGCTTAAAATTCTTATATTTTTAAGATCAGAACTTGAATTTAATCTAAATTGTTCTATCTTTTTAAATAAAAAACATGCTCTGGCTTCTTTTTGGTTGGCCTACTTATAAGAATGTGAGGAGAGGCTAAGTTGAATTCCAATGGGCCACATGGACTCCTAGTGTACTTGCAATAGGGTTAACTACCATTTTATCTAAACTATCCAGCAAGAAGCTGCTTCTTCATCACATCTATAAACTTGGGAAGAAATTACGCAAGTCGGTGTATTATTTAGTTAATATTATAGCAAGTAAAACTGCAATTTTCTTAAATACACACAGAAAACAAAATGTACACTTCACTCTAAAAAATGTTTGTAAAATTACTACTATAAAATGGGTAAAATTTTGTTTAATTTTACGAAAATTCGGTAAATATAAACAAAAAATGCGTAAACTTTTTTCATACACACTTCCATACACAATAAAACACCCACAAAGTATTTTTAGACATAATGTTTATAAATAAACACATTGTGCCTAAAATTACTATTGTTTTGTTAAATAAAATTTTTACGCACAAAGTTGATCCAATAATAGTAATAAATACTCTGACATTTCAAATTGGAAAAAATTGAAAAAAAATTATAAATAATAAAAAGAAAAAGCGAAAACGGATTATTTTTTGTGAATTACAACATTTCAACAAACACATTAGAGTCTGGAAATAGCAACATAAGCATGAAATTGTTTTTGGTAATTATTGTTAACGCATGTGGTAGTCTAAACCTCTTTTCAAAATTGAAAACGCCGTAAGAGAGATACGGCCTACGAAGGAACAACTGGGTGCAATGACTCCTGCTCAACAAAATGCCTTCTTTGCAAGGGAGGCAGTCAACCAAAAACCGTCAACAATAATGGTAGAAAACGCCGTAAGAGAGATACGGTCTAGGCAAAACAACTGGGTGCAATGACTCCTGTTCAACAAAGTCAGTATTCATTGAGTACTGCCTAACTTGCAAAGAGAGCATTTTGTTGAGCAGGAGTCATTGCACTCAGTTGTTCCTGCGTAGGCCATATCTCTCTTAAGACGTTTTCTCCCGTTATTGTTGACGGTTGCCCCTTTCAAAGAAGGCATTTTGTTGAGCAGGAGTCATTGCACCCATTCAATATTTATAACAAAATTTTATATGAATTTTATACAAATGCCTTAAGATCCCAAAACGACTAATTGGAAAATAAACGATTACGAGAGAAGGACTCGGATATTATTATTAATAAAATACGTACCAAAATTAATTTGTTATTTTATTTTAAAAAAATTTTTGGGTGGTGCTTAAAGTTAGCACAACTGTTGTAAATGTACGCATTTTATTGGATTTTTACGCACTTTCTGTGGATTTTTGCGCATTTTTTGTGGATTTTTACGCATTTTATGCGTACATTTACACGTGAAACGTGCTTTTTTACACACAAATTTAGTAAATTAACACACTAATTCCAAAATTTCATTTAATTTTTACGCACTTTGAATGTAAAATTACAAATTATTTGTGCACCAACTTAAACACAATGTGCGTATTTTTTTTCAATTACGCACATAGAGTAAATTTACCCAATTTATAGTAGGAGTTAAGTTTCCTACTATAAGTTGGGTAAATTTCAACAGAATTTAATTAGAGTGTTTCTTTCCTTCTTTGCTAGTGCATTAACTTTTTCGACGCTTTAATAAGGATAATTCAACTTTAAGTAGAAGTAAATAAAACTTATACGAGTATATATTATCCAATAATTTGATACTGTTCTTTTTTTATTTACAACACAATTGGTTCTGTCGACATATAATTGTTTTACTGACATAATCCTCGTCACATACTACAAGTTTATTATTAACTAACAAAGCCGCCATGCACTCTGTTTCCTACAGAAACACACACAATTATATCATACAATATATTTTTTATCCACTTACAAATTGTTTTTATTCTTGGGGTTGGCCAACATACAACAAAGGAATTATGAAAGGATGGCACTTGCCAGGAAATCAATGATTGAATAAAATAAATGTGGGTCTTTATTTGACCGAGCTGCTTAATTGTTGTATGTTATTGCCAGATCAATGCTTGTTTTTTTACCATACAACACTATGTTTACAGGTTATATTGAATTTGTGCTGATATTTGTAACACCATAATACCTTTTAGTATGTCGATTGGTTAAGTCACTTTTTCATTCGATTTAGTGATGTCCGTCCGTGTTTATGTAATCTTGTGCACCCGCTACATGTCGCAAATATTAAGATATTGTGAAAAATTTGGAACATTGGCTTATATCGGCGCAAGAACGAAGCATATTGATTTTGGTTAAAATCGGTTTATATTTGGCAACCCAAAAATTGGCTTGTAAACATGAGATCGCAAATATGAAAATATTTTTGAAAATATTTAATGGCTGATTCAAAGCCCAAGAACAAAACTTATTTATGTTAGATAGAATCGCTGCATATTGGGATCTATCGCCCATATGGACGATATTTTTGATTTTCTCTTAAATACACCAAAATTTAGATAAAATCAAAATATTTTGCATATTTTGTAATTTTTTTAACATTTTGTAGACACATTTCCATTTTAATCCATTCAAATGTTTGATTCATTTTCCAACATTAATTGATTTTCAAACATTAGTGTAGGGTGTCAAATATTCGGTATGCCCGACTTTAACGTTTTAATAATAATAAAGTTCTGAATTAATTATTTCCTTATTTTAAATTTATTTCTTTAATTTAAAAATTAATTATTTTGCATTTATCCATTAATTTTAATAATCAAGTTAAAGTTAACTCTTAAGTAAGAAACTCAGCTTACGAATTGTAGATTTTAATTTTAAAAATAACTTTTGAAAAACAATTAATATTATCTCTTCAAAAAAATTGTTGTGTTGTAGCCTACCCATAAACTGATTTAATTTCTTTCTAAATTGCAATATCAAATGCAAAATCCTTCTATAAAAATCTCCACAATAAGGATAACTTTACTTATCTGGCAACACTGTGTTGGTGTTTGTATTTGTATGAACGATAAAGTCAAATCAAATTGTTTTTTAATCTTCATCCGTAGCAGAAGACACGGTTTTATTTATAATTTATTAATTAAAGGCCGGCGTTTGTTTGTTGTTGATTTTAATTGCCTTTCGGCATTTGTTATTATTAACCACATGGCATCACGATCATATATTTTTATCCTTAAATACATACGAATGTATTATATTCGTTCTGTCGTACGAGAAATCGAATGTTTGTTTGGTTGGATAATGGTCATTTGTTGTTCATTCATAATAATCATACAATTCAAAGTCTGATATGATGACAAGGGTTGTTTGATGAAAAATATTCAGCCTAAAATAGATGAATATTTCGATTTAGAATAACTAATATATAGTTAAATTCACTGGAATCATAATCATTTGTTAAACTCAAAGGTTTTGTGTATGAATCGATTTCCGAACTTAATGTTGACCATTTTGAAAGGTGTTCCCTTCAAAGTCAAGATCTAGGCAACCGGATGGTACTGCGACACCATCAGTACACCTAGAAAACAGTCTCAGTTGTGGCCACCGAATTTGTTGCCAATCGAATTCGTGCGATAATGACAAATATCTTTATTTTAAATTATATTTTTCATCGTGAAAGCCAATATACGGTTGTCTAATTCAATATTATGTTCCACAAAATTTTATTGAAATTAAAACACTTTTTTTGAGTTTTCTGGTATTGAACCCGGCCATTCAGGTTAGTTCACAGTCTTACCCACTGCACCACAACTACTTTTAATTTTCTTAGCCATATTTACTGTTTCTACATATGTATATTTTATTTTAAATAAAAAAAAAACATAAATTTTTGTCTTTTCCCGGATTCGAACTCGGAAATCCGGCGTACTAGGCCAACTCTCTACCAACTACACCACAAACACTTATTAATTTTGATGTCTAATTTTGAATTTATATGTTTTGTTTCGAAAACAAATATGTATAGTAAAAAATTCTTTTACCAATACCAATCAATAGTTGTTTGTGTTATCAATACAATCCATAATTGGGTTGGTTCTACAGAAACTCGACTTTAAGGTCATATTTTATTAGGATATCCGTATTTGTAGTTACCACTTTAGAATATTGAAATTTTTTTAATAAGGATTACAGATAACACACCCAGGAAAAAGATTGGTTGGCTTTCGATCAAAACCATTAAAATGAATTTGCCAGGACTTTATTTTATTTGGAATTACCTATAATTGAATACTACATCAAAAATATTTGACTAGGTATTAAAAATAGGGAAAATGAACTAAAAACAATCCTTTTAACAAATTATTAGTATCTCCAATCAATTTTAAAATTAGTATCAGTTTAGTAATTCAATGCAGTAGAAGCAGCCATTTATTTAGTGAATATACAAGAAAATTGGTGTTATCTATAACCTTTTTTAAAAAAATTTCAATATTCGAAAGTGGTAACTACAAATACAGGTATCCTAATCAAATATGACCTTAAATTCAAGTTTCTGTAGAACCAACCGAATTGTGGATTGTATTGATAACACACACAACTATTAATTGGTATTGATAAACGAATTTTATACTGTATTAATAAAACACATAAATTCAAAATTAGTCATTAAAATTATTAAGTGTTTGTGGTGTAGTCGGTAGAGAGTTGGCCTAGCACGCCGGATTTCCGAGTTCAAATCCCGGACAAGACAAAAATTTATGTTTTTTTTTAATTAAAATAAAATATTAATATGTATAAACAGTAAATATGGCTAAGAAAATTAAAAGTAGTTGTGGTGCAGTGGGTAAGAGTGTGAACTATTAACCTGAATGGCCGGGTTCAATACCAGAAATTTGAAAAAAAGTTTTTTAATTTCAATAAAATTTTGTGGAACATAATAATATTTATGTGGAACATAATATTGAATTAGACAACCGAATATTGGCTTTCACGACGAAAAATATAATTTAATATAAAGATAGTTGTCGTAACCGCACGAATTCGATTGGCAACAAATTCGGTGGCCACAACTGAGACTGTTTTCTGTGTGCACCAATGTCTGCTTCTACTGCATAGAATTACTAAACTGATACTAATTTTAAAATTGATTGGAGATACCAATAATTTGTTAAAAGGATTGTTTTTTAGTTCATTTTCCTTTTTTTTAATACCTAGTAAAATATTTTTGGTGTAGTATACAATTATAGATAACTCCAACTAAAATAATGCCCTGGCAAATTCATTTTAATGGTTTTGATCTAATTCCAACCAATCTTTTTCCTCGGTGTATCTTTTGTACGGCACATGATATCGTCCCTTATGTACCTTATATGTAAGTAAGGTCATTAACGTGTAGTTTGCCAAGTAATGATAAGTAATTACCTCTTGCGTGGCTTTAAAATGCGTTATTGCTAAATAATCAATTACTGGTAATTGATGAAATAGCTACCGATTTTTTTATAATAATACTATATTTATAAATTTGTTTTCAAAATTTTTATAACTTCACAGAGAGACCAATGAATTTTTGCATTCAATCAATGAAGTTTCAGTGGAATTCGTCCATTGAAATGTTTCATTAAATTAATGTACGATAGTTTTCATAAATTCGAATGAAAAACTTAATATTATTTATTCAAAATTGCACTAAAAAGTGAATTTATTAAAATTATGAATTTTTTTCGTAAAAATTAATATATTTTTCATTGAAGGAGACTTTATTAGTTTACTGAACGAATCCATTAAAAATTACACTGCATGACAAAGTCTTGACTTTTAAAAATTAATAGAGCTGTGACCATCAGTTATATATATTTCGGACATGCTGATTACAATGGTGTACTTTATTTTTCAATCAATGGTACAGATTTTGCTCCAAATGTCTTTAAAGTTTGGAGGTTGTCCATTCCGTTTTTTTATATAGTCAGATCTTCATTAATTTTTTGAGTGTCATGCAGTGTTATCCAAGAAAATTCCCTCTGTGGTAAAAAGTTATTTTGCTCTTAATTTTTTTTAAATTCTTTTTTATTCACTTTCTATATTTTCATATATTTAGTTAGAATATTGTTCTACTTGAAGTCTAAATTCTAATATGATATTGTCATATTGGATTTTATTTATTGTTTCCAAAATGTTGACCATTTTAATTTTATTTTTTATTTGTAAAAAAAGACTTTAAGAAAATATTGTAAAATCGGAAAGTTATTTTTAAAACTTCTCAAAAACACATGCGATAATGCGATGTCTGGCTGAAACAGTGTCGAATACTTCATTGAATTTTGTGTATGTTTAATAATTATCAAACTACCTACATATAACAGACTGATTATTTGACCAGACAAACATGTGTTTCTTTTATTTGCTATGTATGTATGTGTGTTAGTATTTTCTTGAATGTTTTCTATACAGGGATGTCCTTTAGCTGATAATACTCACTCACTCACAAACCTAAAAAACAAATAAAGAAATAAATTAAACGTTTTGATTATAACAAATTAGGATTGCCTTTGTAGTTTTTGGCTTTTACTAGCCGATAATTCTAATTTTTATTAGTCACCATTAATTGCTTTCAAATTTATGGCCTGTTATCTGTTAACTTAACCAGGCTTAAACAAATGGTTTATTATCGTAGTTGTGTATAGATGGTTCTTCGTCGATGGCTGGCTGGTTGTTTGGTTAGTTGGGCCATTGGAAATTAATATTATGATTTTTAATATGTTTTATTAACAGATGATATAAACTAAAACCCATAAAGATGTAATCAATAAATTCCGGTTTTTTATTCTGTATGAAATTATGTTTCTTTCTGAAAACTAATTTAAAACACACGTTTCCATTTCGATGTGTATTCATGGGAATCACACTAAGATAATCATCGTTAAATTGGTTATTTTTTCAATTAACTTTTTAATTGCACATTATTAATTGAATCATTTAAATTTGTACTGAATATTAATACTTATGACTCTAACGCATTCATTGGACCTAATCAGCAAATTGTTGTAATTATTTATAATCATACCATGGGCTTTCTTAAATTATTTTTAAATGTTTTTTTTAGTCTCGTATTGGCAGGAGCGGGACTTTTAGGGAGAACTTTTTTGAATAATTATGTTTGAAATATTTTTAAATAAATTACTCGTATTGAGTGGGTTTTATAAAGTTACATTAGTTTCACTTAATAAAACTAACAACGACAAAAACTAACAAAGACGTTCTATTTGTTTCACGGAATAAAACTAACAAAAAAAAAGATAGAAAAACACTTAAGAGTGGACTCTAGGATATTGATGAAATTTTGACATAAACCCCTTTTTAGAGCAACAATCTCAATAGTATTCAAAACTTTCTCATTTAAAAATTAATTTTTAGTGCCTCATTAGATTTGAATATATTTATAAAATGTAGCAGTAGATTAGGCCGCTAAAGAAGTGCGCATATTTATTAGTTTTGTTCTCTCTATCAAATGCAGTACAAGCTCGGTATTCGCCCGGTTATCGCAACGGCTTAATTTTTAACATCGCATGTTCTATAATCGCGATAGTTTAAGAAAAACTATCTCTATTTTCTCTAGGCTCTATTTTCGCAACTTTTATCTGTTTTTTTAAATTTGATTACAATGTCTGTAAGCAAAAAAGGGAAATCCCCGTGTTTTGGTATATTAACCTTTTTGGATGATTTTGATCTTCAATTTTGTCAGTTTATTCGTGTCATTTGTGTTGTAAATACATTTGTTAATATGGGAAGAGTTCAACATATTTTAAAGCCAACGATTTCTCAAAAATTACAGATTTTAAAAAAATTTAAAAGTGGAGATTCCATAAATTCAATTTGTGTGAATTACAAGTTGCATAAGTCATCGGTTTACCGCATTATAAAGCAAGAAAATTCATTAAAAATGTTCGTACGTACAACAGAAAGTGGCTCTGGCAAACGTTGCACCTTAAAGAAAGCTGAGTACCCAAGAATGGAAAAAATGCTTTATAAGTGGTTTGTAAAACAAAGGGAAAGAAATGTTCCAATATCAGCAGAGGTTTTACGATCAAAAGCCAGTCATTTATATTCCAAAATTTACCAAACCAATTCAGGTTTCAATGCCAGTGAAGGATGGTTGAAGAAATTTAAGCGTCGACAAGGAATTAGATTTTTAAAAATTATGGGCGAGAAATTGTCTTCTAAACCTCATCTTATTGATTCATTTGTTAAAGAATTTAAGGATTACGTTGATGAGCATAGGTTGACTCTTCACCAAAATGCCGACGAATCAGTTTTATATTACAGAATGCTTCCAAATAACACTCTTGTCACATGTAATGAGAAGACGACTACCGGAAGAAAAATAAATAAAGAGCCAATAACTTGATTGCCCTGTTCAAATGCGAATGGCACAGACAATCTGAAATTGTTGGTTGTTGGAAAACATCGCGTCTTTAAATGCTTTTTCAATAATCCATCACGAATTTGTTCCCCACGTAAGTTAATTTTCACCAATTAGGAAAAGTAAGTTGTTCATAAGTAGAAATTTTTTAGGTCCGAGAATTTTTGGCTTCAACAGGTCTGCTGCAAAAGGTAGTTTTGCTTTTAGATAACGCGACGTGTAACCGAGTTGAGGAACTAAAAAGTGATGGCGGTTTAATTATGGAAATGATTTATTAAATTAAATTATAAAAAACAACTGCTCACCCATTTGCTTGACGAGAAGGGAACAAATTTGGAGCTCAAACTAAAAAATTTCAATCTCAAAAATGCAGTTCAGATTGTAGTTACGTCCTGGGATAAAGTGTCCAATATCCAAAAATCCTGGAACCTCTTGCTCGAATTCGGTAGTGAATGGAGTAAAGAGGATAACATGCCCTTAGATATTTTACAAAATATAATTCAGGAAGAAAACGAAGATCTTTAAACTATTGGTACACTTGTAGCTCAAATTGGTACGGAATATCTTTTCACGAATGCTGACATAAAGAACTGGATTCAAGAAGAATTTCATGTGGAAAGTAATGAGCAAATGGAATTATCAGATACGGAATCGGAGGATTTATTTATATATATATACATATGTTTAAAATGTAAATATATCAATAAAAGTAATTCAAATTTTAAAAATTAAATAAAATGTTGGGTTCTGTTATCGTGAAAATTCAGTTCTTGCGACAGGTCTGGTTTATAATTAGTCGCGAAAATCAGGCTTGCACTGTATGAGTTCTTTGTGATCCATTTTGGATTTTTGCTATAAAAATAATTATTTTTTAATGGATGTTGTCGTAATTTTGTAATAATAAAATCCAATTCCAAGTTCGATCTTAATTTTCAAATGATCACGTGTTTGTCATAATCATGTATGTTTGTCATAGTCCTCTTCCTTTTTTGTTTACTGCTTTTCAAATGCTGCTGAAATTTGACGCAGAAAGTGCACAATTCTCATAGTCATTTCAATAGTTGAGTTATAATCATTTTGTTTTTAGATTTTTTGCAACAAAATGACTGGGGTTCACTCCAAAATGGATACGATAGTGACGAGTGCAGTGCCGGCGGGCAGTGTGATGGCGGTGGCGTCGGGCGCGGTGGCTACAATGCGTGCGTACCAAATAACATCTACAGCCACAGTGATATATTAATCCATTTCTTACCAATGTGACTTTAGAGTCACATCCACTTTTAAGAGCTTATAACTTTTGATAGAAAGACGATATTACAATGGCGTAGAAAGAATATGATACTTTGAGGCCTTTGGTATAAACGATATTTAAAAAGTTACAAAAATTTCATTAGAGCGTTGCAATATAATGATTTGAAAAAACTATTTTTGATTTCTTTTTCAAAGCCCTTTTTCAAAAAATATCTAAAAATGTAAGGAAGAGCGGCCAAAAACCTTGGTGTAATTTTTAACAACACACTTGCTTGGTCTGGTCACATAAATATTTTCGTTGGAAAAGTTTATTCAATGCTACGTACTTTATGGCACACCCAGCATATAACTCCACTAAACATTCGCATATTGCTTGCGAAAACCTATATAATGCCAACATTACTATACGGATGCGAAATGTATGCAAGTTGTGATACTAAAAGTAGTAAAAAACTTAGATCTACTTACAATGCCATTCTTAGGTATGTTTTCAACTTAAGAAAATTTGACCCTATCTCCTCCTACTCAAGAAAACTTTATGGAGTTACTTTTAATGATCTTTTGAATATAAGAACTTTGATCTTGTTACAAAAAATTACATATACCCAGGAGCCATCAAATCTATTTGATAGCCTTCAATTTTTGAACTACCAAAGAACCAAGGACATTAACCATATATTGTTTCAAAATTCTGTATCCAAGTGGCAATTTTATGTTAATTCAATACGTCTTTGGAACTCATTACCATCATCCATTCAGTTTATAAGCAACGCATTGCATTTAAAAAAAAAACTTTTTGAATTTTATAGTTAAATGATAGTTTAATAAATTTATTTGCTCTGCTGTCTGAAATATTAATTTTGCTGTCATTTATTTATTTTTTTTGCTTGGTCAAATGAAAATTTTGTTTTTATTCTTATTATTATAGGTTTTAATGTTAGTATTATTGCTTTATTATTATTATGTTATTAAATATTTTTATCTAAACATATCCCTTCATACATTTTTTAACTCAACATTGTAAAAATCCATTATTATAGTCATAAGATTGTAAATCTTGTTGTTTTGGAAACCAATAAAATAAAATTAAAAAGTGATATGTTGATTTCGATAAAAAGTGTAATACAATATTTAAGGGAAAAAAATTTATGAGTTCAGTTCGCATTTTAAAAAATAAATTAACTGATCTTAAGGGTTATTCGTTTTAATAAAATTGTAAGAATGTAAAAAATTAATCCGGTTTTATTTGTTATATTAAAAATGCGCTATTTTCTCTCAACTGCCAAAGAAGCATAAAAATCTGAGCAATTAGTGTTTCCAAATAGCAATTTTTAAAAAACGTATAAAAAATCAAATTTTTTTTAAAAAGTTCTTAAATATATTGCAAAAGAATTATTTAATTTTTTTTTTATATTTTTTTACATACCCATGTGAAAATCGAAATATATATGAACGTACATGATCATACATGGACTAGTATATGATTATAAATGGGCATATATGATCATATACGTCCATGCATAATTCAATGTATGACCATACATTATCTCATATATTTCCATATATCTTCGGATCCGAAATTTGAGGGTATATGGAGGTATATGGCCATATATGATCGTATATGAGCACACATGAATCATATGTGACCATATACCCTCAAATTTCGGATCCGAAGATATATGGAAATAATGTATGGTCATACATTGAATTATGCATGGACGTATATGATCATGTATGCCTATGCATGATCATATACTAGTCAATGTATGATCATGTATGTTCATATATATTTCGATTTTCACATGGGTAAATTTGTATTTTCAAATTACAAAAATTTAATTTTTGAAAAATACTAATCATTTAAGTGCGTATCGTTAGAGCGAATTAGCCATAAAAATTACAATTAATGCTTAATACGAAACTGGGGTATCCTTTTACCAAGTTTTGTTTTGATTCCCACGGAATCCAGCTTGGTATAAAATGGGTTAATCTTATTCAAATCTTAAGACACCAAACAAGGGTTTTTTCAACTATGTTATTAATTTTTTAGTTTTTAAGGCAGAAGATTTTTATCCCTGTCGAGACCGGGTACAAATAGCTAGTGCACTATAAATTTCACTGAAATCCTAACCCCTCAATTTATAAATGCTTTGTAAAGTTCCAGCAGGTTTACATAACGTCATTTTCATACAAAATTTGTTCAATAAACCTCCTATAATTTTACAAAGCGTTTATGAATTTAGGGGTAAATGTTTGCAGAAATAATTACTTGAAAGTTTGTCAGACCTAAAACTTCATAAAAGCTATTATACTTTTTGGATTATGACAAAAGGACAGGGATACGTATATAATACTGTTATGCAAAATACTGTTTAGACAAAATACTGGTCAAAAAAATTTTAAAAATCCTGCTTTTCATAATACTGTTTTGCAAAATACTGGATTTCACAATACTGTTTTGCAAAATTCTGTGAAGTAAAAATGCTGGTTTACAAAATTTATTTTATTAAAAATAACTTCAACAAAAGTATATAATTTTCAAAAATTAACAAAAACATTTAACAAAAAATTAATTTCAATGCATTTTATAAACTTAAATTAGTACAAGATTTTTTGCAATTCGCTTTAGGTAGCCTGTATGGCTTAATTCACACCATTTTCTTATAACTCTTTTAATGTTTGTGTACGCCTTTCTTTTCTTTGAATTTATGTAACGTCTTAATCCATTCGCGCGTTTTGAAATGGTATTTACAGCTACCACGACCTCATTACCCAACTGCCTGATAAGGTGGTATAATCCTGACTTTATGCGCCCAACAACAGATTTCAGTCTTCTATGCCAAGCTTCCACACTATTTTGAGTTATTGGGTAGGATTTCTTACTGTCATCGTAAACCGACCAAAAGGTTCCAGAATACTTTGGGTGATATGAGCCCTTGACGTAGTTTTTTCAAACCACTCGCACAGTTCAGGGGTATGGCATCACCAAAAACAAAAGTTATAACGACATCGTTATCACTAGATGGCACTTTGTTCAAAAAATTGACAATTTTCTTTTTTTATTTAAATTGAAATAATAACAAACAAAAAAGCAAATAAAAAAAAGGAATTCTCAAATTTTATTATTTGATTTCCTCTTATTTTGCGCAGTTTTCAGCAATTTTTGCGATTTTAAATATAGGCTCAGCTGATACTAAAGTGATACTAAATAGTTGCTCAGGTGATACTAAATTTCAGCGCCCCCTACCGGTGAGTAGTTTAAGTTTTGATTTCTTATCTCTATAATTAATAGTCTCTGGCACAGTTTAAGCAAATCTTCATATTAAAATTTTTGTAAATTTGCGCGCGCTTTTTTGCTTTATTTTTACAAAAATTTTCGCCGCCCAGTAAAACAGGATTTTGCAAAACAATATTGTGTTATACAGTATTTTGTAAAACAGTATTACGAAAAGCAGGATTTTGAAAACATGATTATGTTATAAACAGGATTTCGACCCGATCCCTAAAAGGACATTTTACAGGAAAGCACAAACACCTTTACTGTTAAATTAAAAAAAATCTTCGATTTAGGTTGTTTTAGAAAAGGAAGTTTGAAATTTTAAAAAAAATTAGGAGCTTAAAGAGAAATAATTAGTTTCGTCAAAATGATTTAAGAATTTACTTATCCTTACAACAGTGATTACAAATACAAAAAAATAAATGTTACAATTTATAACTTTCTTTTTGAAATTGTGGACGAAAAATACACTATAGTGAAAATTCCTAAAGCTGCAAATGAAATAAGTTCTTTTGTCAAACCGAAATTAATAAAATTTCGAAGAAAGTTGATTTTAGAGGTTTCACATATTTTAGTGTATAAGATGTAGAAAATATGAGGAATACACAGAAATATGCGAATTCAAATGTTATATTGTCGACAAAAATCTTGGAAAATCTTTTAAGTCAATTTAAATTGTTTTGCCAAAAGTCCTTGGATATGATTACATACAAAAAGAGACAGAAAATTTGTCCAGTGTTTGATGTAATATATAAATATACCCAAAAGCCAATTGAAAAATTTTCTAGTGTGACTCTGAATGGGATAATATATAACTTTATCCAAAACGAAATCGTGTTTTTTTGAAAAGTGATATGATATAAAAACATATATTCTTTTGGATTATGTACTAAATAGGTATATACAACGTCATATAAAATTGGATTAACCGTATCTAATTGTGAATGCAATATACAATTATATATTGATCGATATGTAAAAGGATGCAACTAAATATAACATCACATTACAAATTTTTTGAGAAAGAAATAATTATATATGGATACATATCACTATGTCGGGTTATTTATACTGGTGAACAAAAACATATATGGGTATATAAAATTATACATTATTATATACAAACGTTTTTACTCGGGTAGTGTTAATTTACACTCCTAGAATGTTAAATATTTTATTTCCCGTTTGTAGTAGTAAAATTCACTTTAAACTTTAACTGGATTTTTCTCGGAACAACATATTGAAAATCGGATGCCACTCTGCAACTTCTACGGGTAGATCGAAGTTTTTAGTTTTTAGCGGACTAAAAAATTAAGTCCTTTTAACAAAAAATCATGATTTTTTTTGATGTGTTTTAAATTTTTGTGTCTAACCTCGTACCGGCCACGTCAGAAACCGGATGTGTTAAAAACGTCTTCTCTTTTTATTTTCAGTGGCACCCAATTTTGACTTTTAAAATATCCTCTATAATGAAATGGTCAAGCAGGGCTGCCTTGGTTGCCCCAATTTATAATTAGAATTTTTAAAAAAATATATGATAAAATTTCTTTCAACTACGGATACATTTTTTTAATAATACACTCATATACTTTTGTTTATAATCGTTCAAATATTGTTGTTTTTATTGATTTTTAAAGAGAGTAAACCCCTTAAATTAAGTTTAGTCTAAAGAAAAAACAATGTGCTGACAAATGGAAATTCGTCAGTTTTAGTCCAGTTTCGCGGCATAACAAAGTTTTATTTTTAAAATAAATTTTGTGGAACCTGTCTATAGTTGTGTTTTCGACTTAACTATATCCGTTAACTCAGGAAAAATCTCAAAGTACACGAAAACGTGTTTATGATGAAAACTAACACATTACTTTTCGTATACACGTTAACTTGCAACGTGGATGAAAACTCAACGTTTATATATTTGTTCATATTACATAACTTCTTCGCGTTACTAATTTAAAAGTTTTGCTGCCATATGTTGGATTATACCGCAATTATTATAAACATTAACTGTTTATAATTTTTTTTATACATTAATCGGTTAAACTTAGATTTGCTTTAAATACTTAACATTGATAGGTATGATCGAAAATACAGCTCATATATAGAATATTATAATCAACAAATTTAAAAGTATTTGTTATAAAAAAAATTATAAATTTGTAAATAAAATTCGGTAATAGTACTGAAATGAATAAAAGTGATTTACCTGGAATGACAAAAATTCGGTTGCAACTACGAATCTCTTTTCTGTATTTGTATTCAGTACTTTTTATTTTACAAGGCAGTCAATATAGACCAGAGATCGGCATTTCTATGCACGCGTGCAACTCACTCACACCAACATACGCTCACACGTTGAATAAAAACAAACAAATTTATTCAGTCTCGCTTGAGCATTCGTTCGATGAGGTTGTGTCGACGCATGTTGCTAGCGTTACACTAAACGAAATGTTTGACGAAGAATGGGAATTCGATTTCTCGTTTACTGAAATTTTTTTCGGTAAACGAAAATAGGTTATTTTTGTTGAAAAAAGGACAACTGTTGTGTTTCGCCATCTATGAACCGAGTTTAATTATATATACCTTTATCGCCATGCTGAATAGCACAATAAAATTAAAATTTTTAACTGCAACTTTGCCAAGAATTCTAAAACGAGTTTTTATTTCAAAATCTTATTTTTAAATTATTTTCTATTTTGTTCTATTTTATTTCTATATTCTAAGTGCACATAAATAAGTATGAGGAAATTATACAGAAATTTCTTTCAGTGCATTGAGAGAGGGAAAGTTACATCTCACCAGTGTTGCCACTTTTTGAATAATTATTCAAAAACGGGACTGTTTACACATTCGTTGGATAATTTTTGAATAATGACATTTTTGTGTATTTTTTGTGTAATTTCACTTTTTACAGAAATTTTCGTAAATTTTTAAAAGTCCCGGAGCTTTTTAATCAACATTAAACCCTATTTAGAAGAAATCAAAAATGGTGTTATGTATTTTTTTGTTTTGTTTAAAGCACCGCCTTTTGCTTATTTTTTGCGAAAATAATTGTCAAGTTTCTTTTAAAAATTCTCTTGGTTTGCAAGAACATTTAAAAATTCAGCAAAAGAATGGAAAAGTTTGAGTTTTTTATGATTGTGACTTTCTAATGTCTGAAAATCTTTTTTGCTGTAGCAACAGGTGGAGTAGAATCAGAATATTTTAGAATTCTATAAATCCAACATGTTTCAGATCTCAACAGAATCGTATGAAAGCACGCGATTTTAATCCTGAAAAAGATATTGCATATTGTATTACGACAGCAGGCGTTGTCGTTGTCGTTTTTATTATATTTTGGTATTGTGTAAAATATACGACAGAGAATATAAGAAAATGAAATATTTCATCTATTTTTGTGGTGTTTTCATAAAATAATCAATATAATTTTGTAATAATAAAACGATTATTGTTTCATAAAATCAAGGTGTCAGAGTGAAACTTTTCATTTTAAGGATAGTGTTTTTTTCCACAAGTTGTAAAATACCCAGTGCGTTAAATTTTTTTAATTTTTCTTTTAAAATATTATTATTTAAATAAAAACAATTTCTTCTTTAATTTAACTTGTTAATATATTAAAGTGATTTTATGTTTAATTTCACTTATTTTAATACTTTTTTAAAAGTTTTTTGAGGCTGTCGTGCACAAAAATTTATACGACAGTTTTTGGTGTATTGAACGAAAAAACGACAAATTTTCTTGTCGTATACGACAACCGCAATTAGGCCGAATATTTTCTGAGAAATTGGCCTGGATTTGCTTTTACGAAGGCAAAAATACGGCACAGGTTTTAGCATAAATATTAAATTTTAGTTTTAAAATGCAAATACCTTTTGCGCTTTGTAGATGATAGAAATGTTACGTCTTTAAAAATCTGTTTGTAAATAGCAAAATGGCAAAACTTTGGAGTCGATTGGTATAGCTCCCGCAGTTTCGGTCATCCAAAACTTACAGTGTGAAATTTCATATCAATCGGTAAGAAATGGCGAAATTCTTCCCAAAATATTTGTATTCTTCGCCACTGTGCCCAGGAGAGTTTATTTTGAAATAATATGAAAAATATATTTTTTGTGTAATTTCATACGGTTTTGGATAATTTTTGATCTACAGCTGTGTAATTTTTTGTTTTACTGGTGGCAACGCTGCATCTCACTCATACAAGCACAAAACTAAGGTTGTATTTGTTTGCCGATCACTGATAGGGATGGGAAAGTTGATACGATCGAACTTTTTTTGATACTATTTGATTCAAAAAAGTACCGTAGTACTCCCGGATCGTATTTGATACTCTTGCATCGTCGTTACTCAAGGCTTAGAAAATGTAAATAACAGTCTGAGCTTTTTGGCTTCATGTGCAAATCACGATCGTGAAGACACTCCGCATTTACTTTATTCCTATCAATAGCTATTTGTAAATTGATTTAGCGTAATAAAATATGATAGTGCTATTATCAGGAATTCTAGCAATTTTTAAAAAATCAACTGACTGTTTAAAGGCCCAACCATATTAAGCGGAGTTAAATTAAGGAAAAGAGCCATTCCATACAAATGTATTGAAGTAGCTTAAGTCTACTTTTGAAAAGTTCCATCTCGATTAAGGCACGATTACTGACACATTTGTTGTTGTTTCTCATATAAAATTTTAATTTAACTGCCGGCTAAATTTGAACTGGACATTCAGTAATCGGGCCTAATTTTGTTAATTTCCAATCGAAACTCATGGTACCAAATTAAAAAAATTTTAAATATTTCAATTTTGTTATTTTAATTAATTTTTGTAGACAATTGTGTAAAAAAGTCACTAAATTAACCTACAAACATAAATATGCATAACATTTGCTGCCCTGGTAATATTTATTCGAGTTGTATCGAAACAGCGATAACAAGCGTAAATCCAGAGTTTATGAATTTTTGTTATTACAATAATTAAACTTTACTTTTTTTTTCAATTAGTGTAATTGACCTTCTTGAATATAATTTTATGCAGTTTATTTAGAAATTTCTAAAACGGGCTTTTAAGGTCTTATTTTCTCAGTGCAAATAAAAGATTAGTTTACTTCATTGGTTTTATCCAACGTTTCACTGGGGATTTTCCATCATCTTCAAAGATAAGTTTTATTAAATCTTTTTGTAAAATTTCACATTTAGCAATTTTAATTAATAATGTTTTTAATACACAACGATATTAAATACAAAACTTAATTTAAATAAAAACAATCAAAGAAAAAAGCAAATAAAATAATATCACAGAAGAATCTAAAAACTAAGTATTATATTTGGAATAAAATGGGAACTGACAAAAATAATTACTTTACTTATTCCTAACCTCCTCTACATTGAAGTGTAGAGAATATTAATTAAAACGAGCAAAAAAATATTTTTTTAGTACTCTTGTGGTCAAAAAAGTACTATTCAAACAATTTTTTGATACCGCAATAAAAATCTCATTTCCCATCCCTGATCACTGATATAGACTTCATAACTTTTAAATATTCTTCCAAAACTTTTGCAGAGTTTCATTGGTGGTACGTACGTCTGTCGAGATCTCAACATTCCAAGCAATATGATATATCACATATATATTTTCACTAAATCTTCGCTTAAACATTTATGAAGGATGAGTGGCAAAAAGACCGTCTGGTACTTTTTTGAGTAGTATGTCATTCGTTTAAACCTACTTAATGAAATTAGTTTTTCTTTTACGCACCTGCAACTAATTTTATTATTTTTTGTGTTAAATTTTTTCGAACCTGTAGGTAAATTAAATTTAACTTCCAACGTTTTACGAGTTTACGACCGCAGGTTCATCATCTTGTAATCGTACAATGTCTCATTATAAATTTTTACCGCCTAAATATTCTGTCTGTCTATCTGACTGACTTGTCTGTCAGTTAGTCAACAAGCAAATTGCACAGTTTATTAAATTAATCACGGCTATTCATCTTTGCTCATCAACCATGTAGAGGTCATAATAATAATGGTATGATTGGATGTGGAAAAATAATATCATACACAAAACAAACACAGTTGTACGATTTAAACACTACTAACACTGTATTACACTACTACAACAACACTTGTAAACTTAAAAAGCTCTTAAGCAATGCATACACAGAAAGAAACAATTTCGTTGTAAAAACCGAATATTTTGCTAATCGAATTATGCATTCATGTGCAGAGAAAGTTTTGAAAAATAATTTTTTTGAATTACTTCTTTCACGCCAGTGAAAAAATTAGCAATGATAACCATGTTTAACTAAAACCAACTTTACAAATTACCCTGCTACACTCTCAGAACAATTCCGGTGTGGCAACGGAATTTTTTGCCAACCGAATTAATTCGGTTGCAGCAACCGAATTCAGATGTGGCAACCGAATGCGATTTCAATTCGGTTGCCACAACCGAATTAGCGGTTGCTATAACTAAATTCGGTTGGGGCAACCAAATTACGAGGTTGCAGCAACCGACCCAATTCGGTTGGAAGAAATTCGGTTGTCACAACGGAATTGTTTTGGGAGTGTAGTACTGACTTCTGTTCTTCTTCCATCGTGGTCTTCTTTCATCGTGTTCTTCTGCCATCGTTACGAATAACAACCAGCTTTGCCACTTTTTGAATAATTATTCAAAAATGGGACTGTTTACAAATTCGTTGTATAATTTTTGAATAATGACATTTTTGTGTAGTTTTTGTGTAATTTCACTTTTTATATAAATTTCCGTAAATTTTTACAAGTACCGGAGCTTTTTAATAAATTAATAAGTCGGTATTTAGACGAAACGAGTTTGTCAGTGAAATTTTTACCACAAATATCCATTTTCTGGTGAATTACTTTTGTAGATTTTTCAACACTAAACCCATCAAAAATGGTGCTATGTATTTTTTTGTTTTGTTTAAAGCACCGCCTTTTGTTTATTTCTCTTGGTTTGCAAGAACATTTAAAAATTCAGCGAAAGGGTGGGAAAGTTTGAGTTTGTTATGATTGTGACTTTCTAATGTCTGAAAATTTTTTTCTTGTAGTTATCATGATACTGGGCTTTGACCAGACAAAAATTTTGTGAACGCAGCAAGGTGGAGCAGAATCAGAATATTTTAGAATTCTGTAAATCCAATATGTTTCAGATTTCAACAGAATCGTATGGCTACCATTAACATAAAAATTAAAGAAAACAGGCAAAATTTTACAAATACGGCATTTTTAAAATTTTTCTGAAAGAATCTTTTAATATGTATAAAATGCCATTTTTTTAATACTCAAATTTAAAAGCACGCTATTTTAATCCTGAAAAATATATTGCATTGAAATTCCCTTTAGTTAATAGAATAATTTGTTATAATATTTTCTGAGAAAATGGCCTGGATTTGCTCTTGCAGAAGGCAAAAACACGGAACAGGTTATAGCAAAAATGCTAAATTTTAGTTTGATAGAAATGTTAGGTCTTTAAAAATCGGTTTGTAAATAGAAAAATGGCAAAACTTTGGAGTCAAATGGCATAGCTCCCTCAATTTCGGCTATCCAAAACTTACAGGGTGAAATTTCATATCAGTCGGTAAGAAATGGCGAAATTCTTACCAAAATATTTGTATTCTTCTCCACTGTGCCCAGGAGAGTTTATTTTGAAATAATATGAAAAATATATTTTTTGTGTAATTTCATACGGTTTTGGATAATTTTCGACCTAGCTGTGTAATTTTTACTTTTACTGGTGGCAACACTGATAACAACCCTAATTAGTGAAATCAACAGCAGGGTTACCGTTGTGCGAATGAAGTTTCAATTTGCAACCTTTTTAACGGCCTTTGACTTTATGTGCGACTGTTTCAAGCTCGTGTAATTTTGCCACTTTTTACGACTTTTTCCACCTTTTTTGGAAAGTCAGTTATACAAACCTTCACGTTTTAAATTATCTGATCATATATGATCTGATCTGGCACCATATGTATTTATAAAGAACGATATTTAATTAGATCTAAACAGATCTGGCCAGATCTAATCTGTTTCACGCTAGTGAGCCAAATTTAAGCAAGCTGTAACTAAAACATTAGGGCTAAATTGAACAGATATTTTACTTGATCGAACTAAAAATGTTTACTAAAATATCACTTAAAATCTGAGTTTTTGGACTCTCCGGATCCGATCCAAGACAGGTCCATATTTATTATTGGGTGTATTGGTAGCCCGATTAAAAAAATTAATATGGGGCTTAATATAGGCATATGTAATTTAACATGTGTCTTTATACAATTTTATCCGAGAAATGGGACCATATAAATACATAAGTTTCCATAAATTCAGTTACCATTTGATCATTTCAGATATAAATGTATCGGAATAATGGCGCGATGCAATTTGATCAGATATTATATAGTGGTATAAAATTAATGCTAAACTGATTCGAACATATCGTTGGCTTAGTCGGCAAATATGTCAAGTCCGTTTTTTTAATTTTTCAGGAGAGATTTTTTTTTGGGTTAACTTTTTTTAAATCTGTAAACGCAGTTTTCTTCTTTAGTTCATCTTGTTTAACCACAAAAAATCATAGAATTCTAAAACAAAAGTTGGCAGACTTATAGGCTCTTTTTGGACTTAGCACATTTGCTCTTTATAATTTTCTACTTTAAATGTGGACTTAGCAGATTTTCTTTTTTTATTTTATTTTTATTTATGTCAGCAGAATCCGTGACAATCGCCTAATAAAATTTATAAGTTAACAATGTTTTTCCTGAACAAATATATAAGTAAAAGTTACCCAGCCAACATTTTTCTGAGCGCTCAGAAATTATGACTCATAAAAGACTCTAAAATACGAGCATTTTCAGAGTGCTCAAATCTTAGAGTCATAAATGAAACATAATAGACTCTTATTTATGAGTGTATTCATAATTTTTAAAATTTTTTCAATACTCATAAACAGGGCAAGGACTTTCATGCAAATGCATGTTTGTAGTCAGTTGCCCAAAAATGATTTCGACCAAATACTTTTCCGAATCAAGGAATTTGCAAAAAAATGTCATCGATTTGTTGTTGCATATTTTTGCATATTTTGCTTTTAAGTGCATATTTTATGATTTTTATTGCATATTTTTGCATATTTTGCACATTATTACATATTTTTTTAATATTTTTAAATATGAAATTCGATTTAAGAATTCATATTTTAAAACTAAAAAAAAAAATTCTAAAGAATTAATTATTTGGAAGCTCTGTTGGTAATACAACACTACACTAGAAAGAAAAACACATAGTACATATACAATTAACGTTTTCGGGTGTTATTGCTCACAAACAGAAAGTTGAAAATTTTTATAAAAATTATTTTAAGGAAACATGTCCCCGAGCATTAATTTCTGCCACTTTTTTCTCTGAGTTACGAAAGTGAGTACGATTTTATAGTACACATATTTAAGTTCTATTTTATAATAAAGTTTTTTTCAGGTAAAATGCCATACACCCTTAATATTTACAATCGACTGTATTTCTTTTTATTTTCACTGAATTTTCTAAAAATATATTTAACTATGTGTATTTGAAGACGCCCTATGCTCCAGTGGGAGTTAGAGGAATATATATATATATATATATATTAGGGCGGGTCGATTTAATAATCGCCCATGGCTCAGTGAAAATCGTATTCTAGGGATCAAAATAAGAAACTTTGCCGAAGGAACCATACCTCTAAAACGAATTCTACTACCCCCAACTGTTGACTTTTGTCCCGTAGGGTCAAGTTTTGAAAAATCCCACTTTGACCCATTTAGAGTGCCCCAATCGAGTCCAAATGTATGACCGACCCCCACTAACTTTGGAGGGCCGATCCACCCATGCCAGTGGCACACCCCCTGGAACTCCCCTGGGGGGTTCCCCATACAAACATTTTAAAAAATCACCATTTTTGGCACTTTATTTTAAGATTTTTTATTTATTTTATTTATTTTTATTATTTTATTTATTTTTTCTCTTTAGAAATTTATTTAGTCAGAACATATGTAAATGAAAAAATTAATTTAACTTAGTAATAGAAAAGAAAATAAAAAAAGACTTGAAAGCAAAAAAGACTTCAAACAGTAATTTTTTTTATTTTCTTTTCTATTACTAAGTTAAATTAATTTTTTCATTTACATATGTTCTGACTAAATAAATTTCTAAAGAGAAAAAATAAATAAAATAATAAAAATAAATAAAATAAATAAAAAATAATAAAATAAAGTGCCAAAAATGGTGATTTTTTAAAATGTTTGTATGGGGAACCCCCCAGAGGAGTTCCAGGGGGTGTGCCACTGGCATGGGTGGATCGGCCCTCCAAAGTTAGTGGGGGTCGGTCATACATTTGGACTCGATTGGGGCACTCTAAATGGGTCAAAGTGTGATTTTTCAAAACTTGACCCTACGCGACAAAAGTCAACAGTTGGGGGGTAGTAGAATTCGTTTTAGAGGTATGGTTCCTTCGGCAAAGTTTCTTATTTTGATCCCTAGAATACGATTTTCCCTGAGCCATGGGCGATTTTTTTGCCTCCCCACAAATCGACCCGGCCTAATATATATATATATATATTTGAACACATATTCAGTGTGTTCGTTTACACGAATTTCTTACTACTTTTACTACAATTGCAAAGTTTTTTTACTTTTTGTATTGAATTTTTCCAGCTGTAGTAAATATAGTAACTTGTAGCAATGGCCTTGCAACTCTCTCAATATTTTTTATTTGAAAAAATATTAGGCGGATTGGAACAGGAACGAACTCCGACTGGTTAATCAGGGATGGAAAAGGCTCACTTAATCGGGCTCTTATACCAAAAAATGTTAGATCGCTCTTACATATTTAAAAATGTAAGTAACTAAAAAATAGCTTCCTCTTTGGCTCGTTAAAAAAAATTAAAATTAAATATTTAGATATTAGCAAATATTAGCACAAATTGCGAAAAAAAAAACATTTGCAAAAACCGAAATTTTTGCAACAATATATTCGTTTGCAGAATGTCGATCGCTGATTACCTCTTTTAATTCATTTTCTGTACCATAAAACCTTTTTCGAATTCCGCCGTTATTTTGCAACTTTTTAAGTGCGGTTTTTTTAAATATATAACCTAGGGATTAAATTTTGGTACCATAAAGTCTTTTTTCAAATTCCGCTATTACTTTGCAATTCTTTACGTGCGTTTTTTTTTATTTATAATCTAGAGGCTATAATACACATTTCATACAACAAAGTTTGGTGGCTAGTTGCAAAAAAAATCGCGAAAAATAAAATTTGCAAAAAGGATAAATTTTTTCATCAAAATATTTGTTTGCAGAATGTAAATCGCTGATTACGTTTCCTAATTAATTTCTTGTACCACAAAGTCTTTTTTCGCGTTCCGATTTTATTTTGCAATTTTTTAAGTAGGTTTCTTTTTAATTTATAATCTAGGGACTATAATACTCATTTCATACAATAAAGTTTGGTGGCAGTTGCAAAAACAAATCGCGAAAAATAAAATTTGCAAAAAGGATAAATTTTTTCATCAAAATATTTGTTTGCAGAATGTAAATCGCTGATTAAGTTTTTTAATTAATTTTTTGTACCATAAAGCCTTTTTTCGCTTTCCGCGATTATTTTGCAATTTTTTAAGTGTGGTTTTTTTAAATTTATAATCTAGGGTCTATAGTACCAATTTTATACACAAAAGTTTGGTGCTTAGTTTTCAAAAAAAAAAAATAATAAATCGCGAAAAAAATATTTGCAAAAAGGAAAATTTTTGCGTCTTGTATTCATTTGCAGATTTTTAATCGCTGATTGAGTTTTTTAATTATTTTTTTCTACCACATAGTCTTTTTTCGCGTTCCTCTATTATTTTGCAATTTTTTAAGTGCGGTTTTTCAAATTTATAATCTACGGAGTATAATGCCCATTTGATAAAACCAAGTTTGGTGGTTAGTTGCAAAAAAAGAAAATTTTGGCATCGTTTGCAGAATGTAAATCATTTAATTAATTTTTTAAGCTTCAAAGCCTTTTTTCGCATTCCGATATTATTTTGCAATTTTTTTCGTATGGTTTTTTAAAATTCATAATCTAGGGCTATAATACTGTTGGAATAGTATAATTCCATAGTATAGTTCCATTCTTGATTTTTATAACTAAATTATTATTTTCCATTCCTGGTTACAATCGATGTTTGAGTCATACAAAGAGCGCACATAATGACCCTGCAAACATTTAAAAGATACCTTCCTAGAAGATATTAAAGCGATATCTTCTATTTGTCATTTGAATGAGAATAATCAAGTAGTATTTACTTTGAAATTGTCTTCCTTTTATCACTTGGAAGATAATTCGGCGATATATGGAAAAAAATAATTCATAAATTTTATCTTTTGTCATAACTTTTTATGACAATATTTCGGCAATATCATCTTTGTATCATTTGGAAGATAAAGCAAATTTGTTTGAAATCTTTTATCAATTTGGAAAAAAATTAAAACGAAACTTAAATTTAATAATGAAAAAATTAAATCGTTTTTTTATTGTACTGGGAGATTATTTAGCGATATCCCTTTTATCTTCCATATGAGTTATTGCTCTCATATTGCCTGGAAGTATTGTTTTAGTGTAAACTTCCGGAATACGAAATTGATATTGCCGGCAATAAATGTTTTCTTCCTGGCGATATGTTCGGAGAATCTTCTTCGTATTGCCATGTTTGCTGGGTGATATTAGTTTGAGTATGTTCCTGTTCCAAGGCACATAATAGAACAAATGCTTTCTCAGTGATAGAGAGTCCCCCAATCTCTTTATTATGTATACTCTTTGCTTGCAGTAAGTAAACGAACGAGCTTATTGTACCCAGTGTTGCCATAACGGCGATTTTCTCGTCAGATCTTGTGAGGTCATGCTATTTCTAGAGTCCCAACTGTTTATTAAAATTTTCTACTTTTCATATTCAAACAAAATTTTGATAACAATTTGGTTTTCAATGAAGTATGTTTCAAAAATGTTCTACAACTTTCAATTGTATTTTTAAATTCATAAGAGACACAATCATTGTATTATATAGTTGGTGATAAAAGGATAATTTATTATTCCTGTGATTGGTAATTGGTAAGAAAATTGTTTCCATATTGTACCAGATGTAAACTTAGAGAATGGTGAATTTTATTTTTAGATTACCAATTTGCTTAGGAAAAGTATATTCTTTTCGAAATAGGGATTATCCTGAGTGAAACGGATTCATCTTTAATTGTGCAGTATACTCGGGTTTATGACTGTGTAACATATTTGTTTACCATAACAATAATAATTGAAGACGCTAGTACGTTCAGCAAGAACATCAATTTCCCTAAACTGACAAGTTTGATTATTATGCTACAAGTGGGCATCATTTATCGGCTATTGATTGGCATACTGGTTGGAACACTACTGATACAAAGTCCTATAATAATTCTTAATTTATTTTGATACAATCGAAATTTAACTATCGATAACTGCACCTTAATTTTATTAGTCAGTTACTTATACTGGATTGTCGATGACTCAATCGGAATACTATGAAATTGTGTTATTTAAAGACCAGAGATAATTATTTCTTAAAGGGAACATTATTATATTCGTTCAATTTAGTCTTGGTTAGTTGCTTTGTTTAATCCAATATTTTATCTGGTGGTTATCGATAGTAGTTTCAAAATTATAAATAGTTGAGTTCTATACATTTATAAACACACTTAATTTTTTTTCTCGACGTTAATCTTTCAAATTACAAAACACCAAATGATTGAAGTTTTGCTTGAAATTTATGGAGTGATAATTTTGAATCAACGCTACGGTAATTCCACTAGTCATCAGGCCTGGGACTTCGTTGGATTTATTATGGTGAGTTTTCTATAAGTTATATATATTAAAATTACACTCAAAAATAATAATTAAATAATAAATTACATTAAAAATTTAAAAGAAAAACCTATATAAGAATAATACCATTTTTCATAAATTTCAATCAACTATCAAAAAATTTTTTTTATATCGATAACGATATGTCGATATTAAATGGAAATTTTGTTATTCTACACTAATTTTATTCTGCTAATTTATCATTATTACTAGTTGCATCAAACCTAATATTTTATAATTTCGATAACCGTTATGATCGTTCAAAACTTCTATCAATTTTAATTATTTTTTTTTACCACGTTTACATTAAATTGCATTAAACTTAATATTTTATAATTTCAATAACCGTTATGATAGCTGAAAGTTTCTATCAATTTTAATTATTTACGACGTTTACAGAAAAGAAAAATAAAACAAAACTCGGTTTAGTTCCAAATAAAACACTGATAATTTTGTTAAATTTAATGATCAGTAATATTAGATTAAAAAAAAAATAATGTATAAAAACAGTTCTATTAAATTGGATTTTGTCAATAAATATTATTAATTTGTTATAATGGATCACTAAATAATTGTTTTTCACGAAAAGGTTAGACACCTAAGCAGATAGGGTATGCTTGGGATGTCTGAGAATTGGATGAAAGACAGCATGGTTGGGTGGGTTGTGAACAATAGGGGGTTTTAACATCGAGTGCCTTCCCTTCTAAACTTCATCCTTATTTCTTTAAATATTTTTTTTTCTCTTTTAGTTTTATTATTTATCTTATTTTTCTATTAGTATTCGATATTTCGTTTAGCTACCTGTTTTATTGTAGATGACTCCCTTCTTCTACCTCTGTGAAAACAAGAACACCACCCTAATAGGGATGCCGAACGGGACTGGTTTTTACAAATCCCGGGATTCGGGATTTTGAAAATTTCAATCCCGGGATCCCGAGATTTTTCGGGATCCCGGGATTTATCGGGATCCCGGGATTTTTCGGGATTTCGGGATTTTTCGGGGTTTCGGGATTTTCTTGTTTCATCATATTTTTAATTTTAAAAGTAAATAGCTTAAATAAACCCTAAAAATTTAAATAATTCATTATAAATCTACTTATTATTTCTTGCAGTATGAAGAAATAAACAAATTAAGCCGGATTCACAATGCTGGAGTACTCCACGCTGCAGAGTTGAGGGTATAAAATAGAGATAGCATGATACAAAAAATATATAAGTGCAAAAAAGAAAGGAACAAAATCCACTCAGAGTGGAGTACCACAGCATTGTGAATCTGACTTTAATAGCAGAAAAAGCTACCAAAAATTAGCAAAAAAGGCTCCGCGATAAAAACTAATGAAATCAACAGAACTTATTTACTAAATAATTGTTAAATTTCCGCAATATAAGAAATATACCAATGACTTAAATTTAAGCAAATTGCAGTTTACCTCTGAAGAAACTTTTTAACCAAAAGTAGCTAAAACACTGCTATATCTACAAATTTTTAGTTATATTTGGCTAAAATTAGTTGAATGCAAATACAAACTACTCTGCTGAAATCATCAGAAATATTTAGTGACTATTAGTTTTTTAAATCAACTAACAAAAATATTAAGAACATACCTCTGATGATTTCCGAAAGGCAGATTGTTAGATTTTTTAATTTAACAAAAATTTACTGCTTTTAGTCGACAAAATTATTTTGCATGAAGTTATGATTTTAGCAAATCATCAATAAAATAAATAATAACATGCCCGTTAAAATAGCTAAAATACGATTTTCAAAAGTTTCACAACTGAATAAATTAATTTTAAATTATTAAGGTTTTTATTCAGATTTATTTAATCTCTAATCTATTTCAATCTGTTATTTATGAATGGGAAAAATTAGTTCTTTAATAACATTTAATAAGATATTAGATTTATGTGATTTAGGTCGAATATAACAATGAAAACAAATAAAAAAAGAGATAAAATATGCCAAATAATGAAATCGGAAATCCTGGGATTTTTTCAAGACCAATCCCGGGATTTCGGGATTTCTAAATCCCGAAAATCCCGGGATTTTCGGGATCGGGATTTCGGGATCGGTATCCCTACACCCTAATTTCCCTGAGCACGGCCGGTATGAAAGGTAGCACATGTCTCCAGAGAGGTAGAGCCCAAAATGGGAGAAAGAGTCGTCACAATCTAGCGATATTATTTATTATATATAATTATAAATATAATTAAAAAATGATTCCCTTGTGTCTATTAAATTTTTCAATAAAACTGTTTTCTTCTTCTTCATATAAATCAACTCTACAAAAAAACATTTATTTTTAATTGCATATTTTTTGGTTTTTAGTGCATATTTCGTTATAAATACATATTTAAGTGCATATTTTCTATTTTATAGTGCATATTTTAAGCGCATATTTTCGATTTTTTAGTGCATGAAAGTCCTTGCCCTGCTCATAAATGACTCAAAAATTAGTCATAAGTGACTGATAAATGGTTCAGAAAATTAAAAATTTTCCAGCAATGCTCATAATTTGGAGTCTTTTATAAACCATAAAAGTGCGCTCAAAAGAGGCTTCATCGGTGAAGAAAACACCCTAATATATCTATGATTTCAGAAGGTCTAAGGGCTCTTTTATGAGTCTTTTCGGACTCCAATTGTACACTGGGTACCTTAAAAGTTAAAATAACTAAATAATTATTTAGTTAGTCTTTAATAATGTTTTGTCTTTTTAAATAAACAAAAGTCGCATTTAATTCTATTGAAGAAACAAAATGTATGTTGTTTTCAGCTGGACTTAGCATGTGGTTTTCGATGTTTTTTTTTGGACTTGGCAGAATTGCTTAAAACAACATAACGGCATTTTGTTCTTTGTAAATGATGTGTTTTGAGTTACAAATTGAATTCAAAAACTCAATTTGCATAAAAATTGGACTTGACAGGTTTGCCGACTAAGCCAACGATATATAAAATCACATATTGTATCCAGTTTCTGCAAATTTCACTGAAATCCTGAATATTTGCAGAAATAATTACTTGAGATTACTTAAGGGTTTTGTTAGAGTTAAGTTACTGGCAAAAAGTTCATGATTTTTTAGGTTTAACGTTAAATTTCATGAAAACTATTAAACTTTTTTGGTTTTTGTAAAAGAACATTTTACAGGAAAGTACAAACACCTTCATTATTGCTTAAAATTGTTTGTATACATTTTCTAACAAAGTTTAAAAGCTTGCGTTATAAAAAAATTATAGTGAATTTCTTTCCATTGAAAATTTTATTTTTAACAGTCTCTGGAAAAATGATCTCCAACAAAATAAGTTGTTTTGTTTAAAGAAAATTTGAAAAAAAAACTTAAAAACAATTGTTTGGGTTATTGCAACTAATTTCGACGTAAGTTAAGAAAAGTAAGAGATTGAGTAGAAAAAATTTGTTTCGTCAAAATGATCAAGTTTTCCCAGAAATACAGAAAATAAATGTTACAAATTATTACTTTCTTTTCAAAATTGTGCATAGTGAAAACTCCTAATGCTGCAAATGAAATAAGTTCTTTTGTCAAACGGAAATTAATAAGTTTTCGAAAAATTTGATTTTATAGCGAATTTAAATTGTTAAAATGTTCACTAGATTTCGTTTTGAAATCCAATTCGAAATCTATATCGTTTACATTAGAATATTGGACAGATGAATGGGATTTCGATCAGCCAACAACAAATTTTTTGTAAACAAACTAACCTTAAAAAATAACCAAAATTAAGAGATTTTCTAAAAACCATTTTATTAAATGGCGGAACACAAAAATCGTTTATATTATGAAAGATACAATGTTATATTTGCTAAGAAATGTGTTTAAGTATAGGGATGATTAGTAGAAAGCTAAAATATTCAATATTTCGTCAATGGTCTTGCCGGCGCCATCAAATGATTTTTCATAGTTTCTCTTCGTCGGATACAATAAAATAGCCGTTTTCAACTTTAAATATTTCTTTCAATTAAAAATAACAGACTTTATTATGTTATTCCTTAATTTTATAAAGTTATTAAAATTTATTATTTATTAATTTTTTATGTCATAAACAGCTGCTAAATGTTGCCACTTTTCTGCAAATTTCCCTACTTTTCTGCAAATATAGGAGAAAACTTGGATTTCGTTGAGATTTCGCTGAAATCCAAATTAAATTGGGATTTCATTTCGTATGGAAAATCTGTTTGAAATCCCAAATTTTTATTGGATTTCAGTCGAAATCTATCGAAATCTACTTTTAACTCGATTTCGATCATAATGTTAATTCGCTATTAGAGGGTTCAATTATTTTAGTGGTTTGTCAAAAGTCAAATGTCCCAAGATACTGTTTCATGTAATATATAATTATATTCAGCAGACGATTGACAAATTTTCTGGTGTGACTCTGAATGGGATAATATATTTTTACAAACCAAAATTGTGTTTTTTTTAAATATGACATCATATAAAAGTATATATTATTTTGGATTATGTACTAAATGGGTATATATAACGGCATATATATTTGGATTAACCGTATTTAATTGTAAATGTAATATAAAGGGTTTTTCAATAAGAGCGCTACAAAAGTAAAAAAGTTTAAATAAAACAAAAACGGTTTTGGATATCAATGAAATTCTATATTCCTGTGAAAGTACGTTCGATGCCATTATGTATGGAAATCGATCTCTTTTGCATGGCCACCACGGGCACGCTTGCAGAAGTCCAGATGCTGAACCCAATTTTCAACGGTTTTCGGCCAATACTGCTGCAATTTCACGTTCGATATTCGTACGATCGGCCCTATGCTCCTTGCAGGAGTAAAAGGAACAAATATATATATATATATATTCGTACGAAGTTCATCAATCGTCGCTGGCTTGTTGGCATAGACCATAGATTTGACGTAGCCCCACGCTCAATTGTTGATCGGCTAGGACGATTATGACGACCATAAATTGGACGTAGCGCTCTTAACGTTGAGGCCACTGACTCCGAATTTCGGTAGTAAATTTTAATAATTTCGACTCGTTGTTGGCTCGTATATCTTTCCATCATGAAATGGCAAACCTTACTGAAGAGAAATGTTAAAAGAGCGGCAAGAAATATGGCGTCGTTTGCTGTCCCTGTCTCTCTACTTTTGTAGCGTCCCTGTTGAACAACCCTTTACAATTACATATTGAGCGATATGTAATAAGATGTAATTAAATAGACATCATATTAAACTTTTTTGAGAGGGAAAATATAATATACGAATTTATTCAATTATGTCCGGTTTAGGGTTCGGGAAATCCCGGGCGGGAATTCCCGGGAAATCCCGGGAAAAGTTTGCCGGGAATTCCCGGGAAAATAATATATTTTTCCCGGGAAAACGGGAATTTTTAAAAATATTAAATTTTCTAAATTGTTTTTGTTTCGAATAGGATTTTTTAATTTTAGTCATAAAAAACATTTTAAATACCAAAACAAAAATTTCATTGTTAAAATCTTTTAAAAGGGAATACATTTATTTGACACACAAATAAAATCTTTGCCAAGTAATTAGGAGCATTTCAACTAATGAAGATTTTTCGTATAACTTATTCAAAATTTAAGTAGTAAAGCCTAAAAACTTGGTAAAATGTTTAAGAGAAATATGAAAAAAAAGCTTTGTTTTTTACAAATAATCGCCCTTACTATCTAAATTTTTCAAATGTATAATTTAGGTAACGTCGACTTTAGTTAAAATATTGGGTGGCAGTATACCTTGACTTGGTTTATTTTTGAAGCATTCTGGTTGGTTAATTTATTTTCAACCAATCAAAATATTTTTGTAAGGTTTTCATACACAAAATGAACAAAACCGTTTGATTAAAAATAAAGTCGATTTTAAATTTAAAATACTCCTTTATATTAAGGGTCAATAATTTTATAAGTAACGTTTTCACTAATAAATGTGAAAAGAAAAGACTAATGGTTAACGGTGGTATCTAAATTTGGTTAACCGACATCTAAATTTGGTTCACAAAAAAAAAAAAAAATGGATGGTCATGCAACTTCTCTTGAAGAAAACAACAACAAGCTAAAATTAGCAAAGTACCCGGAGAAAAAAGTGTAAGCTGAATAGTCATTAAAGATTTTATAGTAGGGCAAACATTTCCTAAAATGGTATCCAAATTAGCCGCAGTCGTTGGAATGTCAATCCGCACCATAACTAGATCTTCGTTTATTCGAGAAAGTTTTTATAATAAAAACCTGGCATTGCAAAAAAAGAAACCGATGTAAAGAACATTATATTAAATTACTACAATCATGTAAAAGATATCATGATAAAAGAAATATTGAGCAATATTTCTAACAGTAGGAGATTTACTATAATCTTAGATGAATGGACAAGAATATCACAAAAGAGATATTCGAATATAAGTATAAACGTAAATAATTCATTTTATAACATGGGGTTGGTTTATATATCAGGAAGATGTAATGCTGATGAAATAAGAAGAATTGTAGAAATAAGACTAGAAGAGTTTTAATTGTCTTTGGAAAATAACATTGTGGCCACCATATCTAATGGGCCAAGTGTGATGAAACGGTTTGTTTCCGACAGTCCAGTAGTAGGTGCTTTCTGCTGGAATCATGCAATTCATTTGGCAGTGCTGCGATTAATTTATGTGAAATCAAATGTTCAACATTCTGATATTTTTTACTTTGAATTCTCACTACACAGACTGCATTTGTACTGAAATAGTGTTTTTTTTTTTAACAAAAATTATTTATATAGGTGGTTTTCATTAACAATTTTGTTCAAAAACATTTCCCGGGATTCCCGGGAATCCCGGGAATCAAATTTTTTCATTCCCGTTTCCCGGGAAATAAAAAAGTCCGGGAAATCCCAAACCCTAGTCCGGTTATATACACTGGCGTACAAAAACATACATGGATATATAAAATTATATATTATTATATACAAACGTTTTTACTCGGGAGATTATAAAGGCACATTTATAATCTCCCGAGTTATTTTTAACTTTTTTTCGAAGCAGTTTTTTTCAAAATATAAGGAAGAGCGGCATAATAAAAGTGATGTGTTGATTTCGATAAAGATACGTAACAAAATATTTAATGGGAGAAAAATTCTGCGTTCAGTTCGCACTTTAAAAAATAAATATGTAGAAACTTAATCCGTTTTTATTTGTAATATTAAAAACTGCCAAAGAAGTATACAAATCTTAGCAATTAGTGTTGCCTAATAACAATTTTTAAAAGCGTCTAAAAATAACAGTTTTTTTTAAATCCTAAAAATATTGCGAAAGAAGTAATTTGAATTTCTTGCAATTTTTCCACAGAAATTTATATGAATGAGGGGTATGTATGAGAAATTTATATTATCAAAATATAAAAATTTAATTTTTGAAAAATTATTAACCATTTAAGTGTGTATAGAACGTCAAAATTTCAATTTGAATTATGAAATTTTTGAATTCAATAAATTTACTCAATTGAATAAATTATTCATGAACGAATAAATCGACTGATTGGAAATTATTGAATTGGTTTTAAAACAAACCGAATGAGGCCAATTATTTAGTAGTATATTATAATTAATTTGATACGATTTTGAAATTGAATTATTAAATTTTCGTCCCAAATTGAAAATCGTATTAAAAACTGAATTCTTTAAAAGCTCTGTGTGAATTCTTTAAAAGTGTGTATTGCCTGAAAACAAATTCAGTTATGCTATTATGTTTTCAGTTGCTGTAGCCGAACATTTCGATTGGCAGAACATAACATTTTCTCTCGGTGTATTTGGTACATTGTATGTGTGTTGATTTTAGGAAAAAAATATCATTATCATCATATACGATCATCCATCCTCCTTAAAAATACAAAATATTATCAACCACAACGAAAACCGAAAAAAGCAGTAGCTTATTTTACATTTAACGAGTGGTTCTCAAATTTAGAATTTTACTACTCACTAACTGCGTATTAAATTTACATTCATTACGTTGTAATTAATCTTGTACTTTGACTGGCAGGCTGGCTCGATGGTTGGTTAGTTAGTTGGCTAAATGTCTGGCTATCCATCTGACCAAGTGGTTGGTTATTTTACTCACGTTTGTTGGGCCAACAAGTGTTGAGATAATATTGTGGTTTGGTACAAAGAATACAGAGAAGCAGTAGAAGAAGGTATCTGACGAATGGGAAATTTTTATGCCACTTACCCACATTTTATTTCATTTCTTTTACTAATTACAAAACGTAATTAATTTTATACTCCTCTTTTTTGGAAGACAAAGAAAACAATCCACAGCAAAAAAAAAACAGAAGCTAATTTCGCATTTATGAATACCATCACCCGAGAGCAAATGATAAATTGCAGAATCTATTAAGTCGGTAGTTTATTATTTTTTTTATTTATTTTTATTGTTACTATTTTGTATAATTTTCCATTTAGCACAAATGATGTTTTTTAATTATTTTTACTAATCACGTGGTTTCAGTATGTGGTACTAGTGAATAAAAAAACATCCGAGATTTGATTTAGGAATATATGAAAGCTATTTGATACTATAATTTTAATTTGTATGCCAACTTCGACTCTTGATTTTAAAACCAGTAAAAACTTAATTTATTTAAATCGACTTAATCGCTTATTTGACGAACCTTAATGTGAATTCACAAAAATCTACCTACTCCAACAAGGAAACTAGAAAGTGGATATTCTAGTAGGTCATGATGAAACTTAGGTACTTACACCTGCGGTCACGCACATCTTACCACTGAATTTTGTTTGACAAACTCTTGTTTAAATACGGTATTTTTGCTGTATCGCAATTATATCAATTTACCTGTGACAGAAACTTCAAATTCAAAGTAAATACGGAATATTGTGAAAACAAAATCATTTAGAAATCAGTAGTGGCATATTAGACAGATAGACCTCAAAAATCAGTCCAAAATATAAGCGGTTGACTCGAGACCAAAAGGTCGTTATTTTTACATTGGAGGAAGAAGGAGTACCTTCCCATGAAATTGCAAGACGAATAGGCTGTAGTCATCCAACCATGATAAATTTGCTGAAAAAGAAGAACCAGGGCGACCGTTTAGAGAGCAACAGCAGGAAAAGAACTAGGAGAAAGACTTCTGATCGAACAGAATTGTTTTAAAATTGCCATCGAAATAAGAAGAGATCTCGAACACAAATACCAAGTTAGGATTAGTGGTTCGCAGACGAGACTCCGGGAATTCGGACTTCGTGGCAGTAGACCAGCATAAAAATCCCTCCTGACACAATAAATGAGAGCTAAACAGTTGGCGTGGGTCAAAATGCACCGGAATTGAGCTCTCGACCAATGGCGAAAGGTTATATGGTCTGATGAGAGCAAGTTTAACTTGCACTGTGCAGACAATCTTCCGTACGTGCGACGTTTTCCAGGAGAAAGATATAAGGACTCGTGTGTAATGAGAACTGTCAAGCATCCTCATAGTCAAACGATCTGGGGATGTTTTTCTTATTATATACGGAGTCCTTTATTATTTGTGGATGGACTTATGAACGGAGAAAAATATGGCGAAGTCATAACGGGACTTGTTGTGCCTATTGTGAGCATTTTAGTGAGGCTATCTTTCAGGATGACTTTGCACCATGTCACCGTGCAAAATCGATAAATTTTGGTTATAAATATGTAGTATCATAATATTCGCATGTTTGTAGCTAAAAATTATAAAATTTTTACAGGTGCAAAAACATTCAAAGACATCGGTATTCAGCACATGGATTGGTTTGAAAACTCCCTGGATTTAAATCCTATCGAATATTTATGGGACGTGATGAAACGTAAAGTGGCTCAGCGTAAGCCACAGAGTAAACTGGAGCTAAAAAGAATTTTGGAAAATGTCTGGGAAAATTAGATTTCAAACATTGATTTAAAAAAACTTGTTCAGTCAATGCCTTCCCCAATCAAAACTTTTATAGAATCCAGAGGGGGGGTCGACATCTTATTAGGCTTAAGATTATAATAATATTTTATCTAATATTCAAGTAAACAACCAGCTATTTTTTATATTGTTTTATGTTTAACCATGAAACAATCGGGATTTAGACAGAAGCATAACTGTGTTACAGCTCTTATTGAAGTTTCTGAAGATATCAGATTGCACCTCGATAATGGCCTTACCACTTTTCTGCTGCTACTTGATCATTCGAAAGCATTTGATTGTGGCAACCATAAGATTTTATGTTCAAAACTTAGCGAAAACTTAAAATTTGTAACTTCAGCAATCACTTTAATTTCTACATAACTTGCGGACAGAATATAGTCAGTTAGTGTGGGACATTCAACATCTAATCCATTATCTATTAGAGCCGGGGTACCACAGGGTTCTATTATGGGGCCACTACTTTTCTCAATGTTCATCAATGACTTACCTAATTAACTCTTTCTTTGCAATATTCATATACTATATGCGGATGATGTTCAAAGCTACGTCAGTTGCCCTAAAAAACGAATTTTAGAGTGAAGTGCGTAACTTAATGAGGATCTTGCGAGAGTATCAGCTTGTGCTTCATTAAATGGTTTTGTGCTCAATCCCAAAAAATCTAAATGCTTATTAATCGCTAAACGTTTACAAATTTATCCAGACGTATCCGTATTGTTGGGAGGCGAAAAAATCGCAATCGTAAAATCATCCGGTGGGACATTCGGAATGCTCCGAACAAACCAACATCTTACACCCTCCAATATTCGTGTGCTACTGGCAAAAACTTATTTAATGCCTAAGTTATTATACGGATGTGAAATTTTTGCAAGTTGTGACGCTGGTAGTAAAAGTAGGCTAAATGTTGCATATAATGCTATTGTAAGATACGTTTATGGGATAATAGATAAATAGCTCTTCGAATTACCTGAAATCCCTATATGGCGTAACGTTGCATGATATTCTTAAAATTACATGTTTAACCCTGTTGCAAAAAATAATATACACCAAAGAGCCTGCATATCTATTCCAACGGATCATTTTAAGACAACCTGAACATAGAGGAATGAACAGTTTACAACATAATTATCACAATACAACTTCAAAATGGCAGTTCTTCATAAATAGTATTAATCTTTGGAACTCTTTCAAATACAATTCATTGGCTACCCATCCAGCAATTTCGGAGGGCTCATAAATAAGATTCTTAAATAGCTCATAGAAATGATCATTGTTTTTTTTAAAGCACTCTTTTTTTGGTCGAAAATATGAACCCTCAACAAACAATCCAAAAAGTTGTCTTTACAATCTAAAAAGCTGTCTCAAAATGAGGTTTCATTTTTCGGACTCAAAGAAGATTCCAAAATTATTTAAATTTATGAGGAAAATTCCGATTTTATACGTTCTTTTTTCTGAGTCATTTGTGAGTACACAGGGGGCTCTTTTGGACGGACCACTTTCATAGGAAAAAGTGGAAAAATGTTTATGATTTTGGAGCTCATTTCTGAGTCATTAATGATCATCTTTGTTTGCTGGGTACGCTATAGTTTTTAAAAACAAATTACTAGCAAAGTTTTTAACACATTAAACATATTTTTTTGTAAACTGTATCTTTTATGCATTAAAGGAATTAAATGTGCTAAAATCCCAAACGTATTTAACAAATTGAGAAAAATAATCCGTTGTAGGCATGTCCCTATCCGGATTTCATTCTTGCCTAAGGAAATCGTCAGGGGACGACGTTTTTAGAATTTCTGGAAATATTTGTTAAGTTAAATTACAAACTCAATGAGAATTCCTTGTTCTCGTCTAGAAGCGTTGTTAAACATTTAAAATATCAAAGAAAAAACAATAACAAAAAAATTTTTTAACCACAATTTGCTTTGTCATCTTCCATTAATGTATAAACAACAATAGAAAACAATGTTTTCTAAAGTGTCAGTAACATTTCGTGTTTTTGTATGGCCTCAATCTTTATTTGTTCAAAAATCTCTATATATAAAAGAGTAATGTGAGTGACTGACTCAACATCGCCCAGCCCAATCCACTAAAGCTAAGAAGTTGAAATTTGGTATGTAGGTTCCTCCTCCGGTGTAGACGTCCGCTAAGACGGGATTTTTGGAAATTCCTACCGGAACGGGCAAAAAGGGGAAAAGTCTCCCCCTTGGCGGCCTGCCAAAACCCCTTTGGCTAGAAAGCTGAAATTTAAGATATGTGTTCCTTGGAGTATGGGCTAACTTTTCTGGAAAGTACTTTTTGGAATTTTGGACAGGGACGTAGTAAAAATGGGGGTTAAAAAAGGGAAAAAGGGCCCCCTTGACGGCCTGCCAAAACCGCTGGAGGTAGGAAGTTGAAGTTTGATATATAGGTTCCTCCATTATCGTAGACATCCACCAAGACGGGATTTTGGAAATTTTTACAGGGAGGGGCAAAAAGTCTCCCCCTTGACGGCCTGCTCAAACTGCTGGAGCTATGAAGTTGAAATTTGGTATGTAGGTTCCTCGACCGGTGTAGACGTCCGTTGAGACGACATTTTTGGAAATTCTTATCGGGAGGGGCAAAAGGGGGATAAAAAAAGGACTTTTTCCGAAAAAAAAAGTACCGTTTTCCAAAAAAGGTACCATTTTCCAAAATAAAAGTACCATTTTCAGAAAAAAGTACCTTTTTCAAAAAAGTACTTTTTTCCAAAAAAAAGTACCTTTTTCCAAAAAAGTACCTTTTTCCAAAAAAAGTAACTTTTTTCAAAAAAAGTACTTTTTTCCAAAAAAAAGTACCTTTTTTCCAAAAAATTTACCTTTTTCTAAAAAAATTTACCTTTTCCAAAAAGAAGTACCTTTTCCAAAAAAAGTACCTTTTTCCTTAAAGTTTTTTTTAATTCCAGTTTATGTAAAGGTAGACCTGGAAATTCAAGTAAATTCACAAATTCAGTTGGAAAACTTACTGCGTCGGTTTCTTCCACCGGTGCTTCGTTATCTGCAGTTTAAATATCGGAATATATTTATAAGTTCCATTCCTTTTCTAAGGTTTTTTCTCTTTTAGAAAATTTGTTTAACTTTTTGGAGAGTATGTTTCAATGCTACATAAGTTTCACATTCCGTGTATAGTGTTTGAACAGGTAATTAAAAGGGATTCTTCACCCCTTTTTGTTCCACCCAGTAAAAATCCCAAATATATATAATCTTGCCTCAATCGCATGCGAAATTTCAAGTACCAAACTCCGGCAGTTTGAGTCATTCAAATTCCATTCCATTTTGTTTAACAATTTTAGTGTTCCAATGCAACTCCTTCCAAGATTCCATTTTGTTCACCATTCCATTGCATTTCGTTCCTATTATCTGTTATTCCAATTCCACTCGTTCCCCGTTTCATTCCATTTCGTTCCTACTGTCTTGTGTATCGATATTGATATCAGTCGCTTCTATTTCCATTTCTTTGCACTTGCTCCGTTCCATTCCTCGTTTAACTGCAGTGTTTCAATTCCACTCGTTCCCCATTCTACGCCATCTCGATTCTCATTCCTTTTCGTTCTATAGTCCATTCCATTTCGTTCCCTCTTCCAATCCATTTCCAATGTCTATAATTTCAATTCCACTCGTTCAATGTTTATATCCATTTCATTCCACTTGTGTGGTGTTTCAATTCCACTCGTTTCCTATTTAGTTTCCTAATTTTAGTGTTCCATATACACTTGTTCTTTAAGTTTTAGGTTTCTAGCTAAAGACGCAGACGTTAAGGGGGGGGGGGGGTCAGTTTTCCCCTTTTGAACCTCCATTTTTACCACATTCCTGTCCAAAGTCCTGGAAATGCCTTGTCGATAAGTTAGCCCATACTCCAAGAAAAACATATTATATATTACAGGTTTCTAGCCGAAGGGTTCGGTTAGGCCATCAAGGGGGAGAATTATTCCGTTTTTACCCCTCCCGGTAGGAATTTCCAAAAATTCCGTCTTAGAGGACGTCTGCGTTGGAGGAGGAACCTACTAAATACATAATTTTAGGTCTCTATATCCAGCAGATTGGCCAGGCCGTCAAGGGGGAAGTTTTTTCCCTTTTTACTCACATTCCGAATTTGCTTTTGGGATATCCTGTAGGGAATTAGTCGATGTCTACTACAGTGGAGGAACCTTTATACCAAATTTCAACTTCTTACCTACAGGGGTTTGGGCAGGCACTTTTCCAATTTGTGAGACTGTTTATTGGGAGACTTTTCCCCTTTTTGCCCGTTCCGGTAGGACTTTCCAATAATCCCGTCTTAGCGCATGTCTATGCCGAATATCAAGGAACCTTGGAAAAAAAGTAGTTTTTTTGAAATTATATATTATTTTAAATGGTACTTTTTGGAAAAAGCGAAATTTTTTGGAAAAAGATACTTTATTTTTACAAAGTACTTTATTTGTACTTTTTTTGAAAAAGGTATTATTTTTGAAAAAGGTATTTTTTTTGGAAAAAGGTACTTTTTTTGGAAAAGGTACTTCTTTTGGAAAAGGTAAATTTTTTTAGAAAAAGGTACGTTTTTTTGGAAAAGGTACTTTTTTGAAAAAGGTACTTTTTTGTGGAAAAGGTAATTTTTTTTAGAAAAAGGTACATTTTTTGGAAAAAGGTACTTCTTTTGGAAAAGGTAAATTTTTTTTAGAAAAAGGTACGTTTTTTTTGGAAAAGGTACTTTTTTTGTGGAAAAGGTAAATTTTTTTAGAAAAAGGTACATTTTTTGGAAAAAGGTACTTTTTTTGGAAAAAGGTACTTTTTATGGAAAAAATGTACTTTTTTGGAAAAAGTAACTTTTTCCACAAAAAATTCCTTTTTCAAAAATAATACCTTTTCCAAAAAAAGTACAAATAAAGTACTTTGTAAAAACAAAGTATCTTTTTCCAAAAAATTTCGCTTTTTCCAAAAAGTACCATTTAAAATAATATACAATTTCAAAAAAACTATTTTTTTTCATCCCCCCACGGATATCTACACTAAAACAAGGTTTCTTGATATTCGGCATAGACGTGCGCTAAGACGGGATTTTTGCAAATTCCTACCGAAACGGGCAAAAAGGGGAAAAGTCTCCCCATAAACAGTCTCACAAATTGGAAAAGTGCATGCCCAAACCACTGGAGGTAAGAAGTTGAAATTTGGTATAAAGGTTCCTCCAATGTAGTAGACATCGACTAATTCCCTACAGGATATCCCAAAAGCAAATTCGGAATGTGAGTTCTTCCTTCTATGTAGGCTTCCGCTTAGACGGAATTTTTTAAATTCCTATCGGGAGGGGAAATAAGGGGAAAAGTCTCCTCCTTGACGGCCTGCCCAATCCCTTTTGGCTAATCAAAAATTTTAAATATGTATTCCTTGGAGTAGGACTAACTCACCGGCAAAGTAATTTTTCTATTTTGGAACAGGAACATTAGAGTTGTCCAAAAAAACATGAAAGTTGGAATTCGCGATCTCCACAATATTGCCCCTATTCCTTAATGTCTAAAAACTCTCTGTGCCAAGTTTCAGCTAAATCCGCTTTTATTTAGAGGTAGCAGGAAAACTTGTCTTTTAAGAATTAGTAATTTATCTCTAGAGTAATTTATACAAAAAGTAGGGTTGACTTTAAATGATTTCTTAACCTGTACGCTATTACTTAACATTTTTTTTAAATCTGGTCTTAATTAATGTGAATATAAGGAATTTGAAATCAAAACTTAAAAAAATTAAGCAACTTTTAAGTAATTCGCGGTTTTTTTAAAATTTATACAAAATAATACATATTTTAGTCAAATTTTCGAAATTTTCCGAAAAGATGTAATTAAAAATTCAACTTGTTTTTACCTTGTATGCGCAAATTTCTCAAATCTGATCTTTATTTTAATGAAGATTATGAATCAGCAATCGAAACTTAAAAAAAATTTGTGGTTTATGAATTATTCGCGGTTTTTGAAAATTCAACAAAACTCAAGTTTTTTGAGATATTTTCCTAATTACCTGTAAACGGTGTTATCGAACAATGCAATTTGTCATACTTTTGCAATTTACTTACCAAGGACCTTCATTATATATAACACTGATTTTAATTTTAAAAAGGATAACAGATATCCTTGCAAATTAACTTAAAATTTTACATTTTTTAATATTTCGCTGTTATTTAGCTTGCTATAATTTTATTGCTACCAAAAACCATATCTCTCATAATAGGACATTCCACAGATATATATTAATGCAAAAACGAAATTTTCATATTGGTAAATATAAGAAAACATCCTGATCGAAGTTGATCATTTTTTGTATGTAATTTTCAAATTTCGCGAAATCCGCGACTCCGATTTCAATTTTGATTTCATATTCGTCATGTACACCTAAAAATATATTAGATTTGATATGTCGCGATCATAATAATTATATTTAATTTTTCTCATTTTTTCCATTATTTTTAATTAATTAAAAATAATAGAACAAGTACAACCTCGAAACTTCAATTGCGATGTGCTACCTCTAAACAAAACTTTTTTGGTGATTTTTTTGATCAGACCACATTTTTTTTCAAAGTGGCATATTTGTAGGTTTGTGGAGCGTGAAAATTCCAACTTTTTTTTTTTTTGGACCACTCCAAGGAACATAGTAAAAATGGTGGTTGAAAGGGAAAAATGTCCCCACTACCACTGCCAAAACCGCTTAGGCAATGCAGTTGAAATTTGGTATGAATGTTCCTCATCCATCGCAGATAGCCGCGAAGATGGAATTTTTGTAAATTCCTAAAGGAAGGGTCAAAAAGAAGAAAAGCCTCCCCTTGGTGGCCTGTAAAAACCCCTTCGGCTAGAAACCTGAAATATAAAATGTGGGTCCCTGGAGTAAGGGCTAACTTATTAGAAATATACTTTTTTGAATTTTGGACAGGGTCGTTATAAAATGGGGGCTCAAAAAGGGAAAGTGGCCCCTTAACGACGTGTCCCAACTGCTGGAACTAGGAAGCTGAAATTCGGTTATTACGTTCCTCTTCCAACCTAATTCCAACCGGGAGGGGCAAAAAAAGAAAAAGTGTCCCCCTTGACAGCCTGCTCAAACTGCTGGAACTAGGAAGCTGAAATTCCCTGTCAATGGATTTTCGGAAATTCCTACCGAGAGGGGCACAAATAGTAAAAGTTGGCTAGAAACCTGAAACGTAAAACATATGTTACTTGGAGTATGGGCTCACTTACCGGGAAGGTGCTTTTTGGACAGGGACATTGTAAAAATGGGGATTAATGAAGCGAAAAGTGCCGCTTAAAGGCCTGCCCAAACCGCTGGAGGTAGGCAGTTGAAATTTGGTATTAAAGTTGTAGACATCCGCTAAGATGAGATTTTTGGAAATTTCCACAGGTAGGGTCAAAAATAGGAAAAGTCTCCCCCTTAATGGCCTGGCCAAACTGCTGGATCTAGGGAGCTTAAATTCGGTATTTGGGTTCCTTCTCCAACGTAGACATCCCCTAAGACGGTAGTTTGGAAATTCATACCGGGAGGGGTAAAAAGGGAAAAAACTTCCCCCTTGACGGCCTGGCCAAACTGCTGGATATAGAGACCTAAAATTATGTATGTAGTAGGTTCCTCCTCCAACGCAGACGTCCTCTAAGACGGAATTTTTGGAAATTCCTACCGGGAGGGGTAAATACGGAATAATTCTCCCCCTTGATTGCCTAACCGGACCCTTCGGCTAGAAACCTGTAATATATAATATGTTTTCCTTGGAGTATGGGCTAACTTATCGACAAGGCATTTCCAGGACTTTGGACAGGAATGTGGTAAAAATGGAGGTTCAAAAGGGGAAAATTGACCCCCCCCCCTTAACGACTGCGTCTTAAGCTAGAAACCTAAAACTTAAAGAACAAGTGTATATGGAACACTAAAATTAGGAAACTAAATAGGAAACGAGTGGAATTGAAACACTACACAAGTGGAATGAAATAGATATAAAACTTGAACAAGTGGAATTGAAATTATAGACAATGAAAATGGATTGGAAGAGGGAACGAAATGGAATGGACTATAGAACGAAAAGGAATGAGAAGCGAGTTGGCGTAGAATGGGAAACGAGTGGAATTGAAACACTCCAGTTAAAAGAGGAATGGAACGGAGCAAGTGCAAAGAAATGGAAATAGAAGCGACTGATATCAATATCGATACACAAGACAGTAGGAACGAAATGGAATGAAACGGGGAACAAGTGGAATTGGAATAACAGATATTGGGAACGAAATGCAATGGAATGGTGAACAAAATGGAATCTTGGAAGGAGTTGCATTGGAACACTAAAATTGTTAAACAAAATGGAATGGAATTTGAATGACTCAAACTGCCGGAGTTTGGTACTTGAAATTTCGCATGCGATTGAGGCAAGATTATATATATTTGGGATTTTTACTGGGTGGAACAAAAAGGGGTGAAGAATCCCTTTTAATTACCTGTTCAAACACTATACACGGAATGTGAAACTTATGTAGCATTGAAACATACTCTCCAAAAAGTTAAACAAATTTTCTAAAAGAGAAAAAACCTTAGAAAAGGAATGGAACTTATATATTCCGATATTTAAACTGCAGGTAACGAAGCACCGGTGGAAGAAACCGACGCAGTAAATTTTCCAACTGAATTTGTGAATTTACTTGAATTGCCGGGTCTACCTTTACATAAACTGGAATTAAAAAAAAGCTTTAAGGCACGCTAACAACGTGCCTTAAAATGCTTTCCAACCCTGCTTTACGTTATTTATTTTCATTCAAAACACAAATGAACAAAACTACTTACGGGTCGATCTACCTAAGTTCGCACTTTACCAAATTATCTTAACATACACACGTATATTGCAATTTATTATGGATTCATTACTAACAATCCACTTTCATGAGAAGAAGTGATCAAATATTTATTTATTTTAAACCCATTGTTGTGCAGAATTATTTATTTGTGGTGGCTGGGTGAAGGCTTTTATTATAAAAACTGTACTTTAAATAAAAAAGCGAGTTTAAAAAAAATTGTGGGGGGGCCCAGCCCCCCTTCCCCTAAACTTTAAGGCACGCTAATAACGTAGCGGGCTGCGCCCGCTAGTTAGGTATAAAATCACTAGAAACATATATGAAAAAGTAGCTTCGTGAAGTCAGCTGAAACCGTAACGAGCACAAATATCGAAAAAATTCAAAACACATACGCGATTAACCCACATTCTCCTAAAATAAAAAACGTTCGAGTTTTTCAACGAAAGTTCGTTTCGTAACTGAACCCAAATAAGACTTTTTCGCATTTTTTTCATATCTCTAGGGTAGAAATTTGCAACCAAAATTGAAGCATTGATCCGCTGACATTCTTCAATTGATCCAAGTTTTTTCCAAATTATATTTTTAATTTCCTCCCTTAATTAAAATCGACGAAAATAATCAAAATTACAACAAAAAAAATAATAAATTAATACGTAGTTTTCAGAATCTTTTTTTAAATTAAATAAGTAACAATGAAAATTTTTTTTATTCTTGTTTGAGGACAATTATTTCCTTATTACGAAATAAAATAATAAGTACTTTTTTAATAAACTCTGCCATTTGTCTTCATCAGGATATTCTTCTAACAAATACTTCACAGAGTTTTTGCTTTCAAAATATTCTACACCTTCAGGAGTGAAAAGGCGATCGTTTCGGGGATTTTCCAAATCCCCATCATCAGTTCTCTTTAGAAAATGTTTGGCAATAATTCAATTGTACAACGTCGAAATTTCATATTAAAAAATATACTACCTCCGTTCCGAAATGATGTTAACATTTCTATATTTTTGCTGGGATTATGGAGGTTTTTGAAAAAAAAACTAATTTTTTTTGGATAGTTGTTAGAACATATCAGTGATTCTGAATTTATAGATAGCTTTCCAATTTTTTTTAAATTTATTTTTCATTCGATGTCAAAATTGAAAATTAGAATTAAAATAATTCTTTGATTTTGTGTGACAAAATTAACAGTATTCAGATAAATTAGAAACGTATTTTTGACATTACAAACATGTATGGAATCTATAATGCTTAACAAAGAAGGTAATAATTACAAAATTCGACGTATTGGTAAAGAAAGTCTTCGCCGAGATTGCCTTTTACTGGTTTCTATTAAATGCAGCGTAGAGACATTAGCAACAGCTCGTCAAAATATTGTTCATTAATTTTATTACAATACTATATTATTTTTTCTACCGCAATAGTGGCACATGAACTGTTATTTAAACTTATTTTATTTTATTTGAATAAAAACACTTTGCTTAGTAAAATGCTAACATTATTTTGGAACAAAAAAATCAATAGAAATGTTAACCTTTTTTCGGAAGAGAGGTGGTATAAATTAATATGTTTTCGAAGAGTCTTGCATGCATAATCAATAATAGAAATATTTTTAAAGCTTTTTCTGCTATTCTCTATCAGCACACAAGACGAAATTGGCGTTTTCCTTTTCTTTTTGTTTTTTTTTGTGTTGCTTTTTTACTCTATTTTCTTCTTTTAGTTTTTTTTTGGATTTTCAGTTTTTTTGCTTTAAAATAGCTTTTTCTTAAGATTTATGAAAGGAATTTACATTCCTTTTCTAAGACTCTTAACTTAAAAAAAAAATTTATATTGTTGTTGTTCCAAGTTTTTTATTTCTGCTTTTTTTACAAAATTGTTTTGCTTTAAACACATCGGATTTTGATTTTTTGCCTTCTCTGGTTTTAACTTGCACTATGGCCAAATTTCCAAATTTGACGAGTTGGCAACTTGGCTTATGTATAAACAGCTGCTAATTTTTAACTGCTGTAGGTAAACATATTTTGATAAATGTTTATACTTAGTACTTATTTTGATGTTTTTAATGGGTCATGTTTTTTGTGAAATTGTGAATCGTTTTACGGCGTCAACGATAGATAAAGGAGTTTCCTGCATGTAGTTCTTCATGGAAAACTCAGATTTTATGTCATGCTAAATTATTTGCAAACAAACATCTCTGAGGAAATTTTATGGGGAGAGTTTTAGTAAATATAACTTTGTGAACATTAAATTTTCCCCAAAAATCACCTATTTTTCCTCAAATAATCTATTTTGGTAGTGGAAGTCTGCATACTAAATTTGGTGACGCTAGATTGTCAGGAAATATTTTTTGCCGCGGCTCTGCGATTTTCGGCTACAGTGCAGTGGTACTACTTAAATTTTTTTATCTATCGGGACAGCCTAAGGAGTATACAGATAAACAGACCCCTCTACTTAAATTACAATACTTAGTTATTATTAGAACAATTATTTGATAAATGAAAAAGTAGAATTAAATTATGTACTCGTTAATACAATTTGTGCATTTGCTTTTGTTGTTTTTATTGTCAAAATAATGTTTTTATTTCTTTTTATACCCTAAATCACAATATCGGCAGGGTATATTGAATTTGTGCTGATGTTTGTAACATTAAAAAATATTGGACCTGGACCAACCTTTTAGTATACCGATCGACTCAGCATTACTTTTTGTTTCGATTTATCAATATCTGCCTACCTGTCTGTCCGTCCGTCCGTCCTTCTTGATGAAACTTACTAAACGACATATACCGCTGCTCGTGTAAAGGCAAAAAGTTTTCCAAATATTGGATATTAGCTTGTTCGTACGCCATATGTAGCAAAATATGAAAAAAATTAATTTTGAGATATAGTTGATCTTTTTTTTTTGGTTAGAATCGGCCCATATTAAGACCTAGAACGCGTATAAAGGTCTCCGAAAAATTGGCTTATATGTTTGTCTTGAATGCTACAGGTTGCAAATATAAAAATATTTTAATAAAATTTGGTACACTGACTCATATGGGCCTGAATTTGTCCTAAATACATATAACATTAGGCAAAACACAATTTCTTATTGATTTCCTATTATTTTTACCAATTTAAGGACAAATTTTGACACAAGTCTGTTTAAACCCATTAAATTTTCGGTTCCGAAATTAGTTGACTTTCAACAAGTGTAGGATATAATATAGTCGGCATGCCCGACTAACTTATTTACTTGTTTCCTATTATTATGTTATAATAAACATCCATAACGTACATAGAAGTTTGTGTATTTCTGAGCTGTGCGTTCTGTTTTACTGTTTATAATTTTTGTGTGTTGTTATCGAACAATAACATCTCGTTTTGTTGCACAAACCAGTTAATAACGCGCATCCGTCAAAAGTAATTTGTTTATTTGTTTCTACGTACATAGAAACATTATGTAACAAATGTACGTATGGGGCAAAGTAGTTCATTCCTCCCACTCAGTAAATATTATCCTACCTGATGCAAATTTTTCGTAGAACAACAATTTCGATTTTTTGTACAAATTGGGGCCATCACTCTCAAACATATAAAAATGGAGTATTTTTGTCATGATACATACCCCTTAATATTTAGCTTTGCTTCGATTTTTTGAGAAAAACATAAAATCTTTAATTACACTTCCGTTAGATTTTTTATAGGATATCGATGGGTGAAATAATTTTTTCAAAAATGTCTCACTGAACCAAAAACAGCGTTGAAATCAACTAAAATCCATATTAAATTGATGAATGGGTAATCAATATACAGCTAAGAAAACCAGTCCGTCAATTTAACACATTGTTTAGTAAATTTATATTTTGACTTTTAACTATTTGATGTGGTGTTATTTTGACAAAATATCGTCAAATGTAATAACAAAAATTAGTCATGTTAACAATTATATTTAATCAAATTGAATAATTATTTTGTTGTTTTGCCAATGCAGTTTATTCAATTTAACAATGCATTTTATTTAATTATTTCATATTTTATTGATTCATTATTAAATTTTGGACTTATCCCAGCAAAAAGTTTTTGAACTGGTTACCTCTGAATCTGTTCTAGAACAAATGTTTTTACCACCGGTTCCTTGGAACAGGTTCTAGAACTGATTCCTGGAAGCAAAAATAGAAGGGTTCACTGTCCGAGAACCAGTTCTATAACTGGTTCTAGAACCGGTTCCAAAGCAAGTTTGGAGGAAAAGAAGCTGTTGCTTTTGGGACAAACTCAAACAAAAATCACCGATGATAGAACATAAATCAGAACAGGTTGCATGCAAGTACAAGTTGTTCTACAACCGGTTCTTTGCATCCAGAAATTTCGCTGGGATGTTTAATTATTTTTTATATTAGCCAATTTCAAATTTATTTAAAGCAAAGTCTTTCTTATAATGAATTTGATAAAATATATAAAAATATAATGGAATATAAAATTTAAATTATAATACATATATGATAGAACATACACAAAATGCTTTATTTAAAACACCCCAGGTAAAAATCTTCATATGTGGATCCATACAGGATTAATGTTTGTTCGTGCATGCTCATAAACATGCTTGTATGTCCATTCATGGTTACATAAATCATCATATGTGCATCCATTTATGTTCATACATGTGCATTAACGAAATTTGAGGTAATATCTGCATGTATGATCATACATTTTCATGCATGTTCATGGATGTTAATACATGAACATACATGTAGATATTACCTCAAATTTCGTTAATGCACATGTGTGAAGATATATGGGTGCATGTATGGAGATTTATGTATCCATGTATGGAAAAGCATGCAGGTTTATGAGCAAGCACGGGCATACATTAAACCTGTATGAATCCATATATGCCGATTTTTAGCCGGGACGTGAAATATTCCAATACATTTTATTTACTGATTAATAAATAGTTTGCCTCGCTATAAAAGAAATTAATAAAAAGATAGAGGCTATAAAAATTAATGACAGAAATTAAAATTTACAATTTAATTGAAAACTTTTAAAATTATAAAAATTTATTTAAATTCACTACAAGTGACTGAATTTCTTCATTATCAATACTTCGAAAAAAACTTCATGTTAATTTATTAATTAACATGATTCACTTTTTTACTTGAATTCACACTACAATATATTTGGCTTTGAAACTACATCGGAATAGCTTTGCAGTTTCTCTACAAATTAAAATATCTAAACAAAATTTTAATTTTGGAGTAAAATTAGCTTATTCTGATTTCCTTTAATTTTGAAAACGTTATTGTTAACGTTATAAAAATCAGTCCTTACTTAGTCCATGCTTCTGGAAAAAATTGTCTCTTTTAATTTTTCTTTATCAATAGAAAACTGTGAATGTCCAATTTCGATTATAAATTCCGTGTTTTGAGATAAATCGCTTTTTAATTTTAAATATTCAGGCATATTTCTTAAAATTCCGAAAAAATATTTCGCCAATAAATAGCCCATAAAAAAATCTTTCGGGAAAGTGTAATTCTAAATTTTATGTTTTTCACAGCATAGCGAAATATTAAAAAAAAATTGTATAAGGCAGAAAAGCATGTATGGTAAGTTTGAAAAGTTTTTATTTTTGAGTGGGAGCAATGAACTAATTTTGCCCCATATGTATGATGTTATGTGTGAATGTAGGTGTACGTATTTTGACTAACAAAGCAATGCCGCCCTATTTACCAAAAAACAAAATCACCTGAAAATTGTCAAACAATAAAAAGAAAATGGTAACACATTACCAGACAAACCGACCGTGATTTTGGAACCGCTTCATAAAGACACATAAGTCAGGGATGGGAAATCGAGTGCTTAAATAGTAGTACATAGTGCTTTTTTTAATTATTAAAAAAGTATGTAGTAAAAATAAAATCCCAGCTTCACTAGAACAAAATTCAACCGATTTTAAAGTTAAGTTTACTACTCGAAATCTTTTACATTGTAGAACCCAGCAAAACCACACATTACTATATAATGTGTAAAGTAATGTGTAGCTGTAGGGGCCGATGCATTACTTTACACCTTACTTCACGGATGAATTTTACAGGCGATGAGCCCCAAAGTAATGTATGGGGAGAAAGTGATAAAGTAATTGGTTACCTATGTGGTTACGAGGATAGGAAAAGTAATGGGTCTAAAAATAGATTTTCGTAAAAAAAAATTTATTTAAAAAAAATTTATTAGAAATATTTTTTTATTAAATATATAAAAGTTGTCACGCTGGAATTCGAATCTGGGATCACTGCTTGTTAGGCAAGAACTCAACCACCTGAGCTATCGACACATATAACATTTGATTGCTTAAAAAGTAAATGAATTGTTGTGCTTCGTATATTCTTATATCCCATGCTTACAAAAAAACACAAAGTTATGTGTCTAAAAATAGATTTTCAAAAATGTTTTAATCATTACTTTCCGTTTATAAATCATGCAATACGTAATCAGTAATTGGTAAGTCATTACTTTTTGTTTTGAAATAATGCAGAAGGTAACAAGCTATCATTTGTAACGACGAGTTCCCTCCGGTTGTCGGGATAAGCTCGGGGGGGTAGGGTTCGTCACAGAAATTTCTTTGATCCAGTGACCGAGAGAAAAAGTCGTGATTTAAAACTTTATAAAATTTAATTCATTTATTATCAAACTAAATCTAAATATGAGGCAGACCAATGGAAATAGAAAAAGAGATAAGAGAGAGAGGTTCCGTTGGCAAGTTTCCTCTGTTGAATTTCGATTATAGGAGGACGATGACCGGAAACGGCACGTCTCCTCTGCTGAGCTGCATCTGGGTGAGGACAGCGACCGGAGACGGCACGCTTCCTCTGTGGAATCTTGGTTTCAGGAGGACAGCGACCGGGGACGGCACGCTTCATCTGTGGAATATTGGTTTCATGAGGACAACGACCGGGGAGGGAACGTTTCATCGGTTGAGCAACGTCTGGGTGAGGACAGCGATCGAGGACGGCACGCTTCCTCTTTCGAACTTCGATTTAAGGAGGACAACGACCGGGGACGGCACGTTTCCTCTGTTAGTGCTATGTTTGGGTGAGGACAGCGACCGGGGTCGGCACGCCTCCTCTGTGGCCAAAGAACCTCTAAGGATATCCGTAAGAGCCTTCCGAGATATTCGTAAGAACCTTCCAGTATATTCGTAAGAACCTTCCAGGATATTCGTAAGGACCTTCCAGGATATTTGTAAGGACCTTCAAGGATATTCGCAAGGAACTTCCAAGATATTCGAAAGGACCTTCAAGGACAATTGCAAGGACCTTCCAGGATATTCGCAAGAACCTTCGAGGATAATTGCCAGGACCTCCAAGGATGTTGCAGGATCTTCCAGGATGTAGAAGCTACCTAGGACCGCACGCTTCCAGTACAGGATCTAGAGGATAGGAGAATATCCTTAACTGGAGCTTACCTTGTTTACTCGTTCACGACCGTAGCCAACTGACCAAGACTTCTGTGATGTTCGGCCTTTTATACCCTTTGAGTATACCGAGGTATGCTTGAAAATACTTAGGCAAAATAACGAGGCATGTTTGAGTAGTAGGTCCTGAGTAGTGTCCTGGTTCCTCTAGTGGAGCTATTCGGTGTGATAGGGGATAGATCGGATAGGGAGACGAGGGCAAGGTGGAAAACCTTGACCAATTGTAGGACATCTCAAGCTACTGCCTGATCCGGGGAGGACAAACATTCTTTGGTTTTGGCAAGCGGACGATCGGAATGCTGGTAGGAGTCCTAACGGGATACTGTGCGATAGGCCGAATGGCTGTGGGGACGGGGAGGAGGAGACAGTGCATCATCTGCTTTGTGAATGTCCGGGACTGAAGGAACGGCGACTCAGATATCTGGTATGCAGGTTCTTCGACGACCTGGACAGTCTACGCGATGTTTCTCTGTCTGGTCTTGCGAACTTTTCAAGGGGATCGGGATGGTTCTAGATTTCTCGGGTGGTGGTATTTCTTTCCATGTGGATGAAGGGAAGATTAAGGGAATCGCAATGGGCCCTATGGCCTCCGAGTGAACTCGCCGTTCTGGCGGACTGCCATTCAACCTAACCTTGAGTAGTAGTGGTTGGTAACTTGTGTAACTAGTGAAAATCGCAACGTGTGTAGACAGAAGCGAGCGGAGCGACTTCTGTCGTTACACATTACAAGGTAATGCGTGAGTATATCGCACCAATTACCAAAGTAATCTCTACTTATGCACTTTATTCACTGAAAATTCTATTGTAAAAACAACGTTTCGTTTATTTTTCACCTTTTTGGACTATAAAGTGTTTGGATGGATGACCAAATTTCAATGTAATTTTCAACATAATTCTTTAGTTTTATTTAAAATACAAAAAAAATGTGAAAATAATAAACAAATTTTAAAAATTACTTTTTCAACTAAAAATTGGTAAAAAAAAACTAAAAAAAAAATTCAAAAATTGGAGAATTTCTTCCAATGAAAAATGTATTTATTCTTGTTGGAGGCCAATTATTTCCTTAGTATGAAATATCCTAATAAGTACTTCTTTCAAAAACTCTGCCATTTCTCTTTCATCAGGATATTCTCCTAACAAATACTTCACAGAGTTTTTCTTTCAAAATAAAAAGACGGTCGTTTTGGGGATTTTCCAGTTCCCCATCAGTTTTCTTTAGAAAGTGTTTGGCATAACTGCAATTAGTATATATATAAATAAAATAAATATGTTTTCAAAGTCTTTTGCAAGCATAACCAACTGTAGAAATATGTTGAAAGTTTTATTGCTATTCTGTATATTACCTTCATTGGTAACATATAATACGCGTTTTTCTTTCTGCCGCAAATATTGAAAAAATTTACAATATAGTGTTGGCTTATCGGAAAGTAAAAGTGCCCGAGATTGTTGTATTATTCAGTTGAGTTTGAGAAAGCTGTTCGCAAGATGGGTGCTTACAATTGACTATACAGTAATCGTGTGAGAACTTAAAGAAGTGTTTGATGTTGTTCATCCATAATACGGGTTATAACGCCGCATTTTACTGACTATTGAAATTTTGGAAAATTTTCTTAAGTCGACTTTAAAGCTTTTGTAAAAAGGTTTTTAAAAACTGTTTGATAAATATAAATAGATTCATTAAAATTAATTAAACGATTTTCAAATAAAGTATCGTTGGGTTCAATAGATCTTCTTTTTAAGTTTTAGTACTCTCTCTAAACTCCAATTTTCCATCCCTGATATAAGTACACGTTGACTTAATAAGGTCAACATTTAACTACAACAAATTATAATTTGTTATGTTTTTCTTGTATAAAATTTATCCATTTAGGGGTACATTAAACTTTTGCCTGCCATAGAAATAATAATGAAATCCATTAACGGTTTGATAATCGTGGGATATATTATTATGTTTCTGAAATATGATCTTACATACAGTGGTTTCAGATGTTCCAAATATTGCTTTTAATGATATAATGGATTAGGAACTCTGGGGGTTTGTAGTTCCGATCTTCCAACTGACAGATCTGTATGTAAAGAGATGTGGATCGTTTAAATTGTCAGGTAGTTTTTTTCACTTAATATGATATGGATGTCGGTAAACGAACCTGTCTCCGAAAAATTTTCTTTTGAGTTTTAAGAGGATGTTTGTAGCTTATTCGTCCCAAACATGGGTTCGCCGTCCTCTATGAAAGTGGCTTCAAGCCTCATTTGCCCTATCAAGACTCAGGTATCAAACTAAAATTTAAATAAAAAAAGTGTTTTAAGCAGCATGAAACTTCATATTTTTCCGGAAAGTACACCATACTGCACCACCGCTGCATCTAGTTCAGACTAGGAATTGACAAATCGATAATTCCAGCTGGCCTAAATCCTCAAAAAGTAGAATAGATAGAATTTTGAGAATTTTAAAACCTAAGGAGTGCGTCATTAGAAACTTTTGTACGCTTTTTCTACTGTAACTTTTTTCATTGGAATTCAAAACTAAATTTTTTGATCATGTTAGCTTTGAAAAACATGTCGGAATATGTATAATGTAACTTTTGCAACATTGGTTGGTTATTCAGCGAAAAAATAGCGATGAACAAAGAGTGCTTAACAACAATTTTGTGAAAAAGTACGAATGTTGCCTAATGGATGACTAAACATACGTTCTTTCCGACTTTTATCAGCTTTCTGGCCAAGAATTTTATGTTGCCGATGCTAGAGGAAATGTCCCGGATAAATATAAGACCCTAAGAAGAGCAAAGTTGCCGAGAAAATTTCTCGTGTGCTTGGAATTTGTAGTTGTGGCAAATAAAGTAAAATTTTCGTGGCCATTTATATGCTTACAGAAGAGACTTCTACCATTTTTAAGACAACATGAACTGTCTAACTTCTTTTGGCCTGATTTGGTTTCGTGCCACTACAGTAAAGCAGACCAGAAAAATAATATAGTGTTTGTCCCTAGAGAGGCGAACCCACCGAATTTCCCAGAGCTCCGACCAATCGAGAGATATTGGGCTGTGGTAAAAAGGGAATTAAAGACCACCAAACGGGTATCCAAGGACGTTATATATTTTCGGCGTCAATGGTTTGCTGCAAGCCAAAATATCCAGGAAGGCACTGTAAAGGCCCTAATGTTAGGAGTTGCAGAAAAAGTCAATAATTTTATCATTAATTAATTATTTTTTCTTTCTTATTACTTTGACTAAAATTTTCTTTAATAAAATGTAAACTTTTTGAAAATTGATCAAGTGGTTACTGAGATATTTTTATTTTTCGATGCACACATTTCTAATGACGCACTCCTTATTCCGGAATAGCAGCAGATATTCCAATAAAGTCGAATCAAAGAAATTTTATAAGAACTGTATTGATTGACTTTATGTCCAAGTAGACTAGGTTGCTTTGCTTTTTAGTGGAATGTATAACGTGGAAGAGGTTCTAAGTGTAGGCGAGATTATGTGAAATACAGGGACAGACATTTTTTTCAGTCGGTTGCGTAATTGTTTTTGTTTCCTTTCGTTTTTTTAAGAAAAAGGTTTTTAATTTTGGTTATTTTTTAAGGTTAGTTTGTTTAAAAAAAAATATTTTTGGCCGATCGAAATCTCATTCATTTGTCAATTTTTTTAATGCAAACGATATAGATTTCGAATTGGATTTCAAAATAAAATCTAGTGAACATTGTGCTTTGAAACTGTTTTAAGTAAAATTGTGAGTCATTAAGAGCGAGTTTTATAGTCAGATCTAAGAACGATTTTTGTCTTATATATTTCTAAAGTAATAAATTTTGTTTGAAAATTTCTTGCTCAAGTCAAATTTTAAAAATAAATCCTTATAAGTAATAAATTATAAAAGTTCGCAAGTTTTTTATTTCCCAACTTTTTGATTAAGGCACACATATTTTTAGCGAAAGTATTTTAAGTTCGACAGTTAATTTTACAGAATTTGTTTCTAATCACCTAATATTAAGGTTTAATAAAAATTCGAGTCCCACCCAAAATCCGCTTCCTGCTGGCAAAAATAGTAGAAATAGTCTTATTAAAAAAAAAATTAAGCCAATACTTTTTACACCTAATATTTTATTTTCCTGACAAATATGTGGGGTAAATATAAATTTTATTATTTTTGCTATTTCAAACTACTGTAAAAGTATTGTATAATTTTAATATTGAAACAAAGAGCACAAATGACTTCTAAATGAATTATACTCACATATCCACACGCACAAACTCAGAAAGTATACACCCACAATTGTATGAAAATCCGACACACAATTTTACTTGGTAGTAGTTGTAGAATACAGTATTAGTAGTAGCTTCTTATCTTGACAATTTCATCGCAAATTTGTTAGTAACCTTAACTAATTGCAGGTAATTAAATATAATTTGATATCACTTTCCTCGTAGTCAGAGTAAATTTGGGAAAATTTTATTTTGCGATTACTCTGATAACAAAAACAAAATGCCATACATACACTACTACGTATATATATATTACGGTGTCCCGATAAAACAAATTGAAGAAATACCACGCAAACGGGAATATGGCAAAATGAGCAGGATATGCTAAAATTGAGTAACAAATTTTTGGAGTTAACCTTTAATTTCCTAAAAGCGTTTAAAGTTCACGATGTTAATGTATAGGTCTGTTCGACGTCGTTACCGCGGGTGCCTGCGGGAACCCAATTTACCCGAAACAACAACAATTTACACCCGATTTTGACAATAGAAACGCTTTCTGGTAAGATTTGGTACCCGCGGTAACGTTTGTGGAACAGAACTTATATTTGTTAACATAACATTAACATTTTTGAACAATTTGGTATAAAAAAAATTGGCATCAAAAAATATATTTTAAGTTTTAATTTTATTAATTTTGCTATACTTTGGTTTTCCCGCTCTAATTTTGGTCTACTTCTTTTCTGTTTGCGAGCACGAGCTATTAACATAGGGTGAGAGAATTACATATCCACTTGCAGACTTTTAAAAACATAATTCCTTAATTCGATTTCTAAATTTGAATCAATTTTGTACGAATCGATTCGCAAGACTCATTATATTGATTGAATTATTGCCTACTTTATTCAATCAATATCTTATTCAAAAAATCAAATTGATTTTTGTTGATTCTTTTCATAGAATCAAGCGAATTGGTTCAATTTAAAAAAAATCAATTTAACAAAAGATGGTTGGTTTGGTCGATTATGCTGACCAAAGAAGTCACGAAATGCATTTTGATTTGAACGCTCATTTTCGTAAAAGGCTTCAACAATTTTAACGCGCTGCTCAATTGTGTACACCTCTCCATGGTTGTCAAACACTGAAACAATGTCAAATTAAGGTGGGCAAAAAACTTGACGTTAAGGTGTGACTCACAATTAATATCGTGCATTATGGTTGGACCACCCTTTATTTTATTTAAAAATCATATTATTGTAGTATTTTTGAAAAATATCAGTTTTAAATTTTCCCAGGCAAAATCACCAGAGTTGCCACTTCATTGCCTTTTTTAAAAACGCAAAATCGGCTGCCACTTCATTATTTAACGGAAAATAAAAATGTAAAGTGATTCTTAATGCCAGACAAATTCTCTCTTCTTTGTCGTGGCCCGATTTTGATTTCTTTAATATTTTAACAAAGTTGCCACATGAACTTAAAAATTTAAAAAAGGCAAGATAAAAAACTTTGCTTGGGAATATAAATCTTATTTGACTGAAATTCAAAAAAGGACCACGATAAGGACTACAGTTTTTTGTTGACTACGAAAAAAAAAATTGACATCGATGTCGGTTTACCCGCTTTGGCTGTACAGTGGCAGCCGATTTTGTACTCATGGTTGTGGGAAAACGCGTTTAAAGTTTAAAATTAATTTTATGCTAAGAAAACAGCTAAATTTCTAAAAACCGTGTATGAATAAAATTTATATCTCCTAGTTTTGTACATGTGCACCAAATTTGGGATTAAAGGGTAGTTGATATACTAACCCCAATATACCTACTTAAAAACGATGGCAGAAAAATTATTATACATTTCATTTCGACCAAAATGCTATAATTTTGTTTTATTATTTTGTATTTGTTTCTTATTTTTTATACACACCGATTACTTTTGTAGCTAATAAAATTGTCATTGGCTTAATTAAACGAAGAAAAGTTAATTCCTTGGGAATTAAAAGAAAAATTTAATTCCTTAAGGAATTAAACGAAAAAGTTCATTCCTTTAGATAAATAAATGCACAGTTGATTGAATTCCTTGACCAAAAGTTGAATTAACTAGAATTAAATGAATTCCTTGGTGAATAGAGTGTCCAAAAACCGGCCATTTCAGAAAACGGGTTTTCGGTTTGTTCGAAAATTACTATTTTTAAAAAACCGGTTTCGGTTTTTTTTTTGTTATAAAAATAAACATGTACAAATAGGAAAAAAACTCCAGAAACAGCTACTGAAAGCATAGGTACTTTTCCACTTATTTATATTACCAAACATTTAAAAAGCGCTAAAAATCATTATTATGGTAAAATATAAATGTTTTACCATAAAGGCGCTGAAAGCGCTAAATAAAAAATAGAAAAACGACAAACTAGCCGCTTTTTATAAAAAGCACTAACCGAAAATATTGCGAGTTTTGGGTGATACAAAAGCGCTAGAGATAGCACGATCAGATGCAATTAGACAAAAATTTAATTGCAAAGGACATTTTACACTGCTGAAATCAGAAAAAATGCTGAATATAAGTAAATTAATAACATCACAGAAAAACAATTACCTACATTTCCAAAATTTAATTTATATATGTATGTACATTAGACCGACTCACCTTATATGGACAGAAAAAGCAAAAAAGTGCCCCCTCAAAATAAACCTTGGTTTGTTTATGATGATTCCCAAAATATTTCGGGTCTATGAATAAGACATCCTGAGCTGGACCGTTTTTAAAAAAGGTATTTTTTTAGTTTTTGGCAGAATTTTGGTATTTAGCTAAAGACAATATACACAATATTGGTATCATATGAAAGGTTTTTTTGAGGCGCGTCCAGCGGTATATACAACATTCCTAGAAATGTCCTGTTTGCAAGGATTTTCTAAAAAAACATGTTTTTGACTCTTTTGTATGAAGAATTTTGTGATTTAAATGTCAATCTTACATATCTTAATCTCTAGGCGATTTAAGTGAACACGTGCTTCAGGTTTTTTTGAAATTCGCGATTGTTTGCGTTTTATCAAAAATTCAATATGGTGGAGAAAATATGTTTAAAATAGGGCAATATGGATATAAAAACTTTCCTTTGGATAAGTAAATAATCGCTAAGTGGATATAGTTTAGAATTTTGCTAACTTAATACATTTTTTACGGTGCTCTGGACCAAATTTTGATAAAATTTAGAGTTACCCCAATTCAATAAAAAAAATTTATGAAATTATTTGTAGGTTTATTATTAAATAAAATATTTTATTAAAATACTCATGTCTGTAATTTTTTCAAGAAAAATCTAAATACACTGAATCAAATAAGTCTCCGTACAGACATTCTCATTATTTATATTAATAATTTATGATCGCTTTAATGTATATTTTATAGATTTTTTTTATTCAATTTTATGGAAAATTTTATAAATTAAAAAAATAACATAAAATAAATATAACAATTTGAGTTAAAAACATAAAAATAAAGCAATTTCTTCAACTTCATAAAAAACAAAACCAAAAAAATCTCCGTATAGTTCTTCATTTTTAGCTTCAAACTTCTAATATCAAACTCAGTTGCATCTAATATGTGGTAGGTCCTCCTTTATTGGAAATTACAGCATTTAATCGGCTTTTCATGGAATGTACGAGTTTTGTTGTGGTCATAGAATCTATTTTGTCCCATTCTTCCTTAATAACGGCTTTAAGTTGGTCTCTATTAGTGACAGTGTGCTGGCGAATCTTTCTTTCCAAGTGGTCCCATAAGTGCTCAATGGGGTTGAGATCTGGTGACTGAGCTGGGTGATTTAATTGCTTTGGAACATTAGATATGAGCCATTCCTTCACTACTCCAGAGGTGTGTTTGGGCCCGTTGTCCTGTTGGAAGTAATACAAACGCCCTGTGATGGCGATGATTCATATGTGTTTGTTATTGAGTTTACTAACATTTTTTTTTGTGAGTGTAACAAATAATACTTATCGAAATTTGAATTTTGTTTTAAAATTATTTTAAAATTCAATCAGGGTAGCATTTAGTTTTTATATGATTTGCTTGACAAAAATTTTCATTCAAATGTTTGTCGTATTTTGAGTGAATAAAAGGCTAATTGCAGGAAAATTCATATTTTAATTCTGAAAAAGGAAGTAAAAACGAAAAGCATCTTTTGGGAATTGGTTATATTTATTTAATTTGGATGGTTATTATTTCTGTGGTAAGATTTTTTTTTATTTGTTTTGGTCAAGGTAATGTGATGTGGTAACGTGTTGTAAAATTGTATTGGTCATTGAGATTTTTACCTAGTTTCATTTGCTGCTGATTTTGTTTGCTGTTAAAAGAATATAATTGCTAACTGATTGGCGTTATCTATTGCTGTAAAAAGGGCAAAGTTCATCAAATTATCTACAGATAAACTGTCTATTTCAATATCAATAATTATTCTCAATTAATTTCAACATAGTATGCGGTTCTAAAATAAGCTGTTAGTTATCATCTTCTTAATTTATCATTGTCGTCGCATACTGCGACATTAAAATCAAAATTGATTTTTGTGAAAAAAATTTACATAATCATAACACTATTTTTTTTATACCCGGCTAAGGAAACTAAAACCCATAATCAAAAATAAAATCGTAATAGTGTATAAATTTAATAATTTCCTAATATAATACGCGTGTGTTTTTTTTTTTATTAATAATTTGTTTCAATACTAACGTAAATTTTCATAAATTTTGTTTATTTTCTTTAACTTTCTATTAACGTATATATTCGTGTTATTTTTTTTATATATTTAATCGGGTTCCTATTAATGTTAATATTCTATTAAAAATTCGGGATGTTTTTATTTAAAATTTTTTTTTGTCACCTAAAATGAAAAAATAAAATTCGGGATGTTTATATTTAAAATTTTTTTTGTCACCTAAAATGAATTTCTGATTTCAAACAATCACACTCTCAAACTATTATTAATCCTTTACTCATAAATTCATATATTAATTTCACATCAGGCTGGCCAGACTTGGGGTTTTGTCCCCAAATCTGGGGATTTTTTGTTGGTCGTGGGGACAAAAAATTTCATTTGGGGACAGGGGATATTTTTGGGGATTTTTAAAAATACTTGGGGATTTTTAAAATTAATTTTTATTAAGTGTAAATTTTTTTTTTGAGTTATTTTGTTATGGCAACTCTTAAGTTACTATTCTTTTGTGAGTGTTTAAGAACGTAAAAATGAAAAAGAAGAAGCAGAAAAACTTGATAACCGTTGATAGAAAATATAAAAATTTTCAATTTGACACAAAACCATAAACAAACAAAAAATGTCTTCACCAAAAAAAGCTAAATATACACGGTTATATAAGAAGGATTGGGAAACACAAAATTGGTCCCAGGGCAAGTAATACTATCAATATTTAACTGAATATATGCAATTATAAATATTCCATTTATTTATAGGCTGGCTCATAGCATTTAATGAGGCTCCAGAATCGTATAAATTGACACATTCGTCCAAAAATTCAGCGTGGTGTGGTGTATGTAAAACATCGTTAGATTCGCATAAAAAGGATTTGCAAAAACATGCGGATACTAATCGTCATAAAAGCAATATGAAACTTGTCCATACAAATAGTTGTCTTCGTGATTATGGTAATATTTATAAGCTCTTATATAAACAAAACCAAACATAAAAATCTTTTTTTATTTTCAGGTATTGTTCCAATTTCGAATGATTCAAAAATAATAGATATAAAAATTTCAGTTTTTATAGCTAAACACACATCAATTAGAACAGTAGACCATTTGACGGAATTATTTAAAAGTTCAGCATCAACACCCAATCCATTTGGAAATATAAAATTACATAGAACAAAATGTACTGCAATCATAAAGTACGTCGTTGGACCCTCAATAACACTGTGAGACTGTGGGTCACGTCTAGGAATCGAGATATATCGATTTGAAGTAAGTAACTATCATATAGGGGAAATTTTCACCTTTGGTGGTCTTTTTTTTGACATAACTCGAGAACCACTAGTCCGATTTTGCTCAAACAATTTTAAAAAAATTAAAAATTACAATTCCTTTAATCTGTTCATATAACGTTTTTCTATATACTCAACAGTTTTGCCGGTAAAAATAAATGTATGAAGAAAAAAATATTTTTTGCCTTTTAATTATAATTAACGAAATTGTGCATGATATAGGGGAATCTAAATACTCCCTGATTGTTGTCTCGAGTCTACTGATGTATCCCAAATCAAATGGATGTGTATTTGTGTTCGTTACTTCAGCACTTCAAAAGGAAAGGTTGTTATTGACTTATTGGGTATGTTTTTAGTTGAAGAAGCAGCTGCTAATTGCCTTAATATTTTAAATATGTTAGCTATTGGTACGGATAGTGCAAATAACTTATGTGGAAAAACTAAATCATTATTTATGCTTTTGAAAAAGGATATTCCACAACTTATTCTTATCAAATGCACATGCCACTCGCTTCATTTGTGCTGTTCTCACGCTTCGAAAGAAATTCCTAACAGAGCTGAATTTATTGTGAGGGAGCTTTTTAATTATTTCAGCAATAGTCCCTTGCGTAATGTTAAATATAGACGGGCATTTAATTTAATAAATACCGGGTTTGATAGCATCAAATATCAAAAATTAGTACAACTAACGGGTACACGCTGGTTGGCATACGGGGCTGCTGTAAAACGCGTTCTTGAACAATGGATTGAATTAGAATATCATTTTTCAATCATAGCAACTGAAGAAAGTGATCATATAGCTCAGATTATTAATTTGGAAATGAGTGATGACAAAAACAGATTGTTTCTAGTTTTCATAAATCCAATTATTAACGATATGAATCATTTAAATTTAGATTTTCAGAGCGACACAGTGGACGCTGGAAGTCTCTACGATAAAATGTATACCACATTTATTTCATTATGTTCTAAAATTTTTAAACCGGCAGTTTTGAACAATACAAAAAACATAGAAAACATAAGTCATGTGCGTGATTTATTAGATGACCAAAACTCATTGCTGCCTTTGAATATTGTAGATCTTGGATGGGAATTTGAGGGAGAATTGGAAGTTTGTAAATTGGAAAATCTAGCAATAGCAGAATTACGAGAAGACTGTTTTCAATATTTAAAAAATTAATCAATGAAATGGTAAAACGTTTACCAGAAAACAGGAAAATTTTTCAACAATATAAACAATTTTCCACACAAAAATGTTTAAATTCGGTGTCACATACAAAGTTTGCGACATTTCAAGATGTGTTGAGTAATTTCATTGATAAAAACGTTGCGATGGACGTTTACGAAACCCAGTGGAATAAGCTTCCCTTTACCAACTGGAATGATTATTTTGGTAATGAAATACCTTCCAATTTATTGGAATTTTGGCCGAAAGTTTTTAACTTTCACGACGCAGCAGATGCATTCCATTACAAAGAACTGGCTCAGGCAGTTCTTAACATGCTTGCGGTTCCTACAAGCAACGCATGCGTAGAACGAGTGTTTTCAGTTATGAATTTAACAAAATCAAAACTCCGTAATAAAATGCAATATGAACTTTTAGAGGTGTTATTAAGAATAAACGTATACCTTACTAACCAGTGTTGCCATAACGGCGATTTTCTCGTCAGATCTAGCGATTTTATTTCGCCCCTAGCGGTAAAAATTGTCCTGTAGCTATTAGCCAAAAATTGTGCGATTTTTTATCAGCCGTAATATAATTTATAAAAATCAGTTTTATGTTGAAAAATATTGAAAAATTCGCATATTGATATTCTTTTATTATTATAAAACAACTTCTTAAACGGTTTTAGTAAAAAAACTATCTAAAAAATACACATTTCGATAAAATTTGGGTGTGGTTTTTCACCGTAGAATGCACTCTTTTTAATATTTTCAATACTAATACTAATTCAATGAAAATCGGGATTTATTATTTGCAGCTTAATCGTAAAATTTTTTATTATTTACAAGTTTATAACACTTCTTATGAACATATTAAAGAAATTTTTGAGTAAAAAACTCCTTTAAGTACCATTTTTCGACAATCTAGCGATAAAATCGCTAAATTCTTGCAGTGTTTATAAATTTAGTGATTTTCTTGCGAGTTTTGGGTCTGATCTAGCCATTTATTTTGAAAATTTGTTAGCAACACTGTTACTAACAACAATTTGTGCTGTCAAGATTTTAAACCAAGTACAGTAGACGCTCTCAAATTAGAGCTTTCAGTAATTCGAACGCCCAGAAATTAGAATCAATGTTTGCAATACATTAAACGCTTTGAAATTCGAATTTAAAATTCTAATTTCTGAGCGTTTTTTTTTTTTTTTGGTTATTTGAATACACAGGAAATCCCCAATTTCTTTTTATTCTGTTTGAATAAAGTAAAACTAAAACGGGGAATCACCAAATTATATATGTTTTTCCCTATTTGTTTTTTTTTTGTCGCATTTATGTACATTTTTGGCTAGTTTATTTGTGAAATTTGATACGCGTGTACATATTATTTAGCAGTCTCTATTAAATAGTGAAAGTGTATCATTTAAAATGTTAAATAAACGTAAAAAAAACACTTTATCATTGGAAACGAAACGAAAAAAAAACCTCCAGAAATTAGAATAATTTAGAAATTAGAATTGCCTCAAAAACAAAGCGGTTCTAATTTGCGAGCGTCTACTGTACTGAAATCTTAAGCAAATTTAATTCCAACAATATGTACAATATTAAAGAATCTCAAGACGTTAATGGCGAAACCGATGTTTATAAATTAATGGATGGATTTTAAATTTTTTAATATTTAAAACTAAAAGTTATTTAGATATATTATTTAGTAATAATGATACCCGTATGTAAAAAATCTATGATATTTGTATTCTTTTAAATATATACTTTTTAATTTAATTACATTTTGAATCCTTAGACATGTAAAAACTTTTTGTTAATTAAAATTCTTTTTTTTTTTAATAGAAGATAATTTATTATCAAAATAAAAACTAACTAACTAATAAAAGTCAGTTAGTTTCAACTGATTTTTTTCCCCGACATTTGTATTAAAAAATGTGGTTTAACTACTACTTACTTTTAATTTTATTTTTAGATTCGTAAAAAAATTTTAGTTCGCAAAACAAAACATTTTTTCTTTATTTGGGGATATTTTCGGATTTTTTTGGGAACAAAGAAAAAATTATCTGGCAATCCTGATGCAGATAATGTTCATTTTAAACAAATTAAATAAGCTATACTATATTTTACAACATTTTTTTAGTTGGGGATTTTTTGGGGATATTTTTATATCTATTTGGGACAACGAAAAAAAGTATCTTGCAAGCCTGTTTCACATACACTTTTCAATCACTCCCATGCAATAAATTCTTTCACTCACTCAACTTACAAACTAACATATATACTAACTAGACAAAACTTAAAGCTAGATATATTTATCATTCGTCTGCAAGCGCTTGGGGACATCGAGGGATACTATGCTCATGTAAGTTTGTTTGATATTTTTTTTTATCTAACTTATACTACCCTTTTACACTAGTCTACATATTATACAGAAGAGAATACACAAGTAATAAAATATGAATATATATCAGATACCTTTTTAATGAAAATTAAGGTAGCATCTTAAAATTACAATTAGAACAGTGTTGCCATACAATATGTTGCAAAATTTGATAATAGATATTTTTATTTCTTTTAAACAAAATAATTTTGTTAATTATCCTATCCTATACTTTTAAATTAAAAATTAAAATTACTCATATAATTAATTGAACAAAACTGAAAATTAATATAAATCAGTTGCGATATTTTTTTTATTAATTTTTTTTTGAGTTAAGGAATTTTCATTGAAATAATTGTTTTTATTAAAAATATAGTTTACGTTAAATTTAATTTAAGGTGATCAAAATTTGATTAGTTTATATTTCGCGTTAATTCTATTTTTTTTTATATACTTTCTATTATGTGTATTTTTTTTATAATTCTATTTTAATAAATTATTGTTAGTTTGTTCCTAAAATAGAATTTTGAGAATATTGGGTTTTTTTATTACGAAAGGTGGAGTCGTAGGTATATAAAAATGTACCTAGATATTTTTTTTTATTTTGATTTTTTTTCGGGCTGACTTAAATTTGCCCTATAGTCAGCATGGAGGGTGGGCATCGGACAAGTGTAGCAAATTCCTCCCTAAGCTACACTTCTATCATCAACATATTTTTCGGTTCATTTTCGGTATTTTTGTTTTTTTGTTTTGTTATTTGTTTATTTTATTTTGTTTTAATTTATCGCCCATATTTTTTTTAATTGCTACCTAAATTTAAAATCGACAGTAAACGATTCAATAAATATAGTTTCTTTTGGGAACATAATAAACCCCCCCCCCCCCTCCCCCATCGACGAGCACAGCCGAACCAGTAGGTAGCCGTTCCCTTTGTAGGTCAACCCAAGTTAAAGAATCGTTACAGCCCCAAACCTAAATTTTCTGCACTTTGTTTTAAGTTTTCTTTTAAGATATTTAAATATGCAAATTTATCCATCGTGCTGGCAATAAAAACGAGGTTATCCACACCAGAAGAAGCCATACACCCCCATACCATCACGTTGCCGCCTCCATGCTTCACAGTTGGTGTCATTTCAGTATTTGGCTTTCTCCATACCATTTTTCTTCCATCTGAACCAAAAATATTGAATTTACTTTCATCACTGAAAATAACCCGATCCCAAAACAAAAATTCTTTATCAGTATGTTCAATAGCGTAATCCAGTCTCTTTTTCATGTTAGCTTTTCGAACATATGGTTTCTTACGGCTGGGCTGACACGGCCATTATATCCATTTCTTTTAAGTACGTTTCTTACAGTTTGGGGGTCTACAGTTATTCCATCAATAGTTTTTAGGTTTCCTGCAATGACACACGCACTTATTTTAGGATTATTATTCACCGTCCGAATAATTCTCTTCTCCAAGTGATGGTCTATTTTTTTTGGACGGCCACTTCTTGGTTTGTTTGCTGTTGTTCCAATTTTTCTAAATTGTTGAACAATGTACTGAACAGAAGAACGGGGTCTTTTAACAATTTCACTTATTTCGGACAGACTTTTTCCATTATTTTTAAGATCAATTATAACTTTTTTAATATCCATAGAAATTTGCTTATTGTTGCACTCCATAATTATAATTTTTTTAGTTTATCGTTTTATTTTACAGTAAACACTACTGTAGTTGTAAACAAAATTTTTAAACTTATATTAAGCTGCCTACACACTAGGGAACATACTTAAAAAAAGAGAGCATTTTTTGTGAATGTGTGAGTGCGTTTGTGTGTGTGTGCGTGTTGAGAGCGTGCATTTCGTGTTTACAAAATTTTTTGATATTTTTTGTTCCCTCAACCATGTTCCCTAGTGTGTAGGCAGCTTTATAGAAACCTGCTGGAAAACAGTTATAATAAAAAAACAAACAATGTGCGGAGACTTTTTTGTTGTAAAAAACAGTGTTGTAATGTAACATTCGTTATTACATGGCCATATTTAACATATGATAATTAAGCTGCCACATTGTAAATCACTATTATGCGTAAATTAAGTTAAGTAGTTCAAATAAGAGCGATTTTAGATTTTTAGGGAAATATTATAACTCAACTAAAAGCAAAACAACTGTACGGAGACTTATTTGATTCAGTGTATATGCTGACCCTAAATAAAATTTTATAATAATTTTTTTTCGCGAAAAAAAGATATTCCGCCAAAAAAAAGCGCGTGTTCGTTTTTTTCTGTTAAGTTGCATTTTTATCCTTACATCTACTAGAAACTGAATTAAAATTATTATAAAAATTTTTTCGCGAAAAAAAGATATTCCGCCACAAAAACCGCGTGCTGGATTTTTTTCTGTTAAGTTGCATTTTTATATTACATCAACTAGATACTGAATTCAAATGCAGTTTGCAGTAACTCAAAAATTTTAACAAAATTTGGTCCACAGCATCACGCAAAATATATGAAATTTCCAAAATTTCGAACTATAACCACTTTGCGATGATTTACTTATGAAAAGAAAAGTTTTGGTATCCATATTGCCCTATTTAGAACTCATTTTTTCCTCCACATTGAGTTTCTGATAAAACGCGAAAAATCGCGAATTTCAAAAAAATCTGAAACACGTGTTCACTGAAATCGACTATAGATTATGATATGTAAGTTTGACATTTCAATAACAAACATCTCCGTATAAGAGTCAAAATTTGTTTTTTTATAGAATATCCTTGACAATAGGACATGTCTGGATGCGCTTGAACATGTTATATATACCGCGGGACGCGCCTCAAAAAAACCTTTCATATGATACCCGTATTGTCTGTAAAATTGCTTATTTAAAATTTTTATTTGTACATTATTGTTTTCTTCTACTGAACGGCAGAAAACAGGCTTTGAATTCAGTGAACTTATTTTATTTTTTTTTTCAATTCAGTGAACTTATTTTTTTTTTTCAATTCAGTGAACTTATTATTTTTTTTTAATTCACTGAATGTAATTTTATTTTTTTTAATTCACTGAATGAAAATGAAATTGAATGAATTCAGTGGTGAATTAATTCAGTAAGGAATTAATTCACTTTTTTTCCGTTCGATTTATAAAATTGAACGCGTTCACCTCACCGGTGAATTAATTCATTTGATTTAATAAAAAGAACTATTGCAATTGAATTAATTCGTAACAAAATAAATCGAACGAAAGCAAATATGAATTAATTCCATTCAATATATGGTGCTTAGTGAATTAATTCATAGAATTTTTAATTCAGAATTGAAAAATTGAATTAAGGAATTAAGGAATTAATTCTTCAAAGCTCTGGCTGCAAGTAGTGTGGACACATGTAAAATTTTCATGTTTTTTCGGTAATTTTCGCTGATAATACGTATTCTCAACTTGTAACCATTTACTTGCATGTCGAAACGGGGGGTAAGTAAATTAACTGCAATTGTAGTTAAAATAACTACAACCGCATTACTACACAAATAACTGTCATGTAGTAACTGCAGAACTTTTCTGAGTGCATTCATACTGAACCCAAAACTATAAGTTTTCGTTTTTTTTTTAAGTTTTCGAATTAAAATTTGTATGGGATTTGACAATCGAAAATAAAATAAATTTTAAAACTACTAGTTTTGGGCAGAGACTATTAATTGCAGAGATAGGAAATCATAACTAACACTACTCACCGATAGAGGGCAGCTCATAATAGATGGGACCCTTCTGGTACCCCAAAATACATTACCTTGGGGCCATTGATATTCGGCTTTGGCGTAGATCTGGCTGGTTGGCAGGGCTTCAAATACGATTTCTTGCTCTTCGGGTTGTCGTAATAGGTCCATTTTTGATCTCCAATAATAATTCGATTCAAAAATGACTTCCTTTTATGAGGTTCAAGCAGCATTTCGGACATACAAAACCGTCTTTCAACGTATCTCGGCTTCAGCTCGTGCCCAATTTCCTTGCTTTGGATGAACCAAAAACAATTTCATTCTCATGTTGCTTTTTCCAGATCAAAATGTGTTTGTAAAACAATAGTTACTAAAAAAAACTGTATTACCTTTTTTCATATTTAAAATTTTTTTCAAATTTAAAATGTCAAAATATTATTACTATTCTAAGTTGGTATATTTAACAACTTTATGAGTAACAATTTTATTTAACAAAAGCATGCGCGGCTCGAGGGGGGGTCGTCATTTAAAACATCTCAATAGATATTTTAACAAATTCATTAAAAAACTGATAATTTTGGTTATGAAAAAATTAAAGTTTGTGGAGAAATGTAGTTAAAAGATCTAAATTTCAAATTAGATTTTCAAAATTGTATGTAGATCAATTTCGTTTGAAATTTTTCTAATTTCAATTGACAAAAAGAAATTTCATTTTAAAATTTCGCATTTTTTAATACAAAATTCCAATTTTAATGGAAAATTTTTTAAATAAAAATAAACGCCCTTACTACTTACTTACCTTATTACTACCTTACTCACTAACCTCATTACTAGCTTACTTACTAAATTTTCCAAATGTATATTTTTGTTGACTTTAGTTAAAATTTTGGGTGGCAGCATGCTTTGACCTAGTTTATTTTTGGAGCATTCTGATTGGTTAATTTATTTTCAACTAATTAAAATATTTGAAAATGTAAATATTTCTTTAGGATTTTCATACACAAAATGAACAAAGCCGTTTAAATATAAAGTCGACTTTAAAAGTAAAATACTGTTTGATAGTAAAGCACCGTAAGTTGTTCGGATTTCACGTGAAAAAATTGTTATACTCCTCCATATAAAAAAAAATGATAATTTTCCACGACAATGAATTTCACGTGAAAATTGAGTATAGATTGTTTTTACGCAAATTTAATGTACAAGACTATTATTTTTCTTGGGGAAAAATCCCATTTTTTGTATATTGTGATTGTGTCTTTGATATAAAATTGAAAAATTGTTAATTTTTATAATTTTAATTAAAATTTGAGTAAAATTAAAGTTCGACTAAAATTTTTCCACGTGAAAAACCACTTACGGTGCTTTTTGGAAAAAGACTAAATTTTATTTTGAATTTTTTTCATTAAAATTGCAGAACTAAATGAACTAATGAAATTTTCTAAATTTAAAGTGGTAAATGCTACTATATTTTAGAATTTTCTCATTTCGAAATAAAAAATCGAAATTTCTCTTAAAGTTTTCCCAATATTGTAAGAAAACAATTAATTACCGTTATTTTTGTTCAGATTTAAGATCAAATTTGACAAATTCCAAATAGAATTCACAATTAATTTCACTTGAAATTTTCTAAATTTCATTAGGAGAGATATGAGGGAGTTCTTTTTTATGTCTTTCCAAAGGATCGTATTGAACTTGTTTCTGTCTGTCTTTCGGAAATCCTGAGTATACATGTTAATATCGTAGAGTATATAGTTATGTTCCTGAAATAATCTCTTTTGAAATACTCAATTTTTGATTGCCTGCGAGTAATTGACTAGCGTTAGATCCTGCACTTCCTCCCAACCTGCAAAGTGTTTTAACTTTAAAATACGGAATGTTGGTGTAGCGTCAAAGCAAAATTGGCCAGTAATTATTTTTGTTAATAACGACATCTGACTCCCACAGCTATACCAAAACCGATATGAATATTTAATTATACAAAGTTTTCCGAATGTTGATCACGAACCCCTGAGCGTCCCTAATCGCATCCTAGGAGGTCTGCAAAACATTCCGAAAAAATAATTAAAAAACAAGAATTTTTTAAATATTAGAAGTTTTTAGTTAAAATTTATAACTGAAGTATAAAAAATCAGCTTCTAATAAATAAAGTGAATATAAAAATAATGAAAATAATTTCAAAACTTTTCAGGAAATATTAACTTTTTGTATTGTTGTTAAAAAGTAATCTCTGAGTTAAATCCTCAATCAAATTTTGAGGACTTTTCAGACTTCGGCGACGTTTTTCGTAAAATTTTCAAAGTTTAAAATTTCTGAAAAAATATATACGGTGTGTTCGATTAGTCGAAATTCTTACTAATTTTACTACAATTGAAAAGTTTTGTTTACTTTTTATATTGAAATTTTGCAGCTGTAGTAAAAGTAGTAACTTGTAGTAAGTAAACGAACACGCTTATATTGTTCCTCATTACTTTATTTTTGCCTTTACGAAATCTTATACTGGCACTCTTATTGTGTCTTTTTCCATACATATGCTGAAAAATCGAACTGTTTTTTTTTTATTTAATACTATACTATAACTCAGGAACCAAAAGGAGTACCAAACTGATATTTGACAGTGTCATTGATAAAAAACTAAGAACTAATACAAAAATATTAAAAGGCTACGATAAAGTATGCCGAACCGCGTATTAAGATAAAATGGCTTTAGACCAGTGGTGCGCTTTTCAAAGCACAATTTAGTCGTCAATGAGACAGCGACGAGTGCACATGCTTAGCGGGTGTTTTGATATTTTTTTTCAACTGCACTGAAAACAAATATTTATGACATTCAGAAAATATATAAATGAAAAATGTTTTTGATATCATGCAATGCCTTTTACGATATAAAACATTTAAGGAATCTAGAGAATATGTTATTAAAAGATATTGTGATTATTTTCATAGTAATATCTTTCATAGTAGATATTTAATAGAAATAAAAACAAAATATAAAAAATTGCCATAAAAGTATTAATATAGAACATTTTGTTTAAAAATGTGTTGCAGAAAATTTCATTAAGATTGTATAAACACTATGGAGATTGATAAATATGTAAAAAGACATATTTTTTTATTCGCTCAATTTTTTTCCTAGTGCAGTTCTCTCTCTTGTTCACTAATACAATTGCAAATCAATTTTGCGCATCCCTGGTCTAAGCAAGAGACCTGTAGTGAAAAAAAAATGAGCGAATTAAAAAATATGTCTTTTACATATTTGTCAATCTCCATATTTTTATACAATCTGAATGACATTTTCTGCAACCTATTTTTATAGATTTTAAACAAAATCTTCTATGTTAATACTTTAATGACAATTTTTTTTTTCTTTATTTCTATTAAAGGTATACTATGAAAGATTTTACTAGGAAAATAAGCATAATGTCTTTTAATAACATATTCCCTAGATTCCTGAAAAGTTTTATAACGTAATGTTGTAATTAATTTTTTTCAATGCACATGAAAAAATATCAAAACACCCGTTAAGCATGTGCACTCGTCGCTGTCTCAGTGACGACTAAATTAAAGAGCATAAGAATATGTGTGAGGTATGAAACGCACACCCCTGCTTTAGACCTTTGATAACGATAAATGGTTAAAGTTCATTTCAAAATAGTAACTATTCACGTGGCTCAATCATGGCTTCAATTATTAAAGGATAGAAACAATTAATTAATTGTAGAAAAATTCTCAAAAATTTACATTTTTTTTAATAAATCAGAAATTATCAAAGTAAAGAATGAGTTGCAGACCAACTTCAGGCACGCTTTCAGAAGCTTTAAAGTGATATATCAACCAGTCACATAGCTAAAATAATACAAAAGTTAGACCCAAATATGTACGGAAAGTCTATAGCAAATTTGATAATTTTCCCCAAATTGAACACCAATTTTAGCTATACAAAGTATTCCAAGTTATAGCAAGTTTCATACAATTCAAATAGAGTGCGGAAATTTCAATTGTTGATTTTATATGTTATTTAATATAAACTTTTTTAGGCATTACTAACCCATCCTTGTTGGATGTCAAATACGTATCAAATATTAAAGTTGTTGCTGAAAAATATAATTTAGAATTTTCCGTTGGACTTTATATTGTCTTTTATACCTAAAGTCCAAAAATGTCCAACAAGTAGTGTATGGCCAAATCAAAAGGGGTTAAAAAATATTTTTTGTGAAAATTAAAAAAAAAAGATTTTTCAAAATTACCTCCCCCCCTCCCCCCAGAGACTTGAGCTGGAGCCACCACTGAACAAAAGAATAGTAATTTTAGGCATAATGTGTTTATTTTTAAATATGTGTATATTTTTAAATGTCTAAAAATACTTTGTGTGTGTATTATTGTATATAAATGTGTGTACAAAAAAATTTTACGCATTTTTTGTTTATATTTTCGTAAAATTAAACTAAATTTACCCATTTTATAGTAGTAAATTTACAAAAAAAAATTTATAGTGTAATATATTTTAAATTACCTTATACATTTTGAAAGACACTGTAATTAAATTAAATTTTTCACGCTAAACCTCTATAAAAATGTTGATTTATTTTCAGTGTCGTTGATTAATTGGAAACGACTATAAAATGTTTTCTGTATTTTTTTCTTAGTATTCATAGCGCCTGCTTAAATGAATTTATGATCAGAAATCCCAAATGGTTTATTTTTTATTAATAATAATTTCATATTAAATTATGAGCTTATAAGAAGTAGAAAATGAAATTGAAAAACAACAAACAAAAATAAAATTTATTAACTTAATTATGGTTAATTAACTCAAATCGGATTTATATTGCCACAATCAGAAATTCAAATTTGAATTTGGATAGAAATAAGCAACAGAGGAAAATGTAAATTCCAGACAGACACATTGTTTTAATAATAATTTGGGTTTTTAAACTTTTTAATGGACAAGCAGTGGCCACCGCACCAGCAAGATAGGAATAGTATTTATTATAAATTTGTTGTACGTATTATGTGTGTTTAATTTGGTTAAAAGATTATGATTTGTGTATGCGTAACTAATTATAAATTATTGTTGAAAATTAATAAAAAAAACTTTGTTTTTATTTTTGTTAAGGTGGAGGCTATCTGATAAACGTAAATGAATGAATAACCTGGATAGATGTCGATCTTAACACAAATATTAAATATTTAGTGATAGAGGGAATTCAAACCCATTAAGTAAAACCTACCCAGTAAAAAAAGGTAATACCTACCCAGTAGCCGTAAAAAGAAAATTAAAATAATCCCTAACAAACTTGCTTAAATATGTCAAGATTTTTTTTATAGCAAGCATAGTTTTGCGTAGTTGTATCGTCCTAAAAAACAGAGTTGTTAAATTTTTTATTTCACTTTAACATCAATTTCCTATTGGGTTTTCTCTGTTAGCACAGTTAAACATACATATAACACTGAACTTTCTTAAAAATATTGTATCGTGCTATTCACAGACTTTGTATTTTTATACCCTACACCACAATGTGGTCAGGGTATTATAAGTTTGTGCTGATGTTTGTAACACCAAAAAATATTGGTCGTAGACCCACCTTATAGTATACCGATCGGCTCAGAATTTTTTTTTATTTCGATTTAACGATGTCCGTCTGTCCGTCCGTCCGTCTGTCTGTCTGTCCATAACAATCTTGTGCGCACTCTACAGGTCGCAAATATTAAGATATTTTGATGAAATTTGGTACGCAGACCTATGTTGGCACAAGGACGAACAAGTTTGCTTTTGGTGAACATCGGTCATTGTTTAGAACTAGTGCCCATATAAGGGTCCTACCAAAATTATATTTTTTATACGCTGCAGGTCGTAAATATTAAGATATTTTGACGAAATTTGGTACACAGACCTATGTTAGCCCAATAACGTAGCCTATTGATTTTGGTGAATATCGGCCCATGTTTAGACCTAGTGCCCATGTAAGGGTCCTACCAAAATTATACTGTTTATACGCTGCAGGTCGTAAATATTAAGATATTTTGATGAAATTTGGTACACAGACCTATATTGGCCCAATAACGTAGCATATTGATTTTGGTGAACATCGGTCCATGTTTAGACCTAGTGCCCATATAAGGGTCCTACCAAAATGATACTGTTTATACGCTGCAGGTCGCAAATATAAAGATATTTTGATGAAATTTGGTACACAGACCTATGTTGGCCCAATAACGCAGCTTATTGATTTTGGTGAACATCGGTCCATGTTTAGACCTAGTGCCCATATAAGGGTCCCACCAAAATTATATTGTTTATACGCTGCAGGTCGCAGATATTAAGATATTTTGATGAAATTTGGTACATAGACCTATGTTGTCCCAAGGACGAAGCCTATTGATTTTGGTGAACATCGGTCCATGTTTACTAGTTCTAAGGGTCCCCCCAAAATTGGCTTGGTTACAAACTGCAGGTCGCAAATATTAAGATATTTTAATGAAATTTGGTGCGCTGACTCACATTATAGAAAATTTTGAAACAAGCCCCATTTTAACCCATTCGAATTTCGGATCCAAACAATACACCAGACTGGTGTAGGGTATTGTATAGTCGGCATGCCCGACTTTAACCTTTTTACTCGTTTTAATTTAATTTTTAACAGGTGATACTACGAGCCATAGCCTGTACAGAGGGTTGCCGGTTCCATCCTCGGTCATGGCAATACACAAAAAAGTTTTTCATATAGAGACAAATTAACAATATGCGACGGTTACAAACACTTAACTAAAAAACTCTGTTTCTTTGTCAGGACGATACGACAAATAGCACACACCTTGTAAACAACCTTATTGATAATATGAGTGTTAACAAGAATTTCATGAAAAAGGTCTTTACATTTTAATGTTTTCCAAATTTTAATAATATTTTCATGAAAAGTTTGCAAAAAGATTGCTAGCAGTCAGCAGAGAAACCTTAAAGTGATACCGGTAACTTGTAGCGCTTTGTGAGTACTACACTGAAAGAATTATCTGCATGATATTAATGAATTTTTGCATAAAACCAATGAAGTTTCACTAAAATTTAGAGTTGTGTCGTTCATGAACAAACTAGTTCATTTGAACGGTTCAGTTCTTTGAACGATATGACATCGTTCACCATTATTCGTTCTTTTCGTTCAATCGTTCATTTCGTTCAATCGTTTATTTCGTTATTTTTTTGTAGTCATAGAAAATTTGTATCCCTTTCTTATTAATTTTATTACAGAATTAAATGTTTCTCTTAATAATGTAAAATTTTTAATAAAATTGTAATTTTCTGACGCTATTAGTCTATGCACAATAAAATTAATATAAACATGTAACATGTAGTGCGCCAATAAATTGTCGAACGAACGACACCGTTCACGACACAGCTCATGACTAAAAAGAACGATACCAAAAAAGAACGATTTGAACGAACTAGTTCAATGAATTTTATTGAACGATAAGACCGAGTCACCAAAAAGAACGATTAAGCCCAACTCTACTAATATTCGTCCATTAAAACTTTTCATTGAATTAATGTAATTTTTCATTAAATGTTGTTAAAATTTTTATTTTATAGTAGATTTTAGTTGATCTGGAGATTGTCAAATATGACAAATTCCAAATAGAATTCACAATTTATTTTGCAACAAATAGAGAAAAAACTTATGAAAAAAAAACTTTCCTAGAACCAATGGTTGGCAATTAATGCATTTTCAAGTGCATGGGGTACTCTCTAGGTTATAATGTAGATTTTAGTTTTTGTATATATGTTAACTTTCACAGTGAAAACCATTTGGAGAAGTAAACTCAAATATTTTTACATATTTATTTCATATTACAACGAAAATCACATGTTTTTAACAAAGTTATTATTTTTCTCTATATTATGGTTGTTGCTATGACTGAAGCTCCTTCAATATCAAAGTAATGTATGTTGTGCTTTTTAACATTCAAGCTTTTAATTCTATTTATAGTGATTAGAACGAAATAACTTTAACAACGATTATTCGTTTCCCTATTACACCCTAACCTAGGGTTGCCATTTCCATTTTGAGTAAAAGTGGACGTCAACCTCAAAAAATGAGGACATTTGTCTTCAAAAAGAGGACAATTTTTTTTACTAAATTAATTTTACGAAAATCAACAAAGCGAAAAAATAAAAGTTTATTTTATAAATAAAACAATTTTTATTCCCACTAAAAAAGAATTCACAAAAAACACAAAAATCATTCTGAACTTTAAATTAGTGGTACATAAATAAACGAAAAAAATATCACGATTAACCAATTCAGTGCATACATTTTCAGAAATGTACATTTCTAAAATTTTTTGGTACGAATTGTAAAGGGTTTCATGAATGCGCATTTCTCCAAAGATTCATAAAACTTTTGACAATTCATATCAAAATTTTATTTGACTCTAATAGTATCAAAAATATAACTTGAAATAGTTTCTGGATTAAATTTTTTAAAAAATTAAATTGATTAAAAAACTTCACAAAAAAGATAAAAAATCATTCTGAACTTAAAATTAGTAGTAGGTAGAGGAGTAGGGAAATTTTTTGTATCTCCGATGTTAAGGGAGATACAAAATTGGAAAAAATATATTTTGTGCATTTTTTAATCCTTTCCTTGACATCCACTTTGACGAATTTACATCACATGTGGTCGCAGACAGACGTGTTTTTGTGTTTTTTGGGGTGCAAAAAAAATAATTGAAAGCAACTAAATTTTGCCATAACTTCCTCAAAACGAGTGATAATTTTTCATTATGTTAGACCTATGATCATCAGCTTTCAGAAAATAACAATTAGATTTTAATAAATGCTTACAAAGTGTGAAAAAATATTAATTTAATGTTAGTGCCTGTCTCTGGGGCAACGAAGAGTTGGTGCAATCGTGTTCATTCTTAAATTTATATTAACTCTTTCACTACCCTTGTACACTTCAGTGTAGACATCTTTCACAGAATATATAAAATTTGATAATGCAAAGAACACTTTATACTTTTTGTAAATAAGTTTATTAGGATCTTGGACTTCAAATAAAAATCTTTATATGTATAAGCAGTTCAACATGGCAATATGGTCGCGATATTTGTTAAGGAAGTCAAATTTTTATACCCTACACCACTACGTGGTCAGGGTATTATAAGTTTGTGCTGATGTTTGTAACACCAAAAAATAGTGGTCCTAGACCCACCTTATAGTATACCGATCGGCTCAGAATTTTTTTTGTTTCGATTTAACGATGTTCGTCTATCCGTCCGTCCGTCCTTCTGTCTGTCTGTCCATGCATTCTTGTGACCACTCTACAGGTCGCAAATATTAAGATATTTTGATGAAATTCGGTACACCGACTTATATCGGCCCAAGGACGACGCCTATTCATTTTGGTTGAAATCGGTCCATGTTTAGACCTAGTACCCATATAAGGGTACCCCCCAAAATTTCCTTTTTTACACGATGCAGGTCGTAAATACGAAGATATTTCAATGAAATTTGGTACACAGACCTATGTCGGCCCAGGAACGGAGCCTGTTGATTTTGGTTGAAATCGGTCGATGTTTAGACCTAGTTCCCATATAAGGGTACCCCCAAAATTTTCTTTTTTACATGCTGCATGTCGCAAATACGAAGATATTTCAGTAAAATTTGGTACACAGACCTATGTTGCCCCAAGGACGGAGTCTATTGATTTTGGTTAAAATCGGTCCATGTTTAGACCTAGTGCCCATATAAGGGTCCCCCCAAAATTGGCTTGGTTACACGATGCATGTCGCAAATAAGAAGATATTTCAATGAAATTTGGTTTGTTGCCTCACATGGTCCCAAGGAAAAAGCCTATTGATTTTAAATAGGATCGCTCCATATTTGGACCTATCGCCCATATGGGCTATATTTTGGATTTTCTCTTCTTTTATGATTTTATAGAAAATTTTGACACAAGTCTGTTTTAACCCATTCAAATTTCGGATCCAAACATTAGTTGGCTTTAAATCAGACTGGTGTAGGTTGGCATGCCCGACTTTAACCTTTTTACTCGTTTTAATATATCATAAACTCCGAGAAAAGAGGGTTTTGTTGTTTCTCCTAAACTAATGAAAATAGATGATTGCAATTTTATGACGAGAAGAAAACCTACCAAAGGATTTTTGGCTATTCGAATGATTAAGGGGTAAAACAGGTATGAGAAATTTCAAAAAATCAACTTTCGAACGCCATTTTTGGTGGATATGAGTTGGAGGGGGCAAAATATTTTACATATTTTTTTTTAATTGAGGACTCTTAACAAGAATCTGAAGAAAAAATAAAGATACATCCGCAAACAAAAAGTCGGTAGTGAAAGGGTTAATTATTCAGTTTTTTTTTTTTGAAGAATCATTATATTATAGTTTAAAATTATTTTTTTTTAATGTAGTGAAAATTTATTGATTGAAAAGAATCATATATCTTAAAGAACTTATTCTAGATTATTTATTTCAGTCATTAAAACATTGACTTTGCCATATTAACAATATTTTTTTGTTGAAATTGTATCTAGCTCTTTTGGCGAATATCCCCCAAGTTTGGGGCAGTTACGCCGATTTAGGTTACTTTGAAAATCAGTAAAAAAGTAATAGAAAATATACAAATAATTAGAATAAAAATCATAGAAATTAAAGCCAAGATATGTAGATCTTCAATTTGAAAGAAGAATAAACAAAAACAAAGATAAAAACGATTAACAAATTTATTGCATACATTTTCGGGAATGTAGATTTCTATAATTTCTTAAGATCAATAGTTTCATGAATATCAAGAGTTTCATGAATATTTATCAACGCTTCCAATTTGAATCAATATATTACTGTCGCTTTTCTCCAAATATTCATAAAATCCTTCACAATTCATATTAAAATTATATTTGACTCTAATAATATCAGAAATAGTTTCTGGATACAATTTACTTCTTTTTGACGTCCACTGCGCCTTGATTAAAGAAAACGTACGTTCTATGTTGGCATTATGTCCTGGTAAGAAAAAAAAGAACTCAACAAGGTTTTTCATTTCATAGCAAACATCAGCTTTAATAAAAAAAAAATCGCACCAAAACTTGTTATCAGTCGTATTAATTGAATTTAAGTTTTTTACATAATTCATTAAATAAATTTTCATCGTTAAAAGCAATGTTAACTTTTTTCAAAATTAAACAAAAGTTTGAAAGAATTCCATAAGGCCAGCAGGACAGAATACAATTGATAATAGTCTAATTATGCTAAGTGGAAATCAAATAATAATATGTTTACAATTCAACTAGACTAACATCAAGGTAATCTAACAATGCCAATTTTATCCTTTGTTATTACTGTTTTTGCTTTGAACTTTAATTCTTAAAGAATCGCAGTTGGTTCTATTCAACTCTGTGTATGATAACACAGATTTATGAACGACAACGAACCCTTAAATTTAAATGTATATTATTAAATTATATTTTTTACTGTATCCCATCTAGGGATGCCAATCGGGATTGATATTTGAAAATCCCGGGATTCGGGATTTTGTATGTATATTTTCGGGACTACGGAATTTTTCGGGATCCCGGGATTTTACGGGATTTTGGGATTTAAATTTTCCTTTATTTGTAAAAATTGTTATGTTATGTAACTAATTTTTTTATAGAATAAAGCGTTTTTTAATTATTTAATAGTTGTTAATTAATAATGTGGTACATTTTATGAATATTGAAACATCTCAGTCAGAAATTGACAGTGGTACGAAAAATCAAGTACTTGCATACCACTGGGTAACCGCGATGTTAAAAATAAATGACTGGCAGAACACTCATTTGGGACGCTTTGCCAGCGTTTGCAAACATCGTTTTGCCAGTATTTGTTTTACAAAACATCACGGCAAAAAAAAAGATACATATGAACTTTTTTTAAATTTTATTTTGGAAAATATATGTAATTCCAAACCACCTATTTATTGGTTTTGGCAGCGTTTTGCCAAAGTTAAAAATTTTGTTTCTCCAGTACTTTTCCGGCGCTTTTTGAACTGCCGGTCCTTTTGTCTATTGACGTTATCATATTGGAAATGGGAAAGCAATTTTTGTCAGTACTTGTACCACATGTTAAAATACCTTGCCATCGCTTTCCCGTTTGTATTTTTCTGGCTGGGATAATATATGAAGGCCTGTAGTGTTCTTAATACACTTGCGCCCAGTATTTTGTAAGCAGATTTTAAAACAGATTCGCTGCGATAACCTTGCCCACTAAATCGTGTAATTACAGCAACAAAGTTATTTGGTTATCGTTATCAAATGTTTTCATGGAAGAATTCAAACTTACAGTCCCAGTATCAGAAATCGAATTTCGCTTGGAAGAATAAATCGGTAAAATAACAAACTTGATTGTTCGCATGTATTACTCAAAAACTTAATATTGTTTACCAAAATTTCAAATATTTCTGCAAAGGCTTTGCATAGTTTACTCGAATAATCTACTTAATTTATAATTTTACCAATATCTTGGCATCAATTTCTTGTCAATATGAGAAAATTCAAGAAAAAACGTAGGTAATCTAAAATTGCTCACTTTGTTTATTTGCGTTTATATTAATATTAGAAAATAATAAAATCCCGGGATTTTTGAGAAATAATCCCGGGATTCGGGATTTTGCCAATCCCGAAAATCCCGGGATTTTGGGATTCGGGATTTACCGTTTGGCATCCCTAATCCCATCAAGATGAATTAACACATCAAGATGATTATTAACCCATCAAGGCAAACGACACTGAAGATGGCTTTGTAGCGAAAGCCGAAATTACGTATACTGTCCTTCTGGCCTTGTCGAATTCTTTCAAATTTTTTATCCTTTGTAATTTACTTGTAAAAATTGTATCATCTTTCTTTAATTTGAAAATAATTTAAAGAGAATGAGATATTAATAAATGGTGGTCCAACCATAATGCACAATGATAATTGTGAGTCACACCTTAACTTCAGGTTTTTTGCCCAACTTAATTTGACATTTCTTTGTTTCAGTGTTTGAGAAATTCAACCATGGAGAGGTACACAATTGAGCGGCGCGTTAAGATTGTTGAAGCCTTTTGCGAAAATTGCTCTTTTGCGCGAGAAATTCAATCGCCGTGTTATCTCACGTCGTGGCGATGTTAATTGGCCGCCACGATCATGTGATTTGACACCGTTGGACTTCTTTCTTTAAGGATATTTAAAAGAAAAAGTGTAGGGGAAAGTCTTGTACCTTGGATCGCGTTTACCTTGGAACTTTGCGTTTTTCTCTTATTTGTTATTGTTTTACTGTAAAGTCTTCTTGTATGAAGTTTTTTATTTTGCCCAATGATCATTTTAAACTACTCGGAGTTTCAGATAAGTCTATACCCAATAAACACTAAAAAACTAAAAATTCAAGTGCTGTAAAAAATGCTTGAATTCAGCTTTATTTTATGTGTTTTTTTTTCCAGTGAAAATCCAGTTCATACAAATTGAAATAATTTGTTTTTCTATTCTTGTCAATATTGAAAAAATAAACAAACTAAAATTAATTTTTTTATATGGAGATTTAAAAGGAATCTGAATTTCTTCCTTGGATTCTAATAAATATGTAAGTAATTGACATTTCTTTGAGCCTAAACTTTATTATAATGTTATTCTTTTCTCCTTAGCTAAGCAAAGCACTACAAGGTTTAACGCTGTCTGAAAAAGGAATGAGAAACTCCAAAAAATTGGTTTCCCTCGACTCAAGATATTGGATATTAAAAGAAAAATATAAACGTTAATGTATGTATGACAAAATAATTTTATAACTGCAAATAAATTGCACCAAATATTACAATTTCGTGTTTTAATTGGCTTGATTTGAGCTTGAATATAGGGCTTGAATTCAAGGGTTTTTAATGTGTTGTTTGACCTTGCATTGGACTGTAATTCAAGGCTTGAATTCGAGCATATTAACACTGTTATGTTCGACTGGAATTCCAGTGTCCCTTTTGCTGGAGTATGCTATTGAATTACAGTGTAAATCAAGTATAAATCAATGCTTGAAATTGGAAAAAGTGACTGGAATTACGCTTGGTTTCAACTTTAATTCCAGCAAAATTGTTTATTTGGATAGGAGACCCTAAAATTGGGTACGTGTACCTTGGATCGACAAAAGTAAATTCTTGAAAAAAATTTAAACTATATTTTTAAAAATAATCAAGATATTTTAAGATATGCGCTTAAATCAATATAAAGTTTCTCGTTTTCTTAATGCAGTAACCAGTAAATTTCTTAACTATATTGTACAAATAAGAAAAAAATTATCTTTTCCGCAAAAATTAAAATGCGTGTACCTTGGAACTTCTTGAACATTTCCTCTCCTGTGTGTTCAACAAATTCCAGTACATGATTAATTGAAGCTCCATAGGCTAATTGTACTTTTTGAATTTAATTCTCTACAAAATAACCTTTGATTTAAAATTTTCGCCATTTTTTAAAAATGATATTTTAAGCAAATATTAAATTGCATTGTTTCATTTCAAGTCGATATCAACTCTATTGTAAATAATGCAACAAATTTCATTATGGGGTAATCTTTTTTTTTAAGAAATTCCCTTAATTTTTTACGAGTTCCAAGGTACACGCCATTTTGTAATTTTGAAACTTTTTCGCTTTAAAAAAAAAAAAAATGTAATTTCTTAAAATGCATAAGAATTATTAAAGTTTTTATTATTTGCAATCTTTAACAACACCAACACTAATATTTCTGCATTTAAAGATTTTTCGCATCTATCTTAATCCTAGAGATATTGGCACATAATTTTCAAAAGTACCAAGGTACACGACTCTCGCTTACGTCAATAAGCTAAGAACAATTCAAGAGCTAAATGATGAGATAATTCGGCATATTAACGACATTGAACCTCAATTATGTCTCAGAGGCATTGAAAATATGAACCATCGGATAGAGATATGCCACCGAAGCCGTGGAAAGCATTTGGCCGATATTTTGTTTCACACATAATTCTCATAGATCCTTCTATCATAATAATAAAATATTAAGATAATTCTCTGAAAACTTTTTGTTTTATTTACAATTAACATCGTTCGTTTTAGTTGGACCACCCTTTATATATGATCTAAAACCGAACGAAAAACATTCAATAATTTTTAATCTTAAAAATTAATCTTCCGGCTAGATACAATCTAGCCATTTTTTTATGACTAGATGAAATCAAAGCCCTACGGGGAATGAGGGGTCAATTGCCCTGAAAGTACCTATCCTGTGAGTGGTTAAATCAAGACTTGTCACAGCATTGGTATAATGTACCATTGCTGTGGGTTAAGCAGTGACAATTATTCTTAAAGGACTAGTCCCATGACTGGTGAAACGGTGGCATACCACTTAATCGTCCTCAAAGTACCTATCCCGTGACTGGTAAAAAGAGGATATACCACTAAATTGCCCTCAAAGTATGTATCCCGTGACTGGTTAAAGAAGGACTTGCAGCAGGACTGGTATAATTTACTATTGCTGTGGGTAAAGCAGTGTCAATTATACTTAAAGGACTGATCTCGCGACTGGTGAAATAATGACATACCACTGAATTGTCCTCAAATTACCTATCCCGTGAGTGGTTAAAGATGGTCTTGTCGCAGGACTGGTATAATTTATTATTTCTCTGGTGCAAGACTGGTGCAAAGAGGACATATCACTTAACTGGATAAATGTGTTATAAAAAAACCACAAGTAAGACTTTATTTTTTTTAAAGAGAAGCAACACTCAGGAAATTCTTCCTATTAATTAACGTGTTGCTTCCGTTGGATTAGGGATAGAGAAGAAGTGAAAAGTGGTGAAAGAAAGGGCTTCAAATATGGCAACACTGTAATTGCGCGAGATGTTGAATTTTAGAACAGTTGTTGCGCTCCATCTGATGGTGATTTGGCAAACTTTGTTGAAGCTTTTTAGTTCATAGCCCTGGGAACACCGAAGGAGGACGCTGCGATATGTATGAGGGATAGAAAAACGCATACATATTTATATTTTTCATAAATTTATGTTGCCTTGGTTGGGGATCGGACCCGCAACCTCACGTGTAACACTCCAGCGCGCTGACCATTACACCACAGCGCCCACAATTGGTCGGTTTCTTAGTACACTGATAGAATTATCCTTCATGATGAACAATTTCATAGAATTTTTTTCGTAAGTTCAATGAAGAATTTCGTTAAATAAAATTATCAAAAAATCGTAATTTGTGAAAAATTACGATTTTTTGATAATTTTAGTTCTAGATTTAAGCACTTGGAGTTTTCTTTAAATTTTAGCATCAAGAGTCCTGAGCTTATTGCTAACAACTTCAGCTCCAATCTTTTGGAGGATTTTACAGGAATTTTAGAATCGGTAAAAGGTTCGACGCATATATATATCTTATATCTTAAAAGAACATCATAAAAAAAAATATGTATTTCATATTTTATTTCTGTGAAAAAACATACCAAAATTCTTCAAAAAAAACAAATTTTTATATTTTAATTTGTTGACAAATGAAAATATTTGTGCTTTTTATTACATAACAATTTTGTCAAGGTTTTACTGTGAAAATTTTACTTATAATACCAAAACCATAACAATTTCCATTCACCTCAGTTTTGTCACTGTTTTTGTCAGTTTTGTAATGGGACTGGTTCTGTATCAGTTCCTTTTAGGTTAGTTGGGTGACATGTCACAAACTATACAAAGTGTGACTCATTCTTTGACGGATCCTTTTGGGTTACTTCAGTGACATGTCTCTTTAAGTCAGTTAGGCGACATGTCCTTTGGGGCTAGACCTGCGACATGTCGAAAGGTGTCTAATCTGTGGCAATACGTCATTTCCAATGACAACGCCATGTTAAAGTGATATGTCTCTTTCAAAGAAAAAGACCGATCAACGACCTGTCTCTGCCCCTTGCGACATACGGTGTTCCCAGGGCTAGCTAGATCTAGCCGGAAAATGGCTAAATTGGCAACCTGGATTACCGTAAAAAATTGGTATTTTCTCGAAGGTATTTTAATGACCCGAGTAAAAAAATAATATGATGTCATATGTAGTGATGTCTTATTTAATATAATTGGAGATATACTGTGATCCGAAAAATGGTGAATAAAATTATATCGGTTAAGATCTACATATATTGAATCATACATAATCTTATCCGGATTTTGACCCGATATAATTATATCTAATTTAATGAGAAAGACATAATTATATAACTCTTTATAATTCAGGTACAAAACAAAAACTATTAAAAGGCACTAAAAAATAACACCCTTAAGTTAAGAATTCAAAATCTAAATAAAAATTAGTCTTTAGAAGTTGTAAATAATTGTAACCAAGTATTTATTTTAAGGGTTTTCATACAAACTGGTATTATACTCGTAAACGGTGTAAGCTTGATATAATCTCAAACTCCATACAAAAAATATGGTTTGTATTTATACAAGGTTTAGGTACAAGTAGGCGCGGATCCAGGATTCACTAAAGGGGGCAGCTAAACATTTTTCGTATCTTATATGGTAGTCCTATCTATAGATATTTTATGAACTAGATGCAAGAAGGTTATAAGACTAGGATTCCCAATCGCTATCGGATCGCACATCGAACCGGACATCGGAAAAAACAATTGCGACAATTACGGTACTATGCCATGGTAGCACACACGAATATAAGGGAATTTTCGCAGAAAAAAAATAAAAAAAAAAAAAAATTATGAGAAAAAATAAGAAAGATATTGATAATATCAGAAATTAAAAAGTGCAATAATTTATATAATATCTGACCGACATAAGTCGGTGTACCAAGTTTCATCAAAATATCTTAATATTTGCGACCTGTAGAGTGCGCACAAGAATGCATGGACGGACAGACAGACGGACGGACGGACATAGTTAAATCGAAATAAAAAAAAAAATTTGAGCCGATCGGTATACTATAAGGTGGGTCTAAGACCAATATTTTTTGGTGTTACAAACATCAGCACAAACTTATAATACCCTGACCACATAGTGGTGTAGGGTATAAATATGCTTCAGTGCCAAAAAGTTTTTCGAGTATATCAATTGTTCCTAATCTAATAGGTTTAATAGGTCTTTCAAAATTTCTTATTTAGGAAATATTTAAGACAAAAAAACGATCTGAGAACAAAATATATAAGAAAATACCAATCCTTGTTCTGTCTATGAAACTTTCCCTAATTATTGCAACTTTTAAATACAAAAATAATTTTACAAGGAGAATGTCCTAACATTTAAAAGGTTTCCAATACGAATATCTTGAAAAAATACTTTAAATTTTAAAAAAGTAAACAACTAATGAGAAAACTTTCCCGTTACATGTTTTCCGATAAATCCATTTTTAATTACATATTTGAAAAACGAAAATCTATATATAATTATATCCGCAAATATATAGTGTCACACTTGACTATATATCAACATATTATTCCATCCCAGTGTAGAAACGGTAATGACATATCATTATTTTTTGGAGTACCAGTAATGACACCCACTTACCTTCTGCATTATTTTAAAACATATAATAATGAGTTACTGATAATGACTTATTTTTATCATTATTTCATATAGAAAATAATTTTTTAGATTTTTTTGAACATTTTTTGAAATCTATTTTTAGACTCAATATTTTTTAAAAACTGGTAATGATATATGTAACCACATATTTTTTGATTTTTTGTATGTTGGCAAGTAAGCTTACTTGTGTGCAGCAGGTCAATTATATTTTTATCTATTAAATATTACATGTCGATATAGCTCAGATGGTAGAGCTGTTGACTGGCAATCTGTAGACCCAGGTTCGATTCCCGCACTAGCAAATTTTATTAAAAAAAAAATACAACAAAAAATAATTTTTTTTTATGTAATTTATTTTTTTGAAAATCTATTTTTAGACTCATTATTTTTGTTAGTACTGGTAAGCACATAGGTAACGATATATTTTTTGATTTTTCGTAAGCTGGTGTGTAACGACAACTCATTATTTTTCGCGACATCGCCATATAAAGGTAATAAGAAATGTAATAACAAAAGTAAGTAGTTACCATTACCAAGTATGTACTTATATAACCACATATCTGATAATGATTTTCTACACTGGGCATCTGAGCTGTATCGACTTGTAATATTTAATTGATAAAAACATAATTGACCTGCTGCACACAAGTAAGCTTACTCGCCAACATACAAAAAATCAAAAAATATGTGGTTACATAAATCCTTACCAGTGTTTAAAAAATATTGAGTCTAAAAATAGATTTCAAAAAATGTTCAAATAAATCTATAAAATTATTTTCTATTTGAAATAATGATAAAAATAAGTTATTATCAGTAACTCATTATTATAAGTTTTAAAATAATGCAGAAGGTAAGTGGGTGTCATTACTGGTAGTCCAAAAAATAATGATATGTCATTACCGTTTCTACACTGGGTTAAGTTAAGAGTATTTACATAAACATGTTTTTATTAAATTAATAATTTTTAAAATCATTTTTATTTATGTTATTTTAACTACATTTGCAGTTATTTGTACAGTTTTACAATAATTTGCATGTACGTTGTTTTAATTCCATTTGTAGTTGTTTTTACTACATTTGTCAGTTGATTTTTAACAGTTAAAAATAACTTTACATTGCAGTTAAATTAAATGCAAATGTAGTCTACACCTTTTTAAATGCAAATGCAGTTATTTTAACTGTCACTTGCAGTTGATTTTACCTACATAATTCCCTGAGTATATACTATATGTCTCTGTCAAATGAGGTTTTAACATAGTTGTCAGGCAGGCACGTAGCTAGGGATTTATTTCGGGGGGGGGGGGGGGATTTTTCAATTTTTTTGGTTAATTTTTCCCGTGTTTTTTTTGGTACCCTAGGGAAAACTATGTACACAGTTGAAAATTTTATAACCCTTACCATAAACTCGTTATTTTAAGTGTGCTCCTTTACTTTTTTTGTGTTAAGTTCAGTACAATGAGAGTAAGCACAAAATCCTAAATGACAAAATTGCCCAAAAGTACGGGAACGCACAAAATCACTTTTCTAGCCCAAAACTTAATTAAAAGTAAAAATTAAAATGCACATAGTTTTAGGCTGACAAATCGTACAGATGCACATATTTTTTGCATTTAAAAGTTGTTTTAACTATGTTCAGTTAATTTTTATGTATAAAAGTTTTATTTTGGTAATTCTCTGCTTAATTAAAATTTTAAATTTTTTCACAATGGTATTATTTGTTTATCATTACACCCTTGTACAATTTTCCGAAGTTAATAGTAAAAAGAGACACACAAATACACCATTTTCAGCGCTCTCATTTGCCCAATTTTCCAATACGGGAACGCTTTTTGGTAAGAATGGTTTCCGCGGTAACATAAAGGAACAGACCTTTTATGTGCTAATTCAGCAGAAAAATTTAAAGACAAATTTCTTTTATTAATTGCATGATACTGGTCAAGAAAGAAAGAAAATTTCAATATAAAAATGTTTTTTTATAAAATAGTCAGTAGGCACAAAATTTTATAAAATTATCTCCAAAAGCGCAAAAATTTAAAGCTTTTGGAAACTTTTTAAATATTACAATTAAGAATGGCTTATACCCATAAAATAAAATTAAATTTTTAACGCATTTTCTAAGTTATAAACTAAATTATATATTTCAAGTATAATTTAATTTCTAAATCATTACAATTTTCAAAAATTTTAGTTTTTTTGTCAATAATTAAAATTTTTTGCCATCCGTTTCCGATATGGAGTAGCCCAGCGAAATTGTCGGATGCAAAGAACCGGTTGTAGAACAACTTGTACTTGCGTGAAACCTGTTCTAATTTATATTCTATCATCGGTGATTTTTGTTTGAGTTTGACCCAAAAGCAACAGGTTCTTTTCCTCCAAACTAGAACAGGTTGCTTTGGAACCGATTCTAGAACCAGTTATAGCACTAGTTCTGCGACAGTGAAACCTTCCATTTTGACTTCCAGGAATCAGTTCTAGAACCTGTTCCCTGGAACCGGTGCTAAAAACACTTGTTCTAGAACAGATTGAGAGGTAACCAGTTCAAAAAAATTTTGCTGGGAGGTATGTTGTTTTACCCATTTTTTGCCAAGCATCGACTCCGTGGGAATTTTCAGGTTCCAATACTAAATGAAAGTAAAATTCCAGAGGATTTTGCAAAGTTAGCTCGGTTTTTTATTTTATGACCTCTTGAAATATCTGTGTGGCGCGAAACCCGAAAAATATTGCTCATTTTTAGAGTTAGGAACTCATGAATAAGTTAAATTTCAACTGTTCCTTTCGGTTGTTTTATTTTATTTGGCATTATCAAACAAACCATTGCCATAACCCAGTGTAGAAAATCATTACCCGATATGTGGTTTTGTAACTACATACTTGGTAATGGTAACTAGTTACTTTTGTTATTACATTTCTTATTACCTTTATATGGCGACGTCGCGAAAAATAATGAGTTATGGTTACACACCAGCATACGAAAAGTCAAAAAATATATCGTTACCTATGTGCTTACCAGTACTGACAAAAATAATGAGTCTAAAAATAGATTTTCAAAAAAATTAATTATATAAAAAAAAGTATTTATTGTATTTTTTTTTTTAATAAAATTTGCTGGTGCGTGAATCGAACCTGGGTCTACAGATTCCCAGTCAATAGCTCTACCATCTGAGCTATATCGACATGTAATATTTAGTAGATAAAAACATAATTGACCTGCTGCACACAAGTAAGCTTACTCGCCAACATACAAAAAATCAATAAATATGTGGTTACATATATCCTTACCAGTTTTTAAAAAAGTTGAGTCTATAAATAGATTTCAAAAATTAAAAAAAAATCCAGAAAATTATTTTCTATTTGAAATAATGATAAAAATAAGGCATTATTAGTAACTCATTATTATATGTTTTAAAATAATACAAAAGGTAAGTGGGTGTCATTACTGGTAGTCCAAAAAATAATGATATGTCATTACCGTTTCTACACTGGGTGGTAGAGCTATTGACTGGCAATCGATTCGATTCCCGCACCAGCAACTTTTATAAAAAAAAAAATACAATAAAAAAATTTTTTTTTAATATAATTTATTTTTTTGAAAATCTATTTTTAGACTCATTATTTTTGTTAGTACTGGTAAGCACATAGGTAACGATATATTTTTTGATTTTTCGTATGCTGGTGTGTAACCATAACTCATTATTTTTCGCGACATCGCCATATAAAGGTAATAAGAAATGTAATAACAAAAGTAACTAGTTACCATTACCAAGTATGTAGTTACATAACCACATATTTGGTAATGATTTTCTACAATGGGAATTTTATTCCATAATAAATTTAAAATTGAGAAATCAAAATTAACATTTAATATCACTTTTATTGTTCACTATATTGTTATAGATGTCCGTCTGTGATGGATGAAATATTGTTTGGCTTCCTTTTTTCTGCAGGTAGATAGGGATGAAAATATAAAAGAACTGAAGGAAAATAAAAACAATATATTTTAATATCCCCGTTAATAAATTTATATTTTATGTTATAAAAATTACCTTATTTTAATAATTCAATAAAATATATAACCTTCTCCTTATTACGCGTCTTCACTTTTTAGCGTTGTTTTATGACAACAAGAGAAAACATGTTTTTCTCATATTCTTTCACTAGAAATGTCGTAAACAAATGCTTCGTACATACTAGAGATGGGCGCGTGAGTGAATTTTGACTCACGCACGCTCACGAAAGAAAAACTAATTTATAAAAACTTTTATTTTCTATTGTTGATTATACTTGAATAGATGTCACTACATTGCTAGATCTGTCAAAACAACAGAGTAGTATATTGGAAGATGACAAAGCAAATTGTGTATTTTTTTTGTTTTTTCTTTGATATTTTACATGTTTTAGAAATATTTCTAGAAATACTAAAAACGCCGCCCCCTGATGATTGCCTTATTCAAGAATAAAATTTGTTAATTAAGTTTTGGGATTTAAGCGCATTTAATTCCGTTAATTTAATTTTATATTTAAAATTTTTAAATAACTTAAAAAAATTCACTGTAAATCTGACTAACTGGAATACACATTATTTGAAGGAGGGGAAGATCTCTGGAATTTTTCCAAAATTGTAAATTATCACAATCTGGTTTAATATAATCACGCAAACTTCCGCACAAAAATTTACTCACGCACGACTCACGCACGAACATTTTTTTAACTCACGCACGACTCACGTGAGTGCTATCATTTTAACTCACTCACGAAAATTTCGTGTCACGCGCCCATCTCTAGTACACACATTCTCCTTTACTTCGTACACATCAGAGCTTTGAAGAATTAATTCCTTAATTCAATTTTTCAATTCTGAATTAAAAATTCGATGAATTAATTCACTAAGTACCATATATTGAATGGAATTAATTCATATTTGCTTTCGTTCGATTTATTTTGTTCCGAATTAATTCAATTGCAATAGTTCTTTTTATTAAATCAAATGAATTAATTCACTGGTGAACACGTTCAATTTTATAAATCGAACGGAAAAAAAGTGAATTAATTCCTTACTGAATTAATTCACTACTGAATTCGTTCAATTTCATTTTCGTTCAGTGAATTAAAAAAAAATAAAATTACGTTCAGTGAATTAAGAAAAAATAGAATTACGTTCAGTGAATTAAAAAAAAAATAATAAGTTCACTGAATTGAAAAAAAAATAAAATAAGTTCACTGAATTGAAAAAAAATAAAATAAGTTCACTGAATTCAAAGCCTGTTTTCTGCCGTTCAGTAGAAGAAAACAATAATGTACAAATAAAATTTTTAAATAAGCAATTTTACAGCGTGTGCTAGTAAAAATAAGCAAATTAGAAACCGGATGCTGTTTATCAACCTACGTGATTCAAAAATAAACCCTTTTACTATTAAAAATAAAAACTTTACAGATATAGATACATTTGGAAAAAAATATAACTATATAACTGGTTTGAAAAATTAATAGTTATATTTTTTTTCCAAATTTATCTATACCTGTAAAGTTTTTATTTTTAATAGTAAAAGGCTTTATTTTTGAATCATGTAGGATGATAAACAGCATCCGGTTTCTAATTTGTTTATTTTTACTAGCACACGCTGCAAAATTGCTTATTTAAAAATTGTATTTGTACGTTATTGTTTTCTTCTACTGAACGGCAGAAAACAGGCTTTGAATTCAGTGAACTTATTTTATTTTTTTTCAATTCAGTGAACTTATTTTATTTTTTTTTTCAATTCAGTGAACTTATTATTTTTTTTTTTAATTCACTGAACGTAATTTTATTTTTTTTAATTCACTGAACGAAAATGAAATTGAACGAATTCAATAGTGAATTAATTCAGTAAGGAATTAATTCACTTTTTTTTCCGTTCGATTTATAAAATTGAACGCGTTCACCGGTGAATTAATTCATTTGATTTAATAAAAAGAACTATTGCAATTGAATTAATTCTTTGAATTTGTTGTTTGATGAACGCGTTCATTTGAACGAATTCAGTGAATTACTTAAGAAAAGGAATTAATTCTTCAAAGCTCTGGTACACATACACACTTGAAATTTATGTATTTGTAACAAAATTCAAAATAACTGTTTATTAAAAAAAAAAAACTGTCAAAAACAATAAAAAATTTTGCTCTAAGCAAATTAACTGCAATTATAGTTAAAATAACTACAACCGCATTACTACACAAATAACCATCATGTATTAACTGCAGAACATTTCTGAGTGTAGAGATGCAACATCGATAATTTTGTAAACAAACTGTAGATGTCGCTAGCATGTGGGAAATTTTGTCAAAGGAGGATTTTATTTTGGGAAATTTTCTCAAGGTAGGATTTTTTATGTCAAATGTGGTTTTACAGAGTTAGGGGATTTGGGCCGAGATTAGGGATTTCGACTTCGTTTTGGGGACAGATTAAAAATTTTGTAAATTTTAAAAGATTTAGTTTTAGGCCCAAAATGAGAAGAATTTTGGTATAAATTATATGCGTATTATTTCAAATTAAAGTCAATCAAATTAGGCCTGTTAAAGTATTTCAAAATTTATACAAAATATTTGAATTATTGAAGAAATGTTCTCCAAATATTTATAAATCTTGAAAAAACGAAAAGCAACCAAGCTCAGTAATTAATCAAAAAATTTTCTATTTTCCAAATACTGAAATTGTTACATGCAAAGGACTCAGAAAAAATAAATTTTGTGTAGGCTCAAAAAGCACCACGGGTTTTCATATAACCTCTTATGTACCTTCTGAATCCTATAAAGTCGACTTATGCAAACTCAATGTTCAAAAGAGTTTACGAGCCCTAGAACTTACACCTTACTAGATTTACAAATTTTGGAAAAAAAGACTTTTCACCATAATGAACTTCGTGCGAAAATTGTATAGATTTTTTTATCTCGAAAATTTAATATATGACTTTTATTTTAAAACGGTGACATTTCAGCTTAATTGTGATTTGTCTTTCGTATAATAAAATTTTTTAGTTTCACAATTTTAACAAAGAGTGAAAACGTAAATATTTCTTCGTAAAATATTCAATTTTATTTAATTTGCTCACTCATTTCTTAATAATTTTCTGAACTTAAGAGCGATGCTAACTTAGCTCCTTTTTTTGAGTTTTTGTTTAAATTAAAATGAATTGGGTATAACATTGGGGATTTAAACATTTAAAATGGAAATAAACTAAAACTTTTTGGGCAACACTGCTCCCCAATAAAATTAAACAGTATTGCCAGAAAAAACAAAACAGCAGTCAGCGCCATCTGTTTCATTAAAAACTAAGGAGTACAATTGCTAAAGTATTAATTTTCCTTATTAAACGTTTATTAACAAATGTCATGCATAATCATTAAATAATATTTTATAAATTTCTTCTTTTATTCTGGCAACACCCTTATTAAATGTGTCTCCGATTTTAAAAAATTGTTAGTGATTCATAAAGTTAGTAAACGATTGACTCGTTAATCATAGATGAATAATGTTGTTTTGAAGATTTTAAAAATAAAAATAAATTAAAGTAAATCAAAACGTGATAAAAACAATTTTCATACATGTGTTGGTGATGTAATATTGCAAAATAATATTTTAAAGACTTTTTAATACTAAGAATACTGAAAGTACTCGAATGACGAATGTGTTTTGATTACATCAACATCACTATTTTGTTTAATTATACCCTACACCACTATGTGGTCAGGGTATTATAAGTTTGTGCTGATGTTTGTAACACCAAAAAATATTGGTCCTAGACCCACCTTATAGTATACCGATCGGCTCAAAATTTTTTTTTTATTTCGATTTAACGATGTCCGTCCGTCCTTCTGTCTGTCTGTCCATGCATTATTGTGCGCACTCTACAGGTCGCAAATATTAAGATATTTTGATGAACCTTGTACACCGACTTATTTCGGCCCAAGGACGAAGCCTATTGATTTTAGTTAAAATCGGTTCATGTTTAGATAGGGTTGCCACATCGCAAAAGTCTAATAACTTGACACTTCGCAAAAAATAACTTGATTTAAAAATAAAAACTTGACAATAAAAAAAATTTAATGTGCATATGTGTGCAGTAGGGTCATTCTTAATACAAAAATTTATAATTTTTGAATACACTCGCCATTTTATTAAGATTAATAAAAAAAATTTTCGTTTTTTTTTGGAATTTTCGGGGACAAATTCGATAGTGCTACCAGCCTTTGAAGTTTGGACATATGGGTTAAATTGACCAAATAAAAAAAAATACGTAAAATTACGAAACTGACGAAATTGATTAATGTTTTATTTTTTTTTTTTTTGTAGCATTTATACCTGTATAATAAGAAGAAAAAGATGAAGTCTGCAAGAAGTCGTTGACATTTTCAAACTTTAGGCCAAAAAAATATATAAACTTTCCATAGTTTTCGAATGGTCAATTTGAAATTTTGACATATTTTTTCTGAAACGTAAAAACCCAGAATTTTTTTTTTATAAATTTATTAAATGGATGATATATGTATAATCAAAATAAAATAGCACTTAAGGTTTTTCTTGTCCCACGTCTACTCACGCTCTCAAAACCAAAGATATATACCTTTAGCGCCATTTTATTTTGATATGTAATATATCATCAATTTAATACATTTATGAAAAAAAAGTTTTGGTTTTTTACGTTTCAGAAAAGAAAATATGCTAAAATTTTAAAATGGCATTGCGAGAATTATGAAAAATTTATATATTGTTTTTGGCCTAAAGTTTGAAAATTTTAATGACTTCCTTTAGACTTCATCTTTCTTTTCTTATTGTTTAGAAATACATGCTACTCAAACAAATTAAAACACTAATAAATTTCATCAGTTTTGTAATTTTACATGTTTTTTTTAACTACTGATACGACAAAAATTCAATTTAACTTGACAAAATAAACTTGACCTTGGCACTTGACAAGACTTAAATTAACTTGACAATCAAGGCCATTCAAGGCCATGTGGCAACCCTATGTTTAGACCTAGTGCCCATATAAGGGTCCTCCCAAAATTATATTGTATATACGCTGCAGGTCGCAAATATTAAGGTATTTTGATGAAATTTGGTGCACAGACCTATGTTGGCCCAAGGACGAAGCCTATTGATTTTGGTGAACATCGGTCCATGTTTAGACCTAGTGCCCGTATAAGGGTCCTACTAAAATTATATTATTTATACGCTGCAGGTCGCAAATATTAAGATATTTTGATGAAATTTGATGCACCGACCTATGTCAGCCCAAGAAAGAAGCCTACTGATTTTGGTTAACACGGGTCCATGTTTAGACCTAGTGCCCATATAACGGTCCACTCAAAATTATATTGTTTATACGCTGCAGGTCGCAAATATTAAGATATTTTGATGAAATTTGGTACACCGACCTATATCAGCCCAAGGACGAAGCCAATTGATTTTAGTTAACAGCGGTCCATGTTTAGACCTAGTGCCCATATAAGGGTCCCCCAAAATTATATTGTTTATATGCTGCAGGTCACATATATTAAGGTATTTAGATGGAATTTAGTACACAGATCTATTTTGGCCCAAGGACGAAGCCTATTGATTTTGGTGAACATCGATCCATTTTTAGACCTAGTGCCCATATAAGGGTCCCCTCAAAATTATATTGTTTATACGCTGCAGGTCGAAAATATTAAGATATTGTGATGAAATTTGGTACACCGACCTATATCAGCCCAAAGACGAAGCCTATTGATTTTGGTTAACACCGGTCCATGTTTAGACCTAGTGCCCCCAAAATTGGATTGGTTACAAACTGCAGGTCGCAAATATTAAGATATTTTAATGAAATTTGGTTCGCTGACTCACATTATAGAAAATTTTAACACAAGTCCCATTTTAACCCATTCGAATTTCGGATCCAAACATTAGTTGGCTTTTAACCAGACTGGTGTAGGGTATTGCATGCCCGACTTTAACCTTTTTACTCGTTTATTTTTTATTTTATTTGTACTTTGAGAAAATTTAATGAAAAAGGTTTAAATGGTGTAATTGATCCACGTTTTTTTAATTTATCGGCTAGAAAATGTTAGATTCTACATATTTTTGGTGGATGACCCTTGAAAAAGTCTTTAAATAAATGAAAACTCAATATTTTTGGTTTTAACAGAGATTTTATTTTCCAAGCTTTATGAAACGCTTATTTTAGACTTGACCGTACTTTAACAAATTGTTCGTTGTTAACCGAATTATTCATACTGTTTTTTCAAAATTAGCTTAAAAACGTTTAATTAAACGGTTTAGAAACTTTATGCATTCGGTTGTACATTTAGTAGTGTTAATATTTATTATCAGAGAAATTTGTTTTGAATATCAGTCAATAAAGTGTTTTTAAGTTAAAATTTTATAAAATTCAGAAAGTGGAGTTAATCGATTTGACAACTAAAGCATACATACATATGCTTATATCATTGTCATACATTTAATAAACTACTTATCAATGAATTCAATTAATTTTTTGAGTGGTCATACACACAAACAAGTAAAATCATATATCATGTATTGTGATCGTAACGTTTTATATCTCTTTTTATTTCATTAATTTTAAATAAAACTAAAATCATCCACTTGTCATTGACTAGTTCAGGGCTGGCAAATCTATTGCATGCGTGCCAGCAGTGGCACGCGTTAGTGTAGGTCCAGAATAAGAGCAGAGAGTATTTTCCACACAATTTGACGTTTAACTCATTTTTTTGTCAATGTAACTTTAAAGTAACATCTACTGTGAGGCCTTGCCTATAAATGATATTAAAAAAAAGTAGAAAAATGTGTCTTCCAGGGTTGCCATATAATGATTTGAAAAAATTTGTTTTTGACTTTTTTTAAAGCACTTTTTTTAAAAAATATTTAAAAATATAAGGAAGAGCGACGTAATAAATGTGCTGATTTCGATAAAGAAATGTAAAAAATATTTAATGGAAGAAAAATTCTGAGTTCAGTTCGCACTTTAAATAATAAATTGACTGATCTTATTAAGGGTTATTCGTATTTGTAAAATTCGAAGTGTGTAGAAAATTAATACGTTTTTATTTGTTATATCAAAAATGCGCTATTTTTTCTCAACTGCCAAAGAAGCATACAAATCTGAGCAATTAGTGTTGCCGAATGACAATTTTAAAAAAACGTCTACAAATACCAATCTTTTAAAAAATATTGCAAAAGAAATAATTTAAATTTCTTGCAATTTTTTCACAGAAATTTATATTATCAAAATATAAAAATTAAATTTTTGAAAAAATATTAACCATTTAACTGCGTATAGCGTCAAAGTTTTAATTTGAAATACTTTTGCTGCCACAAAAATTACAAAAAATGTTTACTACGAAACCGGCCTATTCTTCTACCAAGTTTTGTCAAAAAATTCCCACAGAATCCATGCTTGATGTGAAATGGGTTAAAAACTGCAAGCGGTGCCGTCATGTAATGAAAAATATTTTATTTTAATCTTTTCTCTTATCTTTTTTTATCATACTCTTATTGACACAAATAAATATAACACAAAGTGACTAAAATAATTGTTAAAACTTAGCCCTAGTTTATGTATTACGAAAATCGTCTAAACGAAATCAAAGTAAGGAACTTTTTTTTTTGTTTCCCATGTATTTTTAACGAAAGAAATTGTCAATTTCTATCGTTTAGACCATTTTAGTTATACATGAACAGGCCCTTAGTGTTTATTTCAACAAGATTCCTAATTGAATCAATAGGTGCGTTTGGCAGATACAATTTAATAGTCAACAGTTCTACAACTTTTGTACAACTATCTGCTGAGCGGTTAGTGATTAGGTCAGTCTGAGCGCTCAGGTAGCGCTGTCACATTTTGGTATCGTAAAAAATGTTTCCTACTTTTGATCAATAAGTGATACATTTGTTGTTGTTCATTTACAATAAAAATTGTTTTGTAAGAATGACAAATAAAAATATACAAACATAATTCGAAAACAAAAATTTTAAAAAAATAGAAGGAAACTATAGAAAAAGTGTATTTAAAAACAAAACAAAGAAAACATCGTTCAGCAGAGTAAGAGATTAATCAGAACTGGGTAGTCAACGACGTGTGCTCTTTCATATATTTTGTATGGAAAGCAAAATGTCGCCATGTCGTCCGGCGATTTGTCGTCGTAATAGAATCTATTTTATTTTTATGACGACTCACACACTCAAAATATTTGCTAAATTGTTGCCATATTTTTAACTAATTAATGGTTGCCATTAGAACAGAGTTGTAGAAATGCGCATTAGAGTTGCAAAAATTCGTACTTTGTTTACAAAAAATTTATTTTTGTGACAGAAGAAATGTAATTGAAAATAAAAATACATAATTCACCGCAAAAAAGCAAAATTAAATATAATAAAATGTAAAACAACAAGAACTAATGTAAAACCAATTGAATTGATGAAGAATTGTGGCGAAACAAATACAACCATATTCTTCTTTTGCTTTCCTTTTCTCTAAACGTCAACAAATGTCGACGGTCGATTGTCGCTGAATTTAAATTAATCGTGACGACCTTGCTGTCGTCGGTCGACAATCGACCCAGTTGTAATTAATCGCTAATACACACTAAAAATATTTGTCAAATTGTTGCCATATTTTTAACTAATTAATGGTTGCCATTAGAACAGAGTTGTCGAAATTCGCATTTGAGTTGCTAAAATTCGTACTTTGTTTACAAAAAAATATTTTTTTGACAGAAGAAAAATAACTGAAAATAAAAATACATAATTCACCACAAAAAATAAAATTAAATACAATCAAATGTAAAACAACAAGACTTAATGTAAAACCAATTGAATTAATGAAGAATTTTGGCGAAACAAATACAACCATATTCTACTTTTGTTTTCCTTTTTTTCTAAATGTCAACAAATGTCGACGGTCGATTGTCGCTGAATTTAAATTAATCGTGACGACTTTTGCTGTCGTCGGTCGCCAATCGACCCAGTTGTGATTAATCTCTAAGTAATCAAAAAGCGCTACAAGTCACTGCCCAGTCAGAAATCGCCAGTGGTACAAAAAATCAAGCACTGGCATACCACTGGGTAACCACGGTGTTAAAAATAAATGACTGGCAGAACACTCATTTGGGACGCTTTGCCAGCGTTTGCCAAAAGCGTTTTACCAGTATTTGTTTTACAAAAATTTCGGTGGTTTATAAAAAACCCACTGGCAAAGAATTGCCATAGAGTGATATGCCAAGGTTTGCAACCAGTGGTTATCCAGTGCTACCTAGCCAATGCTACCAGTGGTACAAAAATCAATTCACTGGTAGACCAATGATTTTATAAAAATGCTGACGCTTCGTTAAAAAATGTTTGTAGTCAGAAGGTTCCGAGTTCATCTTCGGTTGCAAGCAAAAATTTTTTTTTCTATTTTTTTTCCATTTTTTTTGTTTTATAAAACCAATTTTTTTGTTTGTGGGAAAGCTCCTTCAGGACCAACTTTTTTTTTTTGCCCTACCAACACTGGCATACTAGTTACAAAAAATTGTTAGCATTTTGGCACAGCCAGTAATTGTCCAGCTATTATCACTCATTTCTTTGTTTAGCCATCAAATATTATATGTCTCGTTAGCTCAGTGGGTAGAGCAATCGTCTGTCAATCTCACGGCCTGGGTTCAAATCACGGCAGGACCAAAAAAAATACATATGAACTTTTTTTAAATTTTATTTTGAAAAATATATTTCCAGACCACCTATTTATTGGTTTTGCCAGCGTTTTGCCAACGTTTAAAAATTTTGTTCCTCCAGTGCTTTTCCGGCGCTTTTTGAACAGCCGGTCCTTTTGTCTAATGATGTTATCATTTTGGGAATGGGAAAGCACTTTTTGCCAGTACTAATACCACCTGTTAAAGTGCTTTGCCACCGCTTTCCCGTTTGTATTTTTCTGACTGGGTGGTGTCAGTTTTCAAAAATAAAAGGTGTTTTAAGTACATATTTCTGAATAATATTAACTCATGAAATATTTTCGCAGTTTTAAGGTTTAAATAAAGAACTCGAAAATGCGATCTGAAATAAAAAAATTGTCTTCGTATTCATATATAAAAGGCGAAAATACTTTTAAAAAGGAAATTCTATATTTTTTATCAGTATAATTTTGTTGGGAGTGCACTGTATATTTATTTTATTAACGCTACCCTGCACACATTTGGAAGACATAAATAAAAAAGATAATAAAGCGAAATCTTCTTTTTTTCATTTGAATGAAAATAATCAAGTAGTATTTTGAATTTGCCTTCCTTTTATCATTTGGAAGATATTTTGGAGATATTTTGAAAAACAAATTCAAAAATTGTGTTTTTGTCATAATTTTTTTATGATAATATTGGGCAGTGTTGTCAGTTTAGGGGATTTATCCCAAAATTGGGGATTTTTTTTCGTCAATGGGGATAAAAATTTCCGTTTGGGGAACCGGGGATTTATTGGGGATGACACGAAATTTTAAGGAATTTTTTGGGGATAACATATTATTGCCTTTTTATATTTTTATGAATTTAACCCTGATAATTCTAAATATTTATATATTTCTTTTAAGTATGATGATAATATTGCATGATTTTAGGCTAAACAAATTTGTGTCTGGAAACTTAATGTGCGTCCAAACCTTAATTCCTTTTGGTGAAAATTTGAATTCCTTTTGGTTCCAAAATATTTAAGGTTATTCGGATGTAATATAAGTTATAAGAAGCTCTTCTTAAATTAAATATATACTTTACATGTTATTCAATTGTCAAAAATTCAATCCATCTGCTGAAATATTAAAACTTTTTATACAGTACCATACGCAACAAAATGTCTGAAGCTGATGAATCGGAAAATTTTGATTCTGAAATATTTAAAACGAAAAAATTTGGCTCACATTTTTTCATGCTGTTATTTAAATTTATTTGTTCTTTTTTATAATTTGTTAGAATTACAAAATTTATTGAGTTTGAGTGTATAAGGTACCGAAAAGAATTAAATAAATATGGTATTTTTACATTAATTAAAAAAAAAATTTAACGAATACGAATTTTTTTCCAGAAAATAAAAATTGGGGATTGTTGGGGATAACAAATTGAAAATTTGGGATTTTTGGCGATAACAATTTGAAAATTGGGGATAAAGTTTGAAAAAAACTGGCAACACTGATATTGGGGCAATATCACCTTTTCATCATCTTGATGATAAACACAATTCGTTTAAAATTTTTAAAAATGTTGGAAAAAATAATACAAAATTTGTACAAAAAACAATTATAAGAAATATGGGAAACAAATTCGTTGAAAAATGAAGATTTAGTGCGCGGAAAAAACCAGGTATAATGGCAACAAGATAATTAATGTTTTTGTCATTGGATTATGTATAGGGTATTCAATTAATCGGCTTTTTATTTTAATCGATTAATCGTGCAAATAATTATTCGAGTTTTTTTCTTAACCGGTTAATAGAACAAAATTCTAGAATTATCGATTAATCGAAAAAATTTTATGTAAAACAATATACATACATACACTTGTTGCATTTTTAATAATTTTATTTAATTCATAAAAATTAAAAAATATAATAATTGAGATCAGATTTTGTCAATATTTTTTTTTTTGTTCAGAATTGATTTTCCCACTACGTTTCCGTACCTCTATTCCTTTATTTTATTTATGCAGAGTGTTCACTAAACACGCTTGATTACATTGAGCATTAATTAATTAGAAATTTATTAATTAAGTTCGAGGCCAATTTCCTTATTATGAGTTAACATAATAAGTACTTTTTTCCAAAAAAGCATTAATTATAATTGAAAATTACAATATAATAATAATCATTATTGACAATAATTAGAAATGCTTTTGTTTAATATCAACATTTAAAAAATCGTAAAAAATAATTAAAAAATTATTATACGTAAATAGATACCACTACTTTACTAGATAAGTCACAACAACAAGTAGTAATTTGGAAGATGACAAAGCAAACTGTGATAATTCTATGTTGTTTTTGTTTTTCTTTGGAATTTAAGATGTTTATTAACGATCCATGAAATTCTCATTGAGTTGAAGCTAACAAATATTTCTGGAAATTCTAAAAAGTGGTCCCTTGATTATTTTTTAGGCCAGAATGCAATCCGGATAGGTACAAGCCTATAGCAAATTATTTATCACAATTTTTAAGAAAAGTTTTGAGATTTTAGCATTTTTCCTTTAATAAAATGTTTATATATTTTAAACATTTTTGTAATTTTCTACCAATTTCGGTTAGTCGATTAATCGTATGAAATTATTCGAATTATTCGTTATTCGAAATTTGGACATTTGAAATTATTTAAATCGAATAACGATTAATCGTTTGAATACCCTAATTATGTATGCAGATATTCTTTTTCAGAGTTAAATTTAATAATGACAATTATAAATCGTTTAGTATGTTTGTAGGAGTTAATTTAGCGATTTCACCTTTTTTATCTTCCAGGTGATAAATTAGCGATATACGATTATCTAGCGTTATCGCCTATTTATCATTCAGAAGTATCGCTTTCGTATTGCTTGGGAGTATCGCTATAGAGAGGACATTTACTCCCGAAAGGGGGATCTTCCGCAATAAGAATATGATTATTGCCGCAATAAAGTTTTTCTTCCAGGCGATACGATTTAGAAACATTTTTGAATTGTAATGTTTGCAGGGTATTTTCTATAATATATATATCGTAGTGTTTCCAATTCGGTTAATCGATTACCCGATTCCTCGATTAATCACCTCTATTTCGGTTAATGTCGAAACAAATAATTTAAAACTCAAATAATTATTCGACCCGAATAATCGGTTAAAATAGGTCGATTAACCGGTTACGTTTTTAATATGGAATTTTTCCTTTATTTTTTCCCAAAACTTCGTAATATGCTTAACTTTGGCAAAAAAAAAAAATGGCAAAAAAGCTCAGAAAAAACAAATACTAACTAAAAGACCATCAAATTCTTTTAAAATCGAGTGAAAGAGGTCCTTATTCCTTTAAATACCATTTGTCCAGTCGACGGATTTGTTTGTTTTACCTTTTCGCAATTAATTTTTAATAAATTTTTTTTTAAATTTTTAACAAATATTAAAGTTTGTAAAAAAACCTTAAAAAACAATCGCGAAAGGCCAAAATAAACATACGACTTGTCTACCTGAAGCAGGTTTTAGGAAATACAATACCCAGCAAGCAAACGAGCCCAAAAATTTAGATTAAGAGCTCAAAATATATTATTAAAAGTTAAAATTTTTTTATGAAAGTGGTTTATCGAAAAGAGCCTTCTTTTTGGATTCAAAAATTAATCAACAAAGGATTTATAAAAATTTTATAGGCTCCACAATTATTCTTTTCTTCTTAACTTAAATTTAACTCAAATACTCGTAGATTAATAAATTTTTATATCGATAGCTCAATGTAAAAAGGCTCTTAATAAAATCTTAAAAACTTATGTGTAAATACATAAATGCTTTATAAAGTTATAGGAGGCTTACAAATAATTTTTTTCATACAAAATTTGTTTCATTAGCCTCCTATAACTTTATAAAGCATTTATGAATTTACACATAAGTTTTTAAATAAAAAATTTACCTTTAGTTATTACAGCTTTGGGTTTGCTGTTCATAACTTGCGAATATTTTCAAAAAAAAAATCTGCTAGTTATAGCAGTTTGTTCTACCATAACTAATTAATTTTCAGTAGCTTTAGCAAAACTTCCAAGTGTAGAAACGGTAATGACATATCATTATTTTTTGGACTACCAGTAATGACACCCACTTACCTTCTACATTATTTTAAAACATATAATAATGAGTTACTGATAATGACTTATTTTTATCATTATTTCAAATAGAAAATAATTTTCTGGATTTTTTTTTTAATTTTTTAAAATCTATTTTTAGACTCAATATTTTTTAAACCCTGGTAAGGATATATGTATGTAACCACATATTTTTTGATTTTTTGTATGTTGCCGAGTAAGCTTACTTGTGTGCAGCAGGTGAATTATGTTTTTATCTACCCGACTAAAAAAGATATTATATAATCATATATATATAAACCCATATATACGTCCATATCTAATTTGATCCGAATATTGGAATATATACAATTTGATCCGAAAACTGGGTCTATCTAACTTCATCAAATTATATATTAATACATATAATTTGATGAAGATTTTCAAATAAAATTTTAGTAAATATTGTTGAGATCACTTATTTTCATTCATATTAAATACTAATGCTTAATGTTTAGAAAAATTTTTGTTAATAAACTTGGAAATAGCTGACAAAATAAAACATTACAAAAATTTGTCGTAATAACTGTCTTATAAAATAAAAAAAATAACTTTCAGAATTAATTTTTTTTGACGGAAAAAATAACTGAACTTAAACAACATTTATTTCAACATATGTTTTTCTAATTTTTGTTTTTAAATTTAAAAATTGCAATTAAACTTTATAAAATTTTGTATAATTAGATATCATGTCAGATATATATAAAATTAATACAATTTTCTATTAACTTTCTTATATATTTTCATATAATATGGTTTATAAAAGCTTATATGCCATTATATATAATTATGTATGAACTATATTTGCAGATCTCTTAATATATGGCTGGAGACCAAATCGCATATGATTATATATAATGTTATATCAAACATATTTATAAAAGTGTTAATATAAATGTATATGGTTATATAAAGCCACGCATATAAACATTTAAAGTTATATCAAATCATATAAGATTATATAAAAACTTTTTTAGTCGGATATTAAATATTACATGCCGATATAGCTCAGATGGTAGAACTATTGACTGGCAATCTGTAGACCCAGGTTCGATTCCCGCACCAGCAATTTTTATTTAAAAAAAAAATACAATAAAAAATATTTCTTTTAATATAATTTATTTTTTTGAAAATCTAATTTAAGACTCATTATTTTTGTCAGTACGGGTAAGCACATAGGTAACGATATATTTTTTGATTTTTCGTATGCTGGTGGGTAACCATAACTCATTATTTTTCGCGACATCACCATATAAAGGTAATAAGAAATGTAATAACAAAAGTAACTGGTTACCATTACCACATATCTGGTAATGATTTTCTACACTGGGTTTTACAGACATTTTCTATTGGTATAAGAAATCTCAGATTCTGAAACTTTTCAACCTTAACCTAGTGTCTTGACATGCAATAAAATGATAGCAAGCAATTGTCAAAATGCTCTCATCTCAAGTGAAGACACTCAATTTCAATTTTATTGCAATATCATGATATCGCTGACATCGGATCTTGCAATGATTCCAGAGATCAAATGTCACTTTTAGTTTTCATTTTAATTTTGTAATAGAAAAACAACAAAAAATTTGGTAAGAAGGAATGGAAAAGTGTTCAGTTTTTTATTATTTGTCGGTAAACATTAATGTTTCATAAAATTTGGTGTTTTTCGAAGAAAAATCTATGATATTTCTTATCCATGAAATGGTCAAGTGTTCTCCACCACTCTGCAATTGATATCATTTTGACGTTTCGCTGCAATGGTTTTGACATTTCATATCATATAATTTATTGCATTTGAAGACACCGGGTAAGGCACATTTACACGGGATAGAAATCTCGTATAGTTTGCGCTAAATTTGTCTTCCCTAATATAGTAGGCACTAATTTTTATCGTAAAAGTATCATCTCTAGTTGTCAAGTATTTGTTTTTATTGAAATTGTGTATTTTAAAGAATAATTTTTTCTCCAAATACCGAAAGGTGCATTTAATAAACTGAAATGTTCAATAATATCACAGACATCTTAAAAATTGTCACTAATTAAAGAAATTATGTATGACAGCATTTGTCAATGGCCTAGAGATTACATTTCGTAGACTTATACAGAGCTGTATTTTCATAAAGTCTAGCGAAATTTTTATCCCGTGTAGATGTGCATTTAGAATATGAAAACTTTTTTAAAATACATATATTTGATATATAAAAACACAGGCAGCTCTTTGTGTGGTTATTGATAAAAAATTAAAGAAATATTTCAATTTTTGCATTAAACGATTAATCGATTAATCGCCAATTTTCTCGATTAACCGACCCGAATAACCGATTAATCTATTTTAGTGATTTTTCGAATAAAGCACTAACCGGTTAACCGCCTATGTCGAATAATTGGAAACAGTAATATATCGTCATATGAAATCAAAAAAGCCGTAAGTTACATTAAAAAGGCGGTCCACATTTTTTTTTTTTAAAGAGAAGCAACACTCAGGAAATTCTTCCTATGAATTAACGTGTTGCCTCCTTTGGAAAAGAGATAGAGAAGAAGAGAAAGGTGGTGAAAGATGAAGGGCTTCAAATATGGCAAGACTGTAATTGCGCGAGATGTTGAACATTTGTTGCGCGCCATCTGATGGTGAGTTGGCGAACTTTTGTTGAAGCTTTTTAGTTCATAGCACTGTTATATTATTTTACTTCGGTGGGGTTAAGTGCTATCGGAACACCGAAGGAGGACGCTTGCGATATGTATGAGAGATAGAAAAAACTCATACATATTACTATTTTTCATAAATTGATGTTGCCTTGGTTGGGGCTCGAACCCGCAACCTCACGTGTAACGGTCCAACGCGCTAACCATTACACCACAGCGCCCACAGCAAAATCTTTCATTACCACATAAGTGGTTATATAATGAAATAAAAATTTTTTACTGCTTATAATTCGGCGTCAGTACTAGTTATTTTTGTTAGACAAAGACCTGTTTATAAGCAGTTTACGCGCGACTACTTATTTAATTAGAAAAATAATTTGATATTGGTAACTACTTATTTTGTAACCACTAATAAGTGTATGAGTATGCCTTATTTTTAACAACTTGTAACCACTTATTTTTTAACTGCTTATTAGCACCCGAATAACCACTTATTTTGGTAACTACTTATTTTGTATATTTTTATAATGCAGCAGGTAAGCGGGTGCGCAAATTTTGTGTGTTTTTTCCTGCAGCGAATATTGACAACTACTTACAAAAACGGCCTTGTCGAACAAAAATAATGAGTTTTGACACTACGTCCCTAATTCTACTGCTTATTATTTAGATATTAGTAATGAGCACCCATTACTGAGATTTTGCTGGGTATGTATTATATATTGCACAAAAACACATTTTTTCCTATAAAAAAAAATTAATATATCAAATAAAATTTCTGACTTATAGAAAAAATTAAATAAAAATGTGTTTATGACATTTCGAATTTCAGAAGTTGCCAATATAACCTCCCAACAAACAAATCGTTCCGTTTACGTACCGTTTTCGGTCCGTCATAAACGGAATCCAACTCCGTTTACGTACCGTTTTCCGGATCCGTATACGGACCAGAAAACGGATTTTAAGGAACATCGAAACTGATTCGAATCCGTTGAAAGTCCGTCAATGACGGACCGTTTACGGACCGTTATGTCGTGTAAAAAACTGACAAGTCCGTTGTAAGTCCGTCATTGACGGACCGTTGCGTCGTGTAAAAAACGGACAAGTCCGTCAATGACGGACCATTTACGGACCGTTATGTCGTGTATAACCGGAGTGACTCCGGACCAAAAACGGACTTGTGTATCTATCTAAATTGACTAATTTTGAGTAATTTTTTTTTTTATTTTTAATAGATTTATTAGTAACGATATTATTTACATTTACACTATATTTAGTACATCAGTTTACCTTTGAGTTTACCTCTTTATCTAGCGCATCAATTCGCGACAGTCACCCATAATAGAATCGATCATCTACATGCAAAAGAAAAAATAAATTAGTTATGGTTTAATTGATTTTATTTACGATAGTGTTTTACTCAAAACAACAACAATTTACACACAATTTGGGAAAAATTGCGTAGCCACGTTAACGTACGTGGAACAGAGCTTTTGTTATAAAAACAAACGATCTTACATAAACCACAAACCATTGTAAAACACGCACTAAATTTTATTAATCTTACCATCTAATATATGTATGCGACTTGGTAATGTGTTGATTGTATTGTGTTGGATATATTCTAGCTATCGCCACAAAAAGTTTTTAAAAGAATTTAATTGTTTTTATTTTGAACACAAATTAAAATCAATTAAGTCCGTATTTTACGGTACGGAAACGGAGTTAAAACGTATTATGTTCGAAAATCCGATTACACGGTCCGTTAATGTTCCGTATACGTACAAGCTTTGACGGATACGTGTATTATGGACCGTTAATGTGCCGTAAAAGCCGGATTCATGATTCCGTATGTCCGTAAAAATGTTTCTTGGGCTGTTTCAATATTTTTGTGTGCATTTTTATTTTAGTGCCATCTCAAATAGCTAAAACCTGGTACCAAATCTGCTATCAAATCTGGTCAGAGTTTTTATCCTTAACCCATAAATGCATGCGTGTTAACTTCAAGAAAAATACAAAAACAAAATTATTTTAAAAAAAGGTGATTTTTATTGATTATTTTAACGTGTATGAAAAAAAAAATATATATATACATTAGAGTGGGCCGATTTGTATGGACAAAAATTTTTTGATATTGTGCCAACGATTTTTCGTAGCTTTTGGCATGAGGAAAAAAATTATTTTCTCCTTGATGATGAAATGATGATGATAATGATGATGAAATGATGATGTTGATGAAAACAAGCACAAAATAATTTTACTTATATAATACTTTTACTCTAGTTGCTACATTTTTTATCCGATTTTCATAAGTAATACCTTTTCTTACAACTTCATTAGTTGTTTCAAAAAGTCACCGCAAGTTGGCGCTTATCTAGCATTTATTAGAAAATTGTAAAAAATTGAAATTTGGACGCCTCGAAAATGATTTTTTTTGATATGTCGTAGTGGATCTTTTTTTTTCTCATGCCAAAAACTATCGAAAAATCGATGGCACAATATCGATTGCTAAATCGACCCACCCTAATATACATATATAAACCATACAGTTATTGCCAAAATGAATTTTATTGCGAGAATACCACTTTTAGTATTTAAACAAACATTTTTGAATATTACAGTTTTTGTAAAAAAATGCGTGTTTTAGATTGTTTGCAAAAAAAAAGATTTTTCTTGTAACTGTTTAAAAAATCTGCGCTAAACTATAACAACACTTGTGTATACAAAGCGCCTTAATGCCCAAAAATGCCCAAACACTTGTGTATACAAAGCGCCTTAATGCCCAAAAATGCAGTTTTGTGCAACAAGTCCGTTTTTTTTTTTTATTAAAAACTGGTATGTTGCCAAATGGCTACACCATGCATTTAAGGGTTAAAGAAAATGTCTGTTAATATATAATGACCAGGGCAAGGAATTTCATGCACTGAAAAATCGAAAATATGTGCATACAAAATGCGACTAAAAAAGACAAATATGCATTAAAAAAATAAAAAATTTACATTTAAAACAACTATTTTATGCAAAATAACGCACTTCACAACATAAAGAATTATGTAAGTTAGTTATTTTTGCAAATAGATAAGAAATTCAAAGGTTGGAAATGTATAAATTTATTTTTTATTTTGAGCACATTAAAAATAATGCTACTAAAATGAAAAATATGCATGAAAGAGCAAGAATTCGTTCATGAATTCAAATATGCAAAAACATACATTTTTGTCAAAATATGCAACTACCCAGCAAAATATTGGTAATGACACCTCATTACTATCTGCATTACCAAAAATGATATATCATTACCTTCTGCATTATTTTATAATATAAAATAATGACTTCCTAATGTGTTCATTGTTTCTAAATATAAAATAATGACTTACTCGTAATATTTTAAATAAATACCTTTTACACAGTTAAATTTTATACACTTTTATTTATTATATGTGACAGCGCATAGAGAAAGGGACCTAAGGGTAAAAAAAATCAATTTTTTTTTTTTTTTGATGTGGAAAACATCTGAGCATCGAATGAGACCGATCCCATGCGCTCCTGAGAAAGGGACCTAAGGGGTCCTTAGGTCCCTTTCTATTTTGCGCGTCACATATGTAAATATTTTTTATGTTTAAATTTTTATGACGAGTCCTAAAATTACACATTAAAAAAACTTAAATTTTTCTGAATGTATTTTCTTAAGCTAATAGTATTTGCTTAACTCCTTATTTTTAAGAATCAAGTAAGCAATCGGATAACCACTTATAATTCAACTTTTTGTAAGCATGTGTGTAACCACTTATTATTCAAAATCTCATAACTACTTATTTCTCATTTTTTCGTAAGCGAGCGGGTAAGCGTGACTACTTATAAAAACGACCACGCCAAACAAAAATAATGAGCTTAGACGCCAAAAAATAAGTTGTGCGGAGCTATGAATTTCTATTATATAACCACTTATTTGGTAATGAAAGATTTTGCTGGGTACAAATCGATGTTCTAAATTTGATGATTCGGATATATATTTAGCATACATGGGAATTTTTCATTACCATTGAAATTTCATTACCATTAGTTCATACTAATGACAATGAAAAAAATTTCATTACCATTTAACAAGGTTGGTTACCGTTATCGTTATAATACCGTTATCGCTAAAATACCGTTTCAAATTGAATACCGTTACCGTTATCGATACCTCTAAAAAAAATTACAAATACCGTTATCGTTACCGATACCGTTATTTTTATGGGTAGTTACCGGTATTTTACCAGTATTTATTTTTTTATATAAAAATTACAATTTTTTTATTTTTTATTCTATAATCTTGGGTGTTTTTTTACAAAAAAAAATTATAGATAATAGCATTACTTATTAAAACTACCAGTATTGAATTTATAGCTTAAAATCTGTATTTTCAGTACTTAAAATTAAAAATATGCCATGTTTTTACTTGTTTCTATATGTTTTTAACATAATTTTTAATACCGGTACGTACCGGTATTGCTGTTTCGGTAACGGTATACCGTTACCGAAACAGTCTTAAATACCGTTACCTTTACCGTTACCTAAACAAACGAAATCCGATACCGTTACCGTTACCCTTACCGTTATTCGTTTCGGTAACCAACCTTGCCATTTAATGGTAATGAAATATTTTTCATTAGAAAAATCATTACTAATGGTAATGAAATTACATTTCGATTTCAGCGAGTTTTACTCCATTTCTACGTTTTTCTGTCAAAATGCCCTGAGGCAAAAAAAGAAAATTGTCAATTTCTTGAACAAAGTGCCATCTAGTGATAACGATTTTGTTATAACTTATTTTTTTGGTGATGCCATACCCCTGATTTTTATAATACAAAATTTTAGTTTTCGGCACGCAACGAAAGAGGTATTGCCACCTCTTTACAAGATTAGCACGTCACAATTTTAAAATCTGAATACCCAATATCGCCCGATAATACTCATACTGATTTGTGTTAAATAAATATTTAGTATAGTGCAATAGATTGTTGTTGTTTTTAAATTCTTAATTTAATTGAAAATAACTTCCATTATCTTGATTTTAATAAACATATTAATATTATTTACAATTATTTCCACACAATAATTGTTAATCATATCATTTAATCAATTAAGAAATACGTTTATACATATGAACGCGTAGCATACATACATCGGTAGTTAAAACAGAAATTAATATTGAAAAGTGACGACTTAAATTTGATTTTGTGACAACATGGGACATTGATAATGATCGCGTTTAATATATTTTGTGATAATAATAACTAACTTTAATTAGTTTTCTGACGTTGGAACAATATAAAAATAATTTTTAATTTTATTAAGGCCCGATTATATTATTAATTTAAACCAAAAGTTTGTTAACAGACAGTTAAACTAACGGGCACCCTTAACTGTTCTTTAACTTTTTCGGGTTTCAAAATGTTTCCGTTAGCTAACTTTCAGTTAGCCTATTACTTAGTGTTTCCAATTCGGTTAATCGATTAACCGATTCCTCGATTAATCGCCTCTATTTCTTTTAATGTCGAAACAAATAATTTAAAACTCAAATAATTATTCGACCCGAATAATCGGTTAAAATACGTCGAATAACCGGTTAAATTTTTAATGTCATTTTTTGCTCTACTTTTTCCCAAAACTTCATAATTTTCTTAATTTTGGCTAGAAAATTGCAAGAAACACTTAAAAAAATAAATACTAACTAAAATACAATCAAATTGTTTAAAAATCGATTGAAAGCGAAACCTTTACATACCATTTTTTGAGCAACTCCAAGCAAGTCGACATTGAATCAGCGAGACACGCCCTGGGTTTTAAGAGACTCTTAAAACGGATTTGTTTTACATTATCGCAATTAATTTTTAATAATATTTTTTGAATTTTTTTAACAAAATAATAAAGTTTCTATTTGTAAAAAAAAATGCTTTAAAACTATGTGTTGGCTGGAGCAGGCTTTAGGAAATACAATAGATAATTTTTCATTTCTGTTTTAATTATTTTAAAGTGTAAAATTCATTTTCAAAAGTGAGAGCAGTTTTTCAGCCTCTAGTCGATGATTTTATTTATTTTAACAAAAACAGTGCGTGTTCATTTTTAAAATTTTATTATTTCAAACATAGAATTTTGAAAGTCTGAAAAACTGCTCTCACTTTCAAAAACCTGTGATGAAGTTCTAACAAACAAATCTGTTTGAGATTTGACATCTGTTACTGCAGACTGAGGGAATTGTCTACATGCTTTTTATGAATTTTTATATTGATTCAATGAAATTTTGCTGGAATTCGTTCACTGAAATACGGAGGAGATTGGAAGATAAACAAGAATCTAAAAACTGAATGTTTGTATGCGTTTGTATTGATCACTTCTGAGTAAAAACAATAACAGAAAGCTGAATAGGAAAGAAAACAACGAATTAGTTGCATTGCATTCAAGGCATTACTCGGGTGACGGGTTGTTGAAAAAATGTATCATATAGAGACAATCTGAGAATAAAAACATATAAATAATTAATACAATTTAATGGAAAATCAGCGACAACGCCTGTCCATAAAAAAAAATGCAGAAACTAGATCTAGTCTGATCTGAAAATTATAATGTGTTTATAATTTTTAGAGAAGAAGGTTTATTCTTCTTCTTAACCTCAAATCAATTAATTAAAATTGAATAAATGGCATATTAATTACAATATTAATTGCAGCTGTCTATAGGACGTTAAAACAACACTGTACTAAAGTTTTCATTGAATTGATGAAGTTTTAGGAAAAATTTCGTATTATTTATTTACACCCAATGGAAAATCTTTTTTGTAAAATTTTTTTGCATTACCTTTATGAAGAAAACTTCATTAGTTTAGTGAAAACTATCATTAAAACTCGTCTAATTAAATTCTGTCTGCGTAAATTAGGTTAAAATTTGTTTATTGTTAATGGCCTTTAAAAACTGTAACTGAGAATTTAACAATAATTTATGATATTCTCAGACTACTAATATTCAGCAAAAGTTTTTGCTGATTTTTGCAGAGTAAATTGGTAGGTATTTTCAAACAGAGCTTAATATTTTTTAATTTAATTTTTATTTACAATTTCAAACCAAGCCCATAGCGCCAAATATGGCCACATACAACTCACTAAAAAGTACTACTAAATAAAGTATATATAATTAACAACAAAGTAAAAATAATTAATTTACAAAAAATAAAAATCAAAAAACATATTTATGTATTTAAAAATAAAAAGAAAATAGAAATGTGTATAGAATTCTTTCACTTTATATTTACTTCTCCCTAATATGATTCCCTGTATAATATTGCGTTCAAATATATAAGATATAAATTAATAAATGCAACAATTAAACGTTATATAATTATTATATTAATTTAAAGATTGTTACATTGTTAAAGATTGTTATTCATGGCTCAATGTAAAAGTCTCTTCTAGTTTTTAATGTTAAAAAAAGTCAGCTCTTTGTGTTTTTATTGATAAAAAGTTAAGAAAATACATTAATTTTGCATTAAACGATTAATCGCCAATTTTCTCGATTAACCGACCCGAATAACCGGTTAATTAATTTTAGTGATTTTTCGAATAATGCATTAACCGGTTAACCGCCTATGTCGAATAATTGGAAACACTACTATTACTGCACTCATAAAAAGAAGCCCGTACAAATAGTTCAAAATTCTGCTAAAATAACAGGAAATAGTACCTGTATTTGCGCCAGCAGAATTTTCAATGAAATAAAGAATTATGGTCTGCTAAATTTAGGTAAGCTAAATTTTACCTCTGCTAAATACACAGACAATTCTAGTTAACTTAGCTAAGAAATTTGAGCTAAATGCAACAGAAACAGTACATAATTTAACTGACCATTTCTGCTAAAATGTCGCATACAGTCTTGATTTTTGGGTTCTACGGATCTGTCCCGAGACAGGCCCATATTTATTTTTGGGAGTATAGGTGGCTTACAAAGACTGATAAGTTCACTTGAATCGAATTTTTATCCATTTTTCTCTATCTCGCTTAGTTTCCGAGATATAAGCCATTTTGTGATTATACCCCGAGTAAAAAAAATTATATATAATCATATGTGGCATATATTACAATGTATAATTAGACATGTGGTTATGTATATCCATATATAATTATATATGACGTTTTTTCCGAAAAATTTTCCTTATATTATGCCATATATAATTCCATCTAATTAGATATCGGCCTTCATAATATTAGATATGGCATATATAATTATATATTACATAACATGGTTGATCTTATTGCATATATAGTTATATATAGAACTATATCTTAATATATATGGTGGCACTTTAGCAATATATAATTATATATGGTATCATTTAAGCAATATATAATTATATATGGTGACAGTTAAACTAGATATTATCATATATGGTGCCATTTAAACAATATATGGTCATATATGGTACCTCATAAACCAAATCTTTAATTCAGTTCCAGATATGATAATATATGGTACTATATATAGTGCGATATATATTTATATATGTTGTTATTTAAACTATATATTATCATATATGGTGCCATTCAAACCATATATTATCATATATGGTGCCATTCAAACCATATATTATCATATATGGTACCATTTAAACCATATATTATCATATATGGTGCAATTTCAACAATATATGCCCATATATGGTACCTCATGAACAATATTTTTAATACAGTTCCACATATGATAATATATGCTACCATATATAGTGCCATATGTATTTATATATGGTGTTATTTAAGCAATATATTACCATATATGGTGCCATTTAAACCATATATTGTCATATATGGTGCCATTTCAACAATATATGCTCATATATGGTACCTGATGAACGACATTTTTAATACAGATGCAGATATGATAATATATGCTACCATATATAGTCCCATATATATTGATATATGGTGTCATTTAAACAATATTAATATATAGACATATATGGTATCATTTAAACAATATATTGTCATATATGGCACAATTTAAACAATATATGGTCAAATTTGGTACCACATCAACATTTTGAATACAATTCCATATATGGTTTAATTTGAATAATGTAAAACTATGTATGGCGCTATAAAAAATATTATCAGATATGTTACTTCATTAACAATATTTATAATACAGTGTCATATATTGTAATATATGTATATCATTCAATATATATTGATGTATGGTAATGGTACAATAATTCCAATATCAGTTGAGATACAATTTGTGGGTCCATATCAACAATTTGTTCACGTACATTTAACATATATATATGTACATTTAAGTTATAATTTATAAACACTTTATAAAGTTAAATAGTTCCATAAACCTCGTCTAACTGTATAGAATGTTTATGAATATAAGATTTAATATATAATAATTACAACTACAAATTGGTACCATTATCTAAAATTCAATTTAATGTTAACTTATAATAAAATAAAAATGTATTTCCTAAAAATAAAAATATAGTGTTAATTAATGTTAATATACAATGCTGGCAAACCGTTGGCGATGGTCGGTTATGCGTTGGCAGAACGTTGCATTAACTATCTTGGCAAAAAAATAGATTTCAAAAAACATTTTTCAAAAAATTCAGAAAACTTTTTTAATATTTGCTTTTAAAAACATGAAATTTAACCCAGTCCACCAGATTGTCAGCCAAGACCTCTACACTCTAATCTAACGAGACTTGTTATAGATGTGTGATAGCTACAAATTAAATGAATGATAAAAGCATTTCGAGCTAACTTATAAGCATCGAAAAAAGGTATTCCAGAAATTATTAAATGTATTTTAGAAAATTTTAATTGTATATCACAAAATATTCTTTGCACTTCAGAAACTACAATATTACGCAAATTTAATTATTTATTTATTTAGTTGTGTCCAGAAATAATGAAATCTATTTCAGAATTTCATAGCTAATAGAGAAAAATTTCTCAAATACATTTCATTTCGGAAATACGATTGATAATTTCTGAAATACAGTTTAATAATTTCTGAAATACAGTTGTGAATTTCGGAAATACAATTAATAATTTCTGAAACACAATTGATAAAACTGAACTTCAATTGACTAGTTCTGAAATACAATGTGAAAAATAATTGATGAGTTCTGAAACACAATTGATAAAACTGAAATTCAATTGATTATTTCTGAAATACAATTGATAAATCTTAAAACAATTAATACAATTGGAAATGGTGTAGAGCGTCAAAAAGATGTAAATAAAATTATTTTATTCAAAGATTTCAATTTAATAAAAAAATAAATATATAATTTTATAAAAAAAATTATAGAAAAAAAAATTTTAATTTTATAAAAAGAAATTCATTTTGTAAAAGAAATGCATATTGAACTCGTTACCTTCTGAGTTTAAACCTTATTTTAACAAAATATTGTAATTTTTATACAATCGTCTATTATTTTTTGAACAGTTGGCAATATATGTCTGGGATCTTATTTAATCCCAAATAAATGGAGATCTTACGTAGTACCCAAATATAATGCGGCATCTAATTTTATCTGTCATTTTTATGGATACTTTTAGATGTCAATCCCCAAATATATTGCTGTTTCTAATTCGATCTGCCATTTTAATATTTTTCTGATAAATTTAGATCCAAGTTTATCCCCAAATATATTGCTGGATCTAATTTGATCTGCCATTTTTCAGATCAATTTATATCTAAGTTTATCCACAAATATATTGCTGGATCTAAATCGATGTGCCATTTTTCGGATCAAATTAGATCTAAGTTTATCCCCAAACATATAGATAGATCTAATTCGATCTGCCACTTTTTCGGATCAAATTAGATATACGTTTATCCACAAATATATTGCCGGATCTAATTTGATCTGCCAAAATTGAGATCAAATTAGATCTAAGTTTATCCCCAAATATATAGCTGGATCTAATTGGATCCGCCATTTTTCGGATCAAATTAGATCTAAAAATATCCGCAAATATATAGCTGGATCCGCCAATTTTCGGATCAAAATAGATCTAGGTTTATCCCCAAAGATATCACTGGACCTCCCAATGTTGAGATATAACTTGATCTTAGTTTATCCCCATATACACAATGGGATCTAATACGATATGATTGGATACACCCAATTTTGAGATCTAATTGGATCAGCTAGATATTACAGCAGATCTCAAACAATATCAAATTGGATATAATTAGATATTGCGCGAGATCAATTTTTTTTACTCGGGACAATAAAAAATTATGAAATTATGATATTGATAGCAGAGACACAAAAATATAAACTTTGGGAAATAATTGGGGTTTAAATTAGCTGACAAATTTGTAAAATTAAGAAACATAAATTACTAAAATTTAGGATGCAAAGTTAGTTCCAATACGGATGAAAGTAATTGTTACAAAAATATTAGTTCAATCCTAAATTTTAAGACAAAATAACAGAAAAATCACTTTATTTGCGCCAGAACGCGTTTAACCGATTATTGTACCAACTTTTTTTTATAAGTGTGTGAATGATTTAGAATATATTTTGTCAAAAAATTAAAGTGTAATAAAAAATTTTAACATCATATAAATAAATAAAAAATATAAAAATTTTTGTAATTTGAATAAAACGATTATAAAATGAATTCAATCAACGAATAACCCCCTGTTTCCACATGCAAGTAAATGGTTGCAAGTTGAGAATACGACGGGTATTATTTATATTTCGGGAACTGGCAACACAATAGCTAAAATCTGGCAACACCATAATAAAATTTGACATTTTTTAGAATAAACGTACTCACAATGTTTTGATGTACAAGTGCTATTTGTTTTGTTTATAGTGAGTTAAGAAATTCAATTTGGCCAAAAAAATGGAAATTTCAAGAGAAGGTTTTCGTTGGATTATTTTTCACAACTTTCGACGTGGATTATCTTAACAAGAATGTGTCGATGAACTCAGGTCTTTGTATGGCGATAAAGCAGCATCAAAAACCACAGTATATCGCTGGTATAGTCAATTCAATTGTGGTCGTAGTTCGGACGCCGACGAATTCCGTGCAGGTCGTCCAAAATCGGTTGTTGTGCCACAAAACATCGATGCAGCGCGTGAACTGATAATGCAAGATCGTCATGTGACATATCGTGAGATAGAGGCATCCTTGCACATTAATTCCACTTCAATACCTTCGATTTTGCATGAACACTTAGAGATTAATCAGATCTGGGTCGACAATGACAACGAAATTTGCTTTTTCATATATTTTGTATGGGAAGCAAAATGTCGCCATGTCGTCCGGCGATTTGTCGTCGGAATAGAATATATTTTATTTTCGTGACGACACACTAATACACACTTAAAATATTTGTCAAATTGTTGCCGTATTTTTAACTAATTAAAGATTGCCATTAGAACAGAGTTGTTAGAAATTCGTATTAGAGCTGCAAAAATTCGTACTTTGTTTACAAAAAATTTATTTTTTTGGCAGAAGAAATATAATTGAAATTTAAAATACATAATTTACGGCAAAAAAGCAAAATTAAATATAATAAAATATAAAACAACAAGAATTTGTGAAAGACCAATGTCGACGGTCGATTGTCGCTGAATTTAAATTAATCGTGACGACTTTTGCTGTCGTCGGTCGACAATCGACCCAGTTGTGATAAACTCTTAGTTGTAAAAAAAATTTGCTCTCGTTGGATACCCCATAATTTATCAATCGCTCAAAAAAAGAAGGCTCGCGTCGATTCGTGTAAGGGAATGATTAAAAAGTTCGACCGTGTTGCTTCAAAAGACGTATATAAAATCGTGACAGGTGACGAATCATGGGTATATGCTAGAGGCTACGGTCAGAACCGGTCGACCGGGTAGACCGAAAGACCGGGTAGACCGGGTTTTAAAACCGGTCGACCGGTCTTTACGGTCTACCCGGTCTTTACGGTCTAGACCGGTCGACCGGTCGACCGGGTAGACCGGTCTACCCGGTCAGACCGGGTTTTAATACTATTTACAAAAGGCAAAAATGAAATGAAATGAAAAATGAAAACGGATAACAGTTTTGGAACAACGAAGTCAGAATTACGTCTAGATTACAAAAAAAAACTCCATACATGGGACCGAAAAAGACCGTGGCATTTTCATATAATTGTATGCAAAGTGCAGGACTTTCTGAATTCAAGAACCAGTTTCGGAATATTTTTGCTCCACACATTGAAAAAAAGTTTACAGTTCTAAGTCAGAATTACGTCTAGATTATTTATGCAAAAGTTTAGCCCATAATGACCCCGAACAAAAAAACGCCGTACATGGGACCGAAAAAGACCGTGGCATTTTCATATAAATGTATGCAAAGTGCAGGACTTTCTGAATTCAAGAGGCAGTTTCGGAATATTTTTCTCCACACATTGGGAAAAGGTTTGCCGCTCTAAGTCAGAATTACGTCTAGATTATTTCTGCAAAATTTTAGCCAATAACGACTCCGAACAAAAAAACGCCGTACATGGGACCGAAAAAGACCGTGGCATTTTCATATAAATGTATGCAAAGTGCAGGACTTTCTGAATTCAAGAACCAGTTTCGGAATATTTTTGCTCCACACATTGAAAAAAAGTTTACAGTTCTAAGTCAGAATTACGTCTAGATTATTTCTGTAAAATTTTAGCCTATAACGACCCCGAACAAAAAAACGCCGTACATGGGACCGAAAAAGACCGTGGCATTTTCATATAAATGTATGCAAAGTGCAGGACTTTCTGAATTCAAGAACCAGTTTCGGAATATTTTTGCTCCACACATTGAAAAACAGTACAGTTCTAAGTCAGAATTACGTCTAGATTATTTCTGCAAAAGTTTAGATCATAATGACCCCAAACAAAAAAACGCCGTACATGGGACCGAAAAAGACCGTACATTTTCATATAAATGCATGAAAAGTACAGGACTTTCTGAATTCAAGAGCCAGTTTCGGAATATTTTTGCTCCACACATTGAGAAAAGATTTAATGCTCTAAGTCAGAATTACGTCTAGATTATTTCTGCAAAATTTTAGCCTATAACGACCCCGAACAAAAAATCGCCGTACATGGGACCGAAAAAGACCGTGGCATTTTCATATAAATGTATGCAAAGTGCAGGACTTTCTGAATTCAAGAACCAGTTTCGGAATATTTTTGCTCCACACATTGAAAAAAAGTTTACAGTTCTAAGTCAGAATTACGTCTAGATTATTTCTGCAAAATTTTAGCCCATAACGACCCCGAACAAAAAAACGCCGTACATGGGACCGAAAAAGACCGTGGCATTTTCATATAAATGTATGCAAAGTGCAGGACTTTCTGAATTCAAGAACCAGTTTCGGAATATTTTTGCTCCACACATTGAAAAAAAGTTTACAGTTCTAAGTCAGAATTACGTCTAGATTATTTCTGCAAAATTTTAGCCTATAACGTCCCCGAACAAAAAAACGCCGTACATGGGACCGAAAAAGACCGTGGCATTTTCATATAAATGTATGCAAAGTGCAGGACTTTCTGAATTCAAGAACCAGTTTCGGAATATTTTTGCTCCATACATTGAAAAAAAGTTTACAGTTCTAAGTCAGAACTACGTCTGGATTATTTCTGAAAAAGTTTAGCCCATAAGGACCCCGAACAAAAAAACGCCGTACATGGGACCGAAAAAGACCGTCGCAGTTTCATATAAATGTATGAAAACTGCAAGACTTTCTGAATTCAAGAGCCTGTTTCTGAATATTTTAGTTCCACACGTTGAAAAAAAGTTTACAGCTCTAAGTCAGAATTACGTGTAGATTATTTTCCCAAAAGTTTAGCCTATGGAGACCCAGGAGAAAAAAACGCCGTGCATGGGACCGAAAAATACCGTGGGTCTCTCATATAAATATAATACGAAATACGCATTATTTTGTTATACCCGAGTAAAAATAGTTATATATTGTCATATATCATGTGATTGGGCTACATCTGACAATGAATGGAGTCACATTAAGACACATTTCATTATATACAACTACATCTGATATTATTTTTTCAACGAATTTTTTGTAAGGTAATTGATAGTATTACATATCCCCAAATCTGACTCCATATATAACTACATAAGCCATATAAAACTAATCAAATTATATGTACTGATCGATATGATTATATATGATTTGATACCAAGTTTTATAACACTGTATGTGTCGTCGTACTAAAAATATAATTTAATTTAATATAACATCAAAATTAGTTATCTGCAAATTCAGAGTTAATTACTCCCTAGCCAAATAATTTTCACGTGATGTTTTTGCATGTAAAATCATATTAAAAAATGATGCGTACGATTTAGAAGACAAAAGTATTCAAATAAATTTTTATTTTATGTTTTAAAATTTGGGTCTTCTTTGGGTGTTAAAACCATAGACATTTCAATGTCAATTTAATAGCTGGTATGCATAAAAAGTATGCCTACTATCAGACAAAATTTTATAAAATCAGATATTTTTATATCAAATTAGATATAATTTGATGTCCTGGATATGGACAAATCTCGGATCAAACTGTATCAAATTATATTTAATTTGATATAATTAGACACATGTAGATGACCCATTTTTCGGATCAAGTTGTATGTCGTTGTATATGGGGATTTATCAAAAAAGATATACTTATGTATGACACCATATTAAGATTTTTACCCGGGTATGTACATTATTATAAATATATCCATGAATGAATCGATTTTTACAAATTTATCAATTTTTATAAAATTTATTGGTATTTTTGAAAGTTTATCGGTTTTTTGTAAAATTTTTCAATATATCGATTTTTCAAAAATTTATCGATTTTTTAAAAATTTATCGATTTTTTAAAATTTTATCGATTTTTAAAAATTTTATCGATTTTTAAACATTTTATCGATTTTTCAAAATTTTGCTGATTTTTCAAAAATTTATCGATTTTTCAAAAATTTATCGATTTTTAAAAAATTTATCAATTTTTCAAAAATTTATCAATTTTTCAAAAATTTATCAATTTTTCAAAAATTTATTAATTTTTCAAAAATTTATCAATTTTTCAAAAATTTGTAATTTTTTTAAAAATTCGTCAATTTTTTAAAAATTTATCAATTTTTTTAAAAATTTATTGATTTTTAGAAATTTTCGATTTTTTTATATAAAATTTACATAATTTTAGGAATTTTTATATTTTGTAGTATATTATGCTAAAAAGTACCAAAAACCTGCCTTTTGTAAATAGTATTAAAACCCGGTCTGACCGGGTAGACCGGTCTACCCGGTCGACCGGTCTAGACCGTAAAGACCGGGTAGACCGTAAAGACCGGTCGACCGGTTTTAAACCCGGTCTGACCGGGTAGACCGGTCGACCGTAAAACCGGGTAATGGGGGGCTCTAGTATATGCGTATGAGCCGGAAACAAAACAGCAATCGACCGTGTGGGTATTCCAAGACGAGCGAAATCCAACAAAAGTTGTTCGTTGAAGAAGCACAGCGAAGCAAATGGTCGCCTGTTTCTTCGGCCGAATGGGTCATGTGGCCACTGTTCCGCTTGAGCAACGTATTACGGTCAATTCTGAGTGGTGCACGACCATTTATTTGCCGGAAGTCTTCGGAGAAATTCGTAAAACTAACCCCCAAAGACGAATGATTCTCCATCATGACAATGCGTTCTTTCACACATCTCGTCAAACAGGTTGATTTTTGAGCGAATATCAAAGGTAAACTGCGTGGTAAACGATTTACGAGCGCCGAAGAAGCAGCTGAAGCGTTAAAAAACCATGTTTTGGAGGTGTCTCAAGAGGAATGGAAAAACTGCTATGACAAATGGTTTGAACGAACGCAAAGGTATATTGATCATCAAGGGGAATATTTTGAAAAACAATAAAGCCATTTTTATTTGAAAATCTTATTATTTGCTATTCCCGAAATATAAATAGTACTCCACGTACGTATTATCAGCGAAATTTTCGAAAATTACCGAAAAACATGAAAACTTTACATGTGTCCACACTACTTGCTGTAAGATCATTTTTAAAGTGTCGTCGAAGGCATATGTTGTCACTAAATAGGACTCCAGTATTGCCAAGTATTCAATATTCTAACAAAGCTGGGCAAATATTTGTTCTTACAATTTTTTTTTTAAACTTATAAAATTTATATTTTAAATTACCATTAAGATATGTCGTTGTGTTTTTTTACTTTTTTTTACAAATAAATACAAAATAGTCTGTAAAGATAATATTGTATCCATAGACTTAAATAAATAAATAAATCAGTTGCATTACAACTATTACTTTACCAAATACTAGTAAATTAATAGAAAACATTACTAGGCAACACTATTTTCTTTATTCTGTCATTTCACTTGCCCCAAGTGTCAAAAATCCACTGTCATCCACTTGTAAGTTGAGCCGCAAGTCGTATAAGTGTGATAGTATTAGTGAAAAAGTGTGAGTGTATTGAGTTTTTCGAACTTGCACTTGCATGTGGAAACGGGGGTAAGGTAAGTACGTTTTTGTTTACTCTTCCTCTGAATCATTTCAAACTCTTTATAGATCATCGAATTTCACATCACACGAAGAAGGCACTCTATTGAGTTTGGTGGAGGAGTATAAAAGTGTGGTTGAGAATAAAAAACAGATGCAGTTTCATGGATTGAAAAACAAAAAGCCTGGACAGCTATTCATCAAAAATTTTTAGCTCAAAGCAGTACTGTGCCTTCAGAAAAAAACCTCAAATCTAAATACGAAAACATGAAAAAGAAGTCCAAGAGTATTTTATCCAACGAAAAAAGATGTTATATATGACAGGTGGTGGAACATTCAAATCAAAAGTAGATTCTACTACTGCTTTGATGGGATGTTCTGCTGCAGGTCTTAATAATTCAGTGAATTCTGATGCTTGTCGTATATTACCTTTCAAAATTAAAGACATCATTTAACACTGAAGTATTCTCCTTCAAAAATTAACAGCTGCGGAGGCTTATAATACTGCAGAAATTCTTTTAAAAGAAGTATTACATGATGAAGTATCCGAGGATGAAGTTTTAGGTAATCCGCATGTATTAGTAGTAGGGTATTCAATCGATTAATCGTTTTTGAGAAAAATTGTTCGAATAATTTAAAATATCCAAATTTCGAATAACGAATAATTTCATACGATTAATCGATTAACCGAAATTGGTAGAAAATTACAAAAATGTTTAAAATATATAAACTTTTTATTAAAGTAAATATGCTAAAATCTCAAAACTTTTCTAAAAAATTGTGATAATTTGCTGTAGGCTTGTAGTAGGTACCTTTCCGGATTTCATTCTGGCCTAAAAATTTAATCAAGGGACGACCTTTTAGAATTTTTAGAAATATTTGTTAGCTTCAACTCAATGAGAATTTCATGTTTTCAAGGAGGAGCGTTAATAAACATCTTAAACCCCAAAGAAAAAACAAAAACAACATAGAATTATCACAGTTTGCTTTGTCATCTTCCAAATTACTACTTGTTGTTGTGACTTATCTAATTAATTATTTTATTTTTTATTTATTTTTATTTATTTATATGCTGTACCATACACAAGACTAAGAGTCTCATATTACAGTATAGAACTGAGTATGTGGAAAAATAAAAATCGTAAATATTAGAAATTTTTAACTTAAAAACTAATTACAATTGATAAAAAAAACAAAAAGAAAATATATGTCCCATGTATATTAATTAATTAAACAATCATATTTAAAACCATTAAGAGCATCAAACTAATTAATTACCTAGCATTTCGTAATTTAATCAGTGTGTGAAAAAATGAATAATGTTTTTCTTGAACTGTTGTGCGCTACTTAATAGTTGAGTGTCATGAGGAAGTGAGTTCCAGAGAGGAATGGCATGGATATAGAACTGCCATTTGGACATTAGGCTATTGTGTTCGATTGATATTAGCCTTTTGCCTCTGCTAGAGAAGTTTGAGAAATTTAGTTTTTCAAATAGATGTTTAGGCTGGCGCGTATAAATAATTTTATGTAGAAATACTAAGATGCGCGCTTTTAGCAAATCGTCAAAGCTAATGCCGTATAGTTTAATAGCAAACAATGATATTCTCGCACGTCTTTTCAATCCAAAAACATAGCGGGCAATATTATTAAAAACAACTTTTAATTTACCACTACTTATTTCATCACAGCTAGCAAAGAGTTCACAACCATAAAGCAAAATCGGAACTAAGTACGTCTTAGCAAGTAACATTCTTATTTTAATTGGTGCGCAATGTTGAGTTTTCCAAAGTGATCTTATCATCGAAAAGGTGAGACCACAAGCGTTATTAATATGATTTGACCATGTGAGTGAGTTATTGAAATAAATACCAAGATTCTTGGCAGATTTTACAATTTCTATTTGCTGATTGTTAATATAGATTTTCGGTGTTAAATTGATTTTGGCTAACCGCTTTTGAATAACAACACATTTGGATTTTTTAGGGGTTAATACTAAGACCATTCGCGGTTGCCCATAAATAAATAAAATTTAATTCCTGATTTAGAGTGTTAACACATTGTTCAAACGACGCTTCATTACAACTGATATACAATTGGACCAGGGATGATAAATGAGATTTTCAAAATAGTACCAACCTGTTTAAACAATAGTACTTTTTCGACATCCATAGTACCAAACAATATTTTTTGTATTCTACACCACTCTATGGGTGTATTGATCTGGTGCTTATGAGTGTATTGATCTTCTGTCCATTAAAATAAACGATCTTTATAATCAAACTATAGGTCACATTTTAAAAGATAATTTGATGAAATTTTGGTAAATAAGTTTACACTGCATCGATTACTAATGCTATTGAAAATGGTTAAAATCGGTCCATGTTTTGACCTAGGAGTTTTGCGTACTCGGAAAAGTTTGAAATATTACAAATAATTTGTCTTTTTCCCGTGTTTTTTTTTATTCTTTGCTATTTATTCGCATTCTAGACTTAACTGTTAGACTAGTAGCTAGGAATATGTCACGGCTAGAAAACCAGCGTGTAAAGTTAAACCCCCCCTACTAACAAAAAAACAAATCCAATAGTGTATTATTGGTAGCAGTGTAATGCGTACGTATGCTAGTGTTAGGCGAATTTAGGCCAAGTGCAATCATATTTTCAAAAAGACTACGATCAACCAAAATGTTTGAATTAAAATCACCCGTTATCATAACGTCATCATATAAAGTTGTTTGTAATTCAAGAGTTCTAATAAAATGGTTTGTTTGAATATATTTATTTCGCCTATAAACACTTCCCACAAGTAACTTTCTACCCTCACTATTAACCTCAATGAAAAGGTACTGAACCAAATTTCTGGAAGCTGTATCATCGAGAACTTCAGTATCTCTGGAAGTACATTTAATATTAAAAGCAATACCTTTTTTATATATATTGCCACCCCACCTTTTTTTACGACTTTTTAAACGTTGATATTAAACAAAAGCATTAATAACACTATGGAACATTTTTGGGATTATTGTCTGGGGGGTGAGAAATTCCAAGTCAGGGTGATGGTACTAGGTCAGTATAGTAAAACCCTCAAAGGGTTTGGCGTTCGTATGTGTCATTTTTTTTATGACCTTTTAAATTTTTTCCTTATCTTGATGTTTTTTCGCTTAGTTGTAACATTTTGGCAAAAACGTAGTTTAACATAATCCGAGAACCACTTGTCCGATTTTGATGAAACAAATTTAGAAAAATTTAGAATTACAATTTCTCTAATCTGTTTCTATACCGTTTTCCTATATGTGCAACACTTTCGAAGTTAAAAATGAATGTATGAAGGGAAAAAAGTATTTTTTGCCTAAAAATTTAAATATTTTTTTTTAAAAATTCATAAAAAATCCAAAATGGAAAAAAGTGCCAAAACTAATTACTTTCGCGTAAAGTCACATAACTCATGAGCAAAAAAAGGCATAGATCATGTAAATCGATGCACGCGTTTCTCATTTATTCACAATTAGGTAAATGTATGAATTTCAAAAATTTGCTCCAGATATGCACAACATTATTTGGAGAAAACATTGACACTCACAAGCCGAACTCTCTCATATTTTTCTACTGTACTAAAAGAGAAATATTGATGTGGCAACACTGGTTCTGTAATGTTCACATAAAACATGCATTGTCATTATACTTCTTCTCTTTCTCACACTGGTTCTGTGATTTTTGTCATTCAACAAGTGCCGACGAACGCGAACGGTAAAAGTGATTTTTCACCAGTTTTTTAAAAGTGAACAAAAGAGAACAGAATATGGAACTGTGCAAGCCAGATATAAATAGCTTTTGCTACTGCTGTGGTCAATATGTCTCAACACATAAAAAAAGGGGAAATTTCAGTACTGATTTTGTTCAAACATACGAGATGTACTTCAACCAAAATGTTATAGTGAACGAAAATTGGGTACCAAATATAGTGTGTAAAAGCTGCTACAACCGTCTAATGGATTGGAAAAATAGAAGACGTGAAAGTATGCCATTCGGTATCCCAATGACTTGGACTAATCCTGGCGAAGGTCACAATCCATTGAATTGCTATGCATGTGCGAATAAAGGAGCCGCAAAAAAGGATAAGAAAATCGTATAATTACGTTGGTGTTGCAAGTGCCGCAACACCATTGCCTCATTCGGACCACATTCCTGTGCCAAAAGCTTCTAGCCCAGATATTTTCTCTTCTACGACTGCTCCGACATATCATGCACGTGATGATTCCCCATATGAGCCATCAGTATCCAATGAGCCAATTTTAATAAATCAAAATAAGCTTGATTCAACTGTTGCCAAGTTGGAATTAACACAGCATAAATCGGAAGAGCTGGCTTCCATTTTGAAATCAAACAATTTGTTGGCACCCGGTGTGAAAGTCACAGCTTATCGAAGTCGTCAGGCAACACTCCAAAGTTTATTCCTTGTGAATGATGAAAAAACTTCTGCATATTGCCCGGATGTAGGAAAATTGATGGACGCAATGGAAATAAAATATGAAGCAGATGACTGGAGATTATTTATTGACAGTTCAAAACTCAGCTTGAAGGCGGTTTTACTGCATAAGACCAATAAAAAACTTTCAGTTCCAATCGCCTACAGTACAGAAACGAAAGAAACATATGATGCACTGGAAAATATTTTAAAAATGGTTAACTACGCCAAACATATGTGGCGCATATGCTGCGATTTAAAAGTTGTAGCAATGCTTTGCGGTCTTCAAAGTGGCTATATAAAATATATGTGCTTTTTGTGCGATTGGGACACACGATTTTCCGGTGACCAATATGCATGCCACGGATGGAAACTCAGAGAGCACAGCAGGTTACAAACGGCCAATATTATTCGTGAGCCTCTAGTGCCGAAGGAGAAGATATTGCTGCCTCCACTGCATATTAAACTTGGAATTGTTAAGAATTTTATCAAAACTGTCGCCAAAAGAGATGAAGTTTTCTTGTGTTTGAAACTAATTTACCCGAGACTCAGCGAAAGTAAAATTAAAGAAGGTAAGTTATAATATCACATTCATTTCCCATGATTTTCCATCTTAACAAATTAATTTTTTCCAATCAGGCGTACTAAATGGTCCAGATATACGAAAGCTGATTAAAAGTGACGCATTCAACAATATTTTGATTGACGCTGAATTGAATGCATGGCAGGCAATCAAAGAAGTAATAGAAGGCTTGTTGGGAAAGCATCGTTCTAACAACTACGATGTTTCTGTCGCAAGGATGTTAAGAGCATTCTCGGAAATTGGTGTCCACATGTCCTTGAAAATCCATTATTTACATCATCATCTGGACTACTTCAGCAAACAATTGGCTACCGAATCTGATGAACAAGGTGAACGCTATCATCAAGTTGCTATGCCATTTGAAATGAGGTAATACTGATTTTTTATTTTTTCAAACTCATTTTAATAAAACAAAAACTTACAGATATAGAGGCAAACAGTCGCCGAGTGCAATAATTGCGGAAATTTGCTGGTGGAGTGAGTTAGTGTGGCAAGACAAGGATGATCTTGATGATAAAGAATTTTCAGGAGATGCAGAAGGGCCAACAGTGGAGTCACACATTGACATTATGTGTGGTTCAGAAACTGATGATAGCGATGAATGCGATGCCACTAGTCCCGAACAACCACCATCGAAAAAGTCTAGGCAATATTTATTAAAATAAATAAAAATAAATAAATAAAATAAAAATAAAAAATTATAAAAATGTTTACTTAATTTTTTTAGTAGTTTATGGCCAGAAGTCTGGAGTTATTGGGGAAAATTTATGAAAAAGGCGATAAATGACACTTTTTTGAATAAAAACAAATATCAATATTCTTGTCAAAATAGGATACCTTCACTTAATTGTAAATAAAAGCAGAACGCGTTAAATTTTGTTTATAGGTTATGTGACTTTACATGAAATTAATAACACTTGATCCTTTTTTCCGTTTTGGATTTTTTATGAATTTAAAAAAAAATTTTAATTTTTAGGCAAAAAAATATTTTTTTTTCTCCACAAATTTATTTTTACCGGCAAAACTGTTGATTATAAAGAAAAACGTTATATGAACGGATTAAAGAAATTGTAATTCTAAATTTTTCTAAATTTGTTTCATCAAAATCGGACAAGTGGTTCTCGAGTTATGTTTTTGCCAAAATGTTACAACTAAGCGAAAAAACATCAAGATAAGGAAAAAATTTAAAAGGTCATAAAAAAAAAAAAAATGACACATACGAACGCCAAACCCTTTGAGGGTTTTACTATACTGACCTAGTACCATCACCCTGACTTGGAATTTCTCACCCCCCAGATTGGCTGTTGTACTGTGTAATTATTGTAATTAATGATTATTATAATTATTAATTATAATTAATGCTCAATGTAATAAAGCTTATTTAGTGAACACTCGGAATTAATAAAATAAAGGGATGGAGGTACGGAAACGTAGAGAGAAAATCAATTCTCAACTTATCTACATTTTACGTTTTTTATATACTCAATGCATACGCAAGAGATACAAATTAATTTACGGGGTATTATATTCTTCTTTAACTCTTTGACTCTACGGTGTGGTTATCCCCGATTTGGATATGTGAAAGAGGGTATAGAAAAATAAAAATATTGACAAAATCTGATCTCAATTATTATATTTTTTAATTTTAATGAATTTCAGAAGAATTACTGAATTTATTTTTGTTCCTTTTTTTAAATAAAATTATTAAAAATACAACAAGTGTATGTATATTAAATTACATAAAATTTTTTCGATTAATCGATTAATTTTAAAATTTTGTTCGGTTAACCGGTTAAGAAAAAACCCGAATAATTATTTGCACGATTAATTGATTAAAATAAAAAGCCGATACCCTAATTAGTAGATGAAGACGCATTGGAGGATCAAGAAATATTGGGAGAAGAAGTATTGGGAAATGAATGTAGTGCTAAAAATCATGAAATAAGGTAATATTTAAAAAAGGAAATTATAGAACATTACTATTTCGATTGGGCATTCATGGCACAATTTGATCTTATAGATAGAAAAATATGCTTTATAAAGACAAGATTCTCTCCTCATATCAGTACCCAGCAAAATATTTCATTACCAAATAAGTGGCTATATAATAGAAATTCATAGCTCCGCACAACTTATTTTTTTGCATCTAAACTTACTATTTTTGTTTGGCGTGGTCGTTTTTATAAGTAGTCACGCTTACCCGCTCGCTTACGAAAAAATGAGAAGTAAGTAGTTATGAGATTTTGAATTATAAGTGGTCACACCTGCTTACAAAAAGTTGAATTATAAATGATTATCCGATTGCTTACTTGATTTTTAAAAATAAGGAGTTACACAAATGCTATTGGCTTAAGGAAATACATTCAGAAAAATTTAAGTTTTTCTAGTTAGGACTCGTCATAAAAATTTAAAGATAAAGCATATTTACATGTAATAAATAAAAATGTATAAAATATAACTGTGTAAACAGTACTTATTTAAACTATTACGAGTAAGTCATTATTTTATACTTAAAAGCAATTACTACAATACGGCCTTATTAGGAAGCCATTATTTTATATTATAAATTAATGCAAAAGGTAATGATATATCATTTTTGGTAATGCAGATAGTAATGAGGCGTCATTACCAATATTTTGCTGGGTAATATAAACTAGTTAAAAATATTTTAAACCAGTGAGTCTTTTGAAAAGGATACAAAATAGGAAAATAAAATACTGACAAGGAATCTACTTAGGTAGAGGTGTGAAGGTTATGAAACTTGAATGTATCGCAGAAAAAAAGATCAGTAGACGCGCAACCTCATTTGTTGGCGATAGAGAGTGCTGTAAACATTTACACAAATATTCTTATTTTCATTAACCCTCTAATGCCCAAGGACGCCAAAAAGCGGTCTTCAGATTTTAGTTAGTTTTTAATTTAATACATAAAAATTTTTTAGTAAAGCAATTTTATTACACACCCAGAAAACAGATTCGTGGTTACAACCGAATTTATTGCCAATCGAATGATTCGGCTGTGACAACAGAATTTTTCAGTTGTTACTACCGAATTATTGTTGAGGCAATAGATATTCTGTTGCCATTATCAAATGACTATTGTCTCTACTGGTATTCAGTTGTCACAACTGAAAAATTCGGTTACCACAACCGAACCATTCGATTGGCAACAAATTCGGTTGTAAGCACGAATCTGTTTTCTCTGTGCACCGACAGAAAACATAATTAACAAATTTTTTTCCATGACAACTTTTTTCGAACAAATTCCTATTTTCAAACAAGAAGGATGTAAAGTAAAATTTTCGTAATTTTAAAAAAATTAACTTTTTAAAAGACATAAAAAGACACGTTTTCCGAATATCTGAAAAACTAGTAAAGACATTATTTTGAAATGAAACACTTACTTAGAGCTAGTTATAAAAAAATTAATTTCGTCAAAATTTATTCAAATTTAAGTTGCGTTTACATCTATTTTCAAATCCCGAGATTTCAATGGAAATCTCGACCCGAAATCTTGACCGTTTACATCTACACTTTATGACAGCAGCGCGATTTCGGTTTGACAACTGAATTTTTTTTTTTGTAAATAAAGTACCATAAAAAAAAACCTCAATTTAAAATATTTCTAAAAACCATTTTATTCATTGGCGGAGTACAATTTACATTATTTTATGTAAAGATATAACGCTAAATATGTTAGTAAATTTGTTTTTTTGTAAGGACGACAAGCTGAAAGCTTTATTTTGCAATATTTGGTGGAAGGAAGACATGCACTTCCCAATGATTTCTTCATAGTTATGCTTCGCGGGAAGAAAAAATTGTAACCATGCAACACTTTTAATAATCATTAGAACATTTCCATTGGGTCTGAAGTTATATTTATTATATTTATAATAATTTTTTCATTTCATTATTTTGTGTTATTTTTATGTAATTTTTTTAGTCAGCTGTTGACCATCGTTGCCAAATGAACTGAAATTTGGCACGAATAATCCTGGCTGTATATACTGAGTTTGGACTCATTCAGATCTACCAGGTGGAAATACGAGTCCGGTACCGAAGTTTTTTTAAATAAAATTATTAATTTTTTCCGGTACCGGACCAAAAATTCCACATAGTTGAAACAAATGAACTGAAATTGGCGCGAATAATTTTGGATGTATATGTAATAAATCTACTAAATTTGGACTCATTCGCATCTACCGTGTGGAAATGCGAGTCCGGTACCGAAGTTTTTTTTTAAGTAAAATTATTAATTTTTTCCGGTACCGGATCAAAAATTCCACATAGTTAAACCAAATGAACTGAAATTTGGCACGAATAATCTTGGCTATATATGTATTAACTTTACCATGTTTGGACTCATTCGGATCTACCATGTGGAAATACGAGTCCGGTACCGACGTTTTTTTTAAATAAAATTATTAATTTTTTCCCGTAACGGACCAAAAATATCCACATAGTTCAACCAAATGAACTGAAATTTGGCACGAATAATCTTGGCTATATATGTAATAACTTTACTTAGTTTGGACTCATTCGGATCTACCATGTGGAAATACGAGTCCGGTACCGAAGTTTTTTTTTAATAAAATTATTCATTTTTTCCGGTACCGGACCAACAATTCCACATTGTTTGACCAAGCGAACTGAAATTTCGCACAAATAGTTTCACACGCATTAGTAACAAATGTACGAAATATTGACTAATTTGGAGCTGAGATATGAAAATGGCGGCCCGGTATCTGTGTAAAAGTTTCTCATCAAATCTAGCTATTTTTAAATGCATTTAACGTGAATAAATATTAGATTTTTAAAAAACCAACTGGCTCCAATTTTTATAAAAAAAAATCAAACATAAAATAAATTTGCTATTTTAATTCATTTTTGTAAACAATTGTGTAAAAAAGCCCCTAAATAAACCCATTAAATTTAGTTTTCCCCTACAAAAATTGTATGTACCTACTCATTTTTTTATTTATGCAGTTTGATGGGAGTGAACAAATATAGGTTTATTGTAAAATAGTTCGGAATTTATGACCCGTAATTCGAAAATGAAATAGACATAAACAGGGCAGCGACTTTCATGCATAAAAAATATAAAAATGCGCACTGAAAAAGCACCCAGAAAAGTGAATATGAACTAATAATAAAAAATTTATCGATTTAAAAAAATCTTATTTATTACCGGAAAACTAAAATCCAATATAAAGTTGTTGCAACAGCATGCTTCTTATTTTTTATGTGCTGCATCGTATCAAGGTATACAAATTCTTCCTCTAGTTTATTTATACTTAAAGCACAATAAGTTGTTCCGTTTTCACATGAAAAACTGTAATACTCCATTTAAAAAAAATATTTTTCACGGCAATTGTTCACGACAATTGTGATTGTGTCTTCCAATAAAATGAAAAAAGTATTCATTTTCAGAATTTAAATTAACTTTTGAAGCCTTTTAAATTCGAGTGAATTTTTTTGACGACAAAAACAACTTACGGTGCTTAAATCATAATTTAAATTAAAAAAAGTAATAAAATTCGTTAAATATGCACCTTGAAGCAAAATATACAAATTTGCTAAATACAAAACTCCATCTGCATGAAAATTGCTGCCCTGGTGATATTTATTTATATTTAGCGTAAGTGTAGGTCCAGAATAAGAGCGCAGTGATTTTTTCCATACATTTTGACATTTAAAAATCGCTGGGGGTAGCTGTTGTGTCATAGAATCTATTTTATTTTAATAGCGGTTTTTGTTATTCTCCCATTTTTTCTCTCATACTCTCACCAATGTTGTCAACTCTATTGTTATTTTTGCTGGTGTTCACTACATTTTGTAATATCAAAGAGTACAGCTAACAAAGGCAATCAATGGCTCTTCTGACTCTTTTTCTATTTTTTTGCAAAAAAAAAAAAATGAAATTTTTAAATTATTAAAATTTTGTTATCTTTATTCAACTGAGATATTGAACATTATTAGTAGCTCGTTAGTTCTTCGTTTAACATTGTATATTATGTTTGCAGTAAACTAAGAGACATATGAGTGGCATAAAGTGTCCTTGTTATATATAACACATGCTCAATTATGTTGCTGCCGTTGTACGTCGTTATTTCGGGCGCTTTTTTTCTCAGAGCGATAATCGCTAGCCTCTGCGCTGTTATTCTGGGCCGACACTAAATCGTAAGTTAATGTATTTTTTCTTAAGCGGCCTATATACGACCAAGCATGCTGTACAGCAAAGGTTTAAAAGGCTTAATTCTTTCATTCACTTTTTAAAAATTAATGAAATTTGGGTTAAATTTCAGTCCCTAATAGCATTCTTATGGAATTAATTCGATAGCTTAATTCCCTATAGCTTAAAATTATATGAATTCATTCTATTTTGATTGAATTCTAACTGAATGAAACCCAAATTACCTGAATTCATTTAAAAAAAAAGTGAATGAAAAATTATTTGTTTTCCTTCACTTAATCAAATGAAAAATTTTAATTTGTATGTAATTGCTGAAATATTAGCATAATACAATGAAAAACGTTTAAAATTCATCTAAAAGAAATAAATAGTATCGTATGCTTTGTTACAGCTTGTATGCTTTGGTTTTGATTATATGTTAGTTTCAAACTACACTGCACTAAGTGAATGGTAATAAAATTTCTTCATTCAATTAGTAAAATGGTGAATGAACATACGATTTGAATGATTCAAGTTAGGAATTCATTCAATTCATATGAAAGCTTTGGGAATGAAGCTTATGAATGAATTCTTTACGAATGGTTTAAGGGAATGGTACATGAATCTTTTTAAAATCTGAATTTAATTTTTAGTGAATTAAGCTTAAATTGAATTTTCGAAGCTCTGCTGTACAGCATGCTGGACGGCTGTATGAATTTGACCATGTAATGTCTAATTTGACAGTTTGTCAAGCATGTTGGACGAAAAACAAAATTTTTTGATTTTTTGGCAAGTTTGACAAACATGCTTAACCGTCTAAAGCACCGTAAGTTGTTTGAGTTTCACGTGTAAAAAAACTGTTACTCTATATAAAAATTTTTTTTCACGATAATGAGTTTCACGTTTAAATTGTGTAAACTTTGTTTTCACGCAAATTTAATGTACAAGACTATTATTTTTCTGGTGAAAAAGTAATATTTTGTGTTTATTGTGGCTTTGTTATAAAATTAAAAAATTGTTTGTAATTCAAAAAATCTGTGGTTATCATACACAGAGTTGAATAGAATCAAAAAGCAAACCAAAGCAAAAAAGTGTAATAATAACAAAGGATAAAAATAGCATTGTTAGATTTCGTTGATATTAGTCTAAGTTGAGTTGTTGATAACAAATTCGATTTGCTTTCAACTGTCACATAAGTAGACAATTATCAACCCATTCAAAGGCGAATGACACTGATGATGGCTTTGTAGCGAAAGCCGAAAATACGTATTCTGTCTTGCTGATCTTATCGAATTCTTTCAAAAAAATTTTATTCTTTGTAATTTACTTGTAAAAATTGTATCATCTTTCTTTAATTTGAAAATAATTTAAACAGAAAGCGATATTAATTTATGATCTAGAGTCAAACTAAAGAACATTCATTTACCAAAATAAGAGATCAACTAAACATCCCCCTCATTCAAAATTGTTAATTTTTATAACTTAAATTGCAATTTTTTTTTTTTTTATTTATCAACTTTATTGACTTTTCTATGCAACAAGATTATATCTTATTATTAAAGCATAGAAATATAAGTTTTAGATTAACATTATTATAAATGAATGAATTAAAATAATACATTATTAGAAAAGAAAGAAAACACATAATTATTAGATAATATTTAACATTGAATTATTAAATCAAAATCAAATCATAACAACAGTTATAGGTTTTTTAACATTAAAAATAAAAAAATTTAAAATTAAATAACAAAAAATATAAAAACTACATAAAATTGTCAAAATTTATAATTTTAGTTTTTTTAGTTTGAAAATAAATCAAAAATATTTTTTTAAAGGTAAGTTGCAATTTGGGGCATTTTAAGTTTGAGTAAAATTTTTCCACGTGAAAAACAATTTACGAGCTTAATGAAAAAAATCATCAAACATTGGAGAATTTTACATTTTTAATAAGTTAATTTGTGACAAGAAAGGGATAACGTTAATAAATAAACTAAAATATGCAAAAACAGAAATTCAAAAATGAAATTCCAAGAAAAAAATTAATAAAAATAATTTTGTCGTTATCATCTGCTGTTAGGGTTGCCAGACGGGCTTGATTTGGCTTGATTGTCAAGCTTTTTCAATACGTGTCAAGAATAAAGAAAAAATGTCATTTGTCAAGCTAAAACGAAATTTTAGAAATTTTTCTATCAAATTGATAAGAAAAATTAACCATTAGCAAAAAAAAAATAATTGATTTTTAAATGTACCATAACTAATTTTTACCGATAAATGACGGTTTCCATGGTAGTAAAGCATAAAAAGTCTTTCTTTGAATGAAAAGGAAACGTTTGAGTTAGAAGCTAACCAATTTTTACAAAATGCTGTAAAATACTTAGAAAAGAGATATGATTGTGGAGAAAAATCCTTTTTTTTAGCAAATTGCTGTTTTAAACATAAAAAACTCATTGTTGTCACGGAATAATTAAGCAGAGCTGCCATTTATTTTAAAAATATCAAATTCAATTAATACTGATATATTGTAAGCATATTACTGCTGCCTTCGGGAGGTTTTTGAAGAATTGCCAAAAGACATATCCATTGACAACATATGTGCCCATTTCTTTAAAAAAATGTGGTACAAAGAATGTAGAAAATCTGTGTAAATTAATATCATTTAAATTTCCAAGTCAATTTTGCAATTTATTTTGCTAATTTAACTGAATTTTAAATTGTCAAAAAAAATCAAGCCTTTTTTTTTTAATGTCAAGAAAAGTCAAGCTTTTTTCCTCTGAATGTCAAGCTTTTACCAATTTCGATCTGGCATTCCTAGGTACCCAGTGTAGAAAATCATTACCACCCAGTGTAGCAAATCATTACCAGATATGTGGTTATGTAACTACATACTTGGTAATGCTAACTAGTTACTTTTGTTATTACATTTCTTATTACCTTTATATGGCGATGTCGCGAAAAATAATGAGTTGTCGTTACACACCAGCATACGAAAAATCAAAAAATATATCGTTACCTATGTGCTTACCAGTACTGACAAAAATAATGAGTCTAAAAATAGATTTTCTAAAAAATAAATTATATAAAAAAAAAATATTTTTTATTGTATTTTTTTTTTTTAAATAAAATTTGCTGGTGCGGTAATCGAACCTGGGTCTACAGATTGCCAGTCAACAGCTCTACCATCTGAGCTATATCGACATGTAATATTTAATAGATAAAAACACAATTGACCTGCTGCAAATAAGTAAGCTTACTCGCCAACATACAAAAAATATGTGTTACATATATCCTTACCAGTGTTTAAAAAATATTGAGTCTAGAAATAGATTTCAAAAAATTTTCAAAAAAATCTAAAAAATTATTTTCTATTTTAAATAATGATAAAAATAAGTCATTATCAGTAACTCATTATTATATGTTTTAAAATAGTACAGAAGGTAAGTGGGTGTCATTACTGGTAGTCCAAAAAATAATGATATGTCATTACCGTTTCTACACTGGGTTACTTAATGGATTTTGATCAATTGATTTATTTATTGAAAAGTGTAACATGAACTACGTGACGAACGGAATTTTGATACAAAATGTGGAAAAATATAATTTTTATAGAAAATGTGAATGTAATTGAAATTTAAAACTCATATCGATACCATAGATTCAATACTCTATTTCTGCAAAAATACAATTGTTCAGGGGAGCAATAAAACTAATTCACTTGCTTCCCGACTAAAAAAGTTTTCATATAATCTTATATGATTTGATATAATTATAAATGTTTATATGTGTGTCTTTATATGACCATATACATTTATATTAACACTTTGGTTTTATAAATATGTTTGAAATGACGTTATATATAATCATATGCGATTTGGTCTCCAGGCATATATTAAGAGATCTGCAAATATAGTTTATACATAATTATATATAATAGCGTATAAGCTTCTCTAAACAATCTTATATCAAAATATATAACAAAGTTAATATAAAATTGAATTAATTTTATGTATAAATTTATCTGACATGATATCTAATTATGTATACAAAATTTTATAAAGTTTAATTGCACTATAAAAATTGAAAAAAAAACTCCGAAATTGTGGATCTGGTTTTGAATTTTGCACTTTGACATATAAATAAATGTTTATAATTGAAATTAACATATATTTTCCAAATAGTTAGCGAAATACTCTTTATTAAACTCAAAATAATTTTAAAGAAGTAAATAAAGGAACATTTTTTTTTTCATTGTGGAATTAAAGGTCGAAATAATTATTTTTACTTTTAAATTTAAAAATTAGACAAACATATGTTGAAATAAATATGGTTTAAGTTCATTTATTTTTCCGTAAAAAAAAATTAATTGTGAAAGTTAATTTTTTATCATGTTGGTTTTTAATTTTTATTTTAAAAAATAAAATTTGTTTTTTTCGACCTTTTTAATTCATTAATTAGAAATTTATAAATTCAGTTCGAGGACTATTTCCTTATTATGAATTAACATAATAAGTACTTTTTTCCAAAACTGTTTTTTTTTTCTTCATCAGGATACTCTCCTGACAAATAATTCACAGAGTTTTTGCTTTCAAAAAACCTCTACACTTTCAGGACTGAAAAGAGGATCGTTTCGGGGATTTTCCAGGTCCCCTTCAGTAGTTTTCTTTAGAAAGTGGTGGCGTAATCCCCGAAACGATCGTCTTTTCATTCCTGAAAGTGTAGAGGTTTTTTGAAAGCAAAAACTCTGTGAAGTATTTGTCAGGAGAGTATCCTGATGAAGAAAAATAGCAGTTTTTTAAAAAAAAGTACTTATTATATTAATTCATAATAAGGAAATTGGCCTCGAACTGAATTAATAAATTTCTATTTAGTTAATTCAGTTATTTTATAAGAAAGATAAAAACTCTAACCTAGAAACAGTTGTTCCGACAAATTTTTGTAATGTTTTATTTTGTCACCTATTTCCAAGTTTATTAGCAAAAATTGTTCTAAACATTAAGCATTAGATTTAATATGAATGAAATAAGTGATCTCAATAATATTTACTAAAATTTTCTTTGAAAATCTTCATCAAATTATATGTATTTATATATAATTTGATGCAGTTAGATAGACCCATTTTTCGGATCAAATTGTATCAGGTGAGATAACATGCTTATCTCGCTTGATATAATTGTATATTCCAATATTCGGATCAAATTAGATATGGACGTATATATTGGTTTATATATGGTGATATATGATTATATAACATCTTTTTTAGTCGGGTTATAAAATATTTTTGAATCAATCTGTCTTCTAGAATATTATTTAAAAATGGCAACTTATTCCTATATATACTTATTTTGAAATTATTTGCGTTATTTATATAATTTTATGATAATGATATTATGATATTTTATATAATTTTATGATAATACTAGCAGATATGAAGTTTTGATAAATATAAAAAATATGCATTATTAGGAACAAATGACCATGTAATCTCTCTATACTTTTTGTGGAAAACAATATTATGTGCCTTCATGATGGAAAAGTCTCGTTTTATTGAAATTAATAATCCAAGAACTATTATATCCATATCTTATTCCAAAAATGAATGATTAGTTTGGAAAAAAAATTGGGGAACAAAATTTTACAAAAACGAAAAAGTTCGCATTATTATATTCGTTTGCAAAATGTTAATCGCTGATTAAGTTTCTTAATTCATTTTCTGCGGCATAAATCCTTTTATTCACAATCCGCCATTATTTTGAATTTTTTTCAATGCGGTGTATTTTAATCCATATTCCAAGACTATTACACTCAAATCTTGCCCAAAGTTTGGTGGTTAGTTTGCAAAAAAAAAAAAATGCGAAAAAAATTTTGCGAAAAGGATAATTTTACACCAATATATTCGTTTGCAAAATGTCAATAGTTGATTAGCTTTTCTAAGTCATTTTCTACGCTTTTTCGCATTCCCCCGTTATTTAGCAATTTTTTAAGTGCGATTTCTTAAAATTTATAATCTAGGGATTGCAAAAAAAATCACGAAAAGAAATTAAAAAGAAAATTTTTGACATTAATATATTTCTTTACAGATTCGCTGACTAAGATTTTTAATTCAATTTTTGTACCATAAATACTTGTTTTCGCGTTCCGCTATTATTTTGCATATTTTCGAGTGCGGTTTTTTAAATTTATAATCTAGTGACTATAATACACATTTCATAAAACAAGGTTTGGTGGTTAGTTGCAAAAAAAAAAAAAATCGCGAAAAATAAAATTTGCAAAAAGCAAAATTTTTGGATAAATATATTTGTTTGCAGAATGTAAATCGCTGATTAATTTTTTTAATTAATTTTTTGTACCACAAAGCCTTTTTCGCCCTTTTCCGCGATTATTTTGCAATTTTTTAAGTTTGGTTTTTTTTTTAATCTTTAATCTTGGGAATATAATAACCAATTTCCACACCAAAGTTTGGTTCTTAGTTTGCAAAAAAGAAATCGCGAAAATATTTTCCAAAAAGGCAAATTGCATCATTATATTCGTTTGAAGAATGTTAGTCGCCTATTGAGCTTTTAAATTATTTTTTTCTACCATAAAAGCTTTTTTAGCGTTCCGATATTATTTTGCAATTTTTTGAGTGCGGTTTGTTTTTAATTTATAATCTAGGGACTATAATGCACATTTCCTAAAATAAAGTTTGGTGGTTAGTTGCAAAAAAAAAAAAAATACCGAAAAAAGATATTCTCAAAAAACTTTTATGTATACCTTATAGAATTCAAATAATTTAAATTTATATGCAGATATAGACTTCTATATTTGAAAATAAATTTGTTTGTAGATATGGGAAAATGTAAAATGTTCAAAAAAGTGGCAAAGAATGGGTATTTCGCTTCCAAATTGATATCATAGATGGATGTAATATCAACCATGATTTTGCCATCAAAAACTCATTTTGGCCAAAATTGCAGATATAGAGTATTGAATATAGTGTCTCGATATGTCTACAATATTTTCGTATCGAAAATTTATAACAAATATGAACCTCTCCGATTACATTAAATTAATTCTTCAATTTTAAAAATTCGATCACAAGACTGATAACCCAGCCAGAAAAGTTGGATACTTTTATGAGGGTTCTTATTCAGTAATTCAAATTAAACACGCACTCTTTTGGATGCACCACTTTCAAACATGTGAGCACTTTTCGTATTCATTTTTGGTCTCGTTTGCAGGCTGGTAAATCTAGAAAAAATAAATTATGAAAACTTTATTCAAAAAATTAATATCATATTAAAAAATTGGATAAGTCGGAATTATTTGCAAGCCGAATAAAAATTCAAGGCGGCATAAGCCTTTAAAAAGCGATGTAATCCTATCAAAAGTGGGATGGTTGGTCAGGATAAGTACACTAATAGAAATTTTTCAGTTGTGGCAATTTAGCCGAATTTTTCAGTTGTGGCAACAGAAAACCAATTGAGACAAGACTAATTTGACTATGACAACGGAATTTCAGTCAGTGTTTAATAACAAGTTAAAAAAAAATGTGCCTCAACTGGCGACTGCGCTTAAAATAGTTCACACTAAAGACGTGCACTTGTATATCTTAAAGTATTTCCAAAACAAATATACCATATAAATACATAACTGTTACTATTGGTATAAATAAGAGAAGAAGTGTAACTGATATTAGGTGTGTTTCTTTACTTTTTGGGTAAAGTTCGGTAAAATGAGAGTAAGCACAAAATCCTCTCACAAAATGACAAAATTACCCAATAGTACAGGAACGCAAAAAACCACTTTTCTAGCCCAAAAACTTATTTCAAAGAATAATGTTAAACAGTGATGGGACTTGAAAAATTTTGTTTTGTGCCAAGTGTGTGACTAAAATGTGCCAAATGGGCCTTTATTGTGCCAAAACTCAATTTTCACTTAGAACCCGTGTTTTCAACTTTCATTTTGTAAATGCATTCTTATGGAATTAATTCTATCTTGAATTCTTATGGACTTAATTATATTTGAATGAATTAAAAGGTGAATGATAAATTAAATTCATCCGATTCTTATTAAAGATTTGGGAATGCAGCCAATGAATGAATTCTTTAGGAATGGTTGCACGGAATGGTATACATATAAAGATTTTCTAAAACTGAATTAATTTTTTCATGAATTAAACTTAAATTAATTCTTTCGAAGCTTCACGTGAAAAAACTGTTATACTCCATATAAAAAAAAATTATTTTTCACGACAATGAGTTTCACGTGAAAATTGTGCAAACTTAGTTTTCACGCAAATTTAATGTACAAGACTCTTATTTTTCTGGTGAAAAAGTGACATTTTGTGTTAATTGTGATTGTGGCTTTGTTATAAAATTAAAATATTGTTAATTTTTTTAACTTAAATTGCAATTTAAAGCATTTAAAGTCTGAGAGAAATTTTTTCACGTGAAAAACAACTTACGGTGCTTTAGTCGGTAATATCTTCGATGCCATTTTTTAGTTTTGCTTTATTCGAAAAGGTATTTTAATACCAATAAATGCTTAGAAACTAAAAATTAAAGAATTGTTATTTTTTAAATTCATTTTCTATTAAATTTTGTAGATAACCAAAATGTGTCAAAATAGTATCCGTTGTGCCATTGTACCAATCAATCTTAGATTGTGCCAAAAATCCCATCACTGATGTGAAAAAACGTATAATTTCAGTTTGCAAATCGGCACAAATAGACATATTTATTCGCATTTAAAAGCTGTTTTTAATTTTATTCAATTAATTTTAACAAAAAACCAAGTTTCTTTTGCTTATTTCTTTATTTAATTACAATTTTTAATTTAATTTCACAATTGTTTTTTGTTTATATTTGCATCAGCTGTTTTACCAAAGTTTACCCGAAGAAAAAGTCTGGGTAAATTTTGGTAAAAAGAGAAGCACTAATACACTCTCATTAGCGCTCTCATTTACCCAATTCTCGAGTACGGGAACGCTTTTGGGTAAGTTTCGGTAACTTTGGGTAAATTTCGGTAACTTTGGGAACGTACGGGAACACACTGATTGTTATGTTTTGTTTCAACGCAATCATTTTATTCATAAACACAATACCAGTTATTTCTTGTATTGCATTGAGTGAAGCATTTATTTGTTGTTCTCAAATACTTATTGTACCACAAATATTTTCAAGTAGTTGATGTGGAAACAAATAATCAAGTGACTAAAGATTAATGGTCTAATTCATAAACTTTTACAACAGTCTTATTGCAGTATTTTAAGCTAGTTTGTGAAAAACAGTATTCATATTTACTTAATAACGAGAAAAATAATATAGGTTTATAGTCGGTACTCATTAACTTTAAACCTTTTATAAAGTTTGGAGTGAGGAAGCCACCACTCAATTGTTAATTATATCATTTTAAGGCATAAAATGATTTATTAAATCCCATCCCTAGAATGTGTGGCTTCCAACAACTTGCATCCATCAAACTGAAGAAAGCTACAACAATTGATCAACAACGGGTTTGTAATTGAACAATAGCCAATGACCTTTTTCGAAAAAATTTCCAAAAAAATTTAAAAATAAAATTAAAAAGAAAAACAAAACAATAGTGATGTACAAAATGTCAAAATATTATTCGAAATTCGATTACTTTTGTATGCTTCGAATAATATGTTCTAAAAAATTACTTTTTTACACACATTTCCATTGATTTGCTTTATAAATAAAAAAAATATTTTTAATGGCTTTTAAATTTATCTTAGCACATGATTAGTTCTCTAATTTAAGAAAATACATTTTCACTTCCGATTACCGAGTCAATCGTTTACTAAATTTGTACAACACTTACGACTTATTTGGGAGAAGAGAGAAAATAAGCAATAGTGTTGCCAGTATCAAATCGAAAAACTAATTTATAGTTAAAAACGATTATGAATCAAGATTTCTAATAACTCTTTATTAAGCGAAATATGTACTTTAACTATAGCAAGCTTCAAATACCAAATAAATTGTTTTTATGAATTAGCACATAAATTTGTTGTGAAATTTGTATTTAAAAAATTAATAAAATTCAATTAAAACAAAAAATTGTATTTAAGTATAATTAGTGAAAAAGAGGTCAAAGGAAGACATGGGGTTGATTTGGTCGAAATTTTCACAATATATTTATTGGCAGCGTACAATAAGTATCTATTGTACAATCTTCATTATCTGTTTTATTTGTTTGAGCATTCTATAGTAAAACAAATATATTACGCTTATTCTCTCTTTATTCGTTTACACACATCATCATCATTCACTTAGTGCAGTGTAGTTTGAAACTAACACATAATCATAACCAAATCACACAAGTTGTAACAAACTCTACAATAATATTTATTTATGTGAAATGAATTTTAATCGTTTTTCATTTGTATTATGCTAATATTTCAGCAATTACATGCAAATTTAATTTTTCCATTTCACTAACTGAATGAAAAAAAAACAATTTTTCATTCACCTTTTTACTAAAAGAATTCAGGTAAATTTGATTTCATTCAGTAAGAATTCAATTAAAATATAATTAATTCATGTAATTTAAAACTCTTGGAAATTAGGCTATAGAATTAATTCTATAAGAAAAGAATGCTATTACGGAATGAAATATAAAAGTGAATTAAAGAATTAAGCCTTTGCTATCAAGTTGTTAAAAAAGTATTTATTTGTTTATTTCTATAAAAAAATAAAAATATTAAAAATATTTCATATTGTGATTGAATATTAAAAAAATATGTTTTCTTAGAGCGCCTTGTTTTGACTGACCAATTTCTCAAGCAGTTCTAGCTTCTTTTCTGATCTGTTTTCTCTTTTTTCTTCTCTTTCATTTTTTTTTATTAATAGTTCTAATATCTTGGAATGAAAGTCTTTTTTCTCCTCCACCATTTCATCCATTTTTTCCATAACTTTTTCTCTTACACCAATTTTTCTTCTCTTTTTTGGACTTCTAGATGAGCAATTAGGGACATCATCTACAAGCAAATTAGGGACATCATCTACAAACAAATTAGCAAATTGTATTTCATAGTTAATAGAGCATAATTTCTAAAATACATTGGATAATTTCTGAAATGCAATTACAAATTTCTAAAATACAGTTAATAATTTCTGAAATACAACTGAGTTTCTGAAATACAATTGATAATTATTGATCATTTCTGAAATACAATTGATAAAACTGAAATTCAATTATTTTTGAAATACAGTTGCTAAATCTGAAATGCAATTGATAAGTTCTGAAATGTAATTGATACAACTGAAATTCAATTGATTATTTCTAAAATACAATTGATAAATCTGAAAAACAATTGATAACTTCTGAAATAAAGTGATAATTTCTTAAATACAATTGGAAATGGTGTAGTACCATATTTAGGACTAGTTAATTGAATGGACCAATTATTAAAAATTTCATTGGCATTACTATTGGTACAATAAAAGTTTTTGGCATTAGGATTCACCAATGCCAATGAATTTTCTTTTAATTCGCATTGTTCAATGTCTAAAACAACCAATTAAAGTTGATGAGAAAAGCTTTTGTTTGCAAAAACTTTTTGTTTTGATAAAAGAACAAATTAAGAAAAAAATAAAAATTCGCCCATTACGCTATTTCGTCAAGTTTAGATTACTAGATGCTATTTAGATTACCGCTAATATTTTTGTTTATATCTCTGAAATTTTCCATTCTAGTCTTAATTTCCCTTTTGCCATAACAATCTTTTTCGTATACAATGCTTTTTTCTTCAATTATAATTGGTTGCTTTGAGGCATTGGTTGAAATTTTATTGCCATTGGTTTAATCAATGCCATTGAGATCAAGTAATGCCAATTAAATTCAGTGCCAGTGAAAAATTCCCAAGTATGTGTAGTAGTAATTAACAGTGGGTCTCATACTGCAGGTTTAAGCTCTAACTATTACTTAACCCAAATTTTTGTTGTTGTTTTCCATAAAATTTTTTCTTTTGTTTAAGCTAAAGTTAAACCTACAGTATGAGACCACATACCTTTTTGGGATTGATCCGTATCGGAGCTCATTTCTTCCAACTGCATACTTTGTGCAGGTCCCTCAGGATCTCCACTATCTAACATAAACTCAGGATTTAAAGCTCGTTTGTCACCAAAAATTTTACTCAACTCACTGCAGAAGAAAAAATAATTAAAGTTTTCAATAAAATACACGGATTTTGTAATACCTCTCAAACGAACACGTTAGTCGATTTCTTCCCGTTTGTTTGTTGTTAACCACAACCTTTTTGTATTGGCGTTCAAGCCCTCTGAATTTATTTTCGATCTGTGCGGGGTTAAAAATGTAGCCCTTTTCAGCCATTCTATCGGACACAACTTTATACATTTTGCCCTTTGTTTTAAGTTGGATGGACTTTCCCACCTTTGGTCGAAGCTCCTCAATGGACGACAACATTAGTTTTGTTGCTCCAGGACACCAATACTGTTTATCTCCTGATTCGTCTGCAACCTTGTCGTCTCTCTGACTCAGTTTATCTAGTAGATATTATAAAGATAAACGGCCTGTTAAATAATTACTGATTTCACTTACCAATTTCCTGAGACTCTGTTGGTGAAAATATAATCTCATTATAGGAACTTTCCTGCTCTGAGAGAACGTGGAGTGCGAGCTTCTGCCTATAAATAATGCACCATAATACGGCTGTACTTACCATTTGTAACACGGAGAAAAGTGCCCGGCGAACAACTTATATTTAATTTGTTTTCCATGTTTTGTGACAAATTATGGTTTTTTATTATTAAAAACGGGAAAACAGACCAGATAAATTAAAAATGTTTGTTTATAATTACTGTGAAGTTTAACCAATTGACAGTTTGTAGAGTTGTAAAAGTATAGAGTACTTTGGAGCTGGGTACTCAATACTGGATTATTCTTGTTATATTAGCTGTGGATGTGCGGTAAGCTATCAACGTTGGCTTTTGTCATTCCCATACAAATTTGACATTAGTAACGTTAAGAGTTAACACTAAATGTTGGCTAATGTCATATTTGTAAGGGAATGACAAAAGCCAACATTGATAGCTTGCCGCACAAACATGGCTATTATGCATTCCATTGGGACAAAGGGCCATAATTTTAATTAATATATGGGTATTACTATTCATATTACCTGGTAATACATCAAACCATTTACACTTGCATTACTTTGGATACCAAATTCACACGTTTGGAATAAAGAATTCGTTTTTCTATAACAATTTATAAATTTAATTTTTTGTTAAAATTTTTTTGAATTTCGTTAAAATTATACGTTTGACGGTTTAAAAATCAAAATTTAAATAAAATCTTTTTGAAAACTCTTTACTCCTTAAGTTACTTACCTACCTTTATTTCTTCTTACAAACCTCATTACTGGGTAATAGATGGTTTTGCTGCAGGCAGAAAAAACAGGGGGAACTTTATCTAAGTGCTATGTAATTATACAACTACATAAGTTCGAAGTAAGTTTTACAATTTTCCAGCAAAATATATGTATTTTTTCGAATATTTTCCACTACACATGTATATATTTTGCAAGGATTGTATATATTTTACAAAAAAAAAAAATGTGCATATTTTACTAGAACTTTGTAAAAATAACTTTAAAATTATGTAGTTGTATAATTACATAGCACTTAAGCCCCGTTTACATTATCACACAAGTGCTTATACTTTTCTTCACACAAGTATGACAAAAAGTATGCTGAAATTGTGTGGTTGTCAAAAAAGTATAAAAGAAAATCTTTTCAGTGTTCAGACTGTTATCGATACACACAACAAATAAATTAAAACAGTTATTTTTTCTTCTATTATTACTTTTTTTCACCACTAGTTGTTTTTAATCTTTGTTTAACATTTATTTGTGAATAACACAACACTTGTGTTGAGACAAGTGGCAACTTTATGAAATATTTCAAAAAATAAATCTTGCCAAAAAAGTGTGACCGTATTTTAAAATGTGTGCACCCATTGTGTGTAACGAACAGTGTGTAACGAACAGTGTTCACACTATTATACATTTTCGTTATACAACACATTTCTGACATGTATAACACACTTGTGTGATAATCTAAACGGGGCTTTAGGTAAGAGATGTATATTTCAATAGAAACGTGTTTTTCGTATAAAAATACAACACTGACAGTGGTAATTACGATTAGTTGTTTAACACATGTATTTGAATTTTTTTCCTAATGTGATCTCATAAAATTCTTATTTTAAATAACAGAAAACGTTAAAAATATTGAGTTGTATCGAGTACCCAAATAAAAGTACTGACTACTCAAAAGGTGTCGAAACTTTACAACTCAAATAGTTTGACGTTAATTTTTGGGCTCGAAAAGTGGTTTTGTGCGTTCCTTTACTTTTGGGTAATTTGAGAGGATTTTTTGCTTACTCTCATTTTACCGAACTTTACCCAAAAAGTAAAGGAATGCACCTATTAACTCCAAATTCTCATTTTAAAGCCGTTACAACAACAACAACAACGGGTTTGTATTAGAGATGGGCGATCCGGCGATTTTTCAGTAACATCCCTACGGGAAATTTTAACAAACTGTCACCGAACTGGCCCCTTTATATGAAATAGACTGGTCACTTTTACATGGCGTTGTCATAGCAGGGGGAAATTGACCCCTTGTGACATGTCACAAGACAAATCCCATGACAGGTCCCTGAAGTTTGTTTTTTATGAGAGTTCAGTAACCTGTCCTAGGATTTGTCTTGTGACATGTTTTTCTGATAAATAAACGAAATAATATTTATGGCGAGTTTTTAAGATGTCAGTTAAACTTGGTTTAGTTAAACCGAAAACGAATTTTGTCAGCCATTTCAAAGTTTATTAACAACTAACGGTGGGTCACATACTGCAGGTTTAAACTTAGGTTAATAGTTAACCCAAAAATTTGTTGTTGTTTTGTGTACAATTTTTTGACATTTTATTTTGTTTTTAGTTAAGTTAAACCTACAGTATGAGACCCACCTAGGGTTTGGGATTTCCCGGACTTTTTTATTTCCCGGGAAACGGGAATGAAAAAATTTGATTCCCGGGATTCCCGGGAAATATTTTTAAACAAAATTGGTAATGAAAACCACCTATATAAGTAATTTTTGTTAAAAAAAAACACTATTTCAGTACAAATGCAGTCTGTGTAGTGAGATTTCAAAGTAAAAATATCAGAATGTTGAACATTTGATTTCACATAAATTACTCGCAGCACTGCCAAATGAATTGCATGATTCCAGCAGGCACCTACTACTGGACTGTCGGAAACAAACCGTTTCATCGCACTTGGCCCATTAGATATGGTGGCACAATGTTATTTTCCAAAGACAAATAAAACTCTTCTAGTCTTATTTCTACAATTCTTCTTATTTCATCAGCATTACATCTTCCTGATATATAAACCAACCCCAGGTTATAATATGAATTATTTCCGTTTATACATATGTTGAAATATCTCTTTTTTGATATTCTTGTCCATTCATCTAAGATTATAGTAAATCTCCTATTGTTAGAAATATAGCTCGATATTTTCTTATATCATGATATCTTTTACATTATTGTAGTAATTTGATATAATATTCTTTACATTGGTTTAATTTTTTTGCAATGCCAGGTTTTTATTATAAAAACTTTCTCGAATAAACGAAGATCTAATTATGGTGCGGATTGACTGCAGCTAATTTGGATACCATTTCAGGAAATGTTTGCCCTACCTTTAATGCCTATTCAGCTTACACTTTTTTCTTCAGGTACTTTGCTAATTTTAGCTGAAACGTTATTCTTGTTGTTTTCTTCAAGAAAAGTTGCATGACCATCAATTTTTTTTTTTTTTGTGAACCAAATTTAGATGTCGGATAACCAAATTTAGATACCACCGTTAACCATTAGTCTTTTCTTTTCACATTTATTAATGAAAACTTTACTTATAAAATTATTGACTCTTAATATAAAGGCGTATTTTAAATTTAAAGTCGACTTTATTTGTAATCAAACGGGTTTGTTCATTTTGTGTATGAAAACCTTACAAAAATATTTATATTTTCAAATATTTTGATTGGTTGAAAATAAATTAACCAATCAGAATGCTCCAAAAATAAACCAAGTCAAGGTATACTGCCACCCAATATTTTAACTAAAGTCGACTTTACCTAAATTATACATTTGAAAAATTTATATAGTAAGGGCGATTATTTGTAAGAAACAAAGCTTTTTTTCATATTTCTTTTAAACATTTTACCAAGTTTTTAGGTTTTACTACTTAAATTTTGAATAAGTTATGCGAAAAATCTTTATTAGTTGAAATGCTCCTTATTACTTGGCAAAGATTTTATTTGTGTGTCAAATAAATGTATTCCCTTTTAAAAGATTTTAACAATGACATTTTTGTTTTGGTATTTAAAAATTTTTTTATGACTAAAATTAAAAAATCCTATTCGAAACAAAAACAATTTAAAAAATTTAATATTTTTAAAATTTCCCGTTTTCCCGGGAAAAATATATTATTTCCCGGGAATTCCCGGCAAACTTTTCCCGGGAATTCCCGCCCGGGAATTCCCGAACCCCAAACCCTAGACCCACCGTAAGTTTTATTCAGAAGAGTGTGAAAGCAAGACACTGTTATTGAAAAAAAAAACATGTATTACTGTGCACAATGAAGTTTGCAAGAAAGAATAGTACAAAAATATTAAAAGAACGACATTCCGAGTAACTGCGACTTGAATTATTTGATCACTGCCGTTACCAGTGATTTATCAAAAACTGTGATTAAATCACCGGTATGAAAATATCTCTCATCTTCAATATCAATAGGGTTGCCACATGGCCTTGATTGTCAAGTTAATTTAGGTCTTGTCAAGTGCCAAGGTCAAATTTATTTTGTCAAGTTAAATTAAATTTTTGTCGTTTTTTTAAGCATTTAAAAAAAATAAATTTAACTTGATTAAAACTATTTAATTTTGTAAAAAAAAATTGTATTTATAATATGCAAAAATTTTCTTCGCAAAAGTACCATCGTATGTATCATGGTTAGGCTGACCATTCGTACTGATTTGATCAGTACATGTACTGATTTTTGGTCTCGTGTACTGATAAAAAAGTCGTGTACTGATTTTTTTAAATTTGTACTGATTGTACTGATTTTTGGCATTTAAAAAATATTACGTTCTTTTAGTAAAAAAACCAAAATGCAAGTACAATATAGTTTTTTTATATGATAAATTTTTGTGAATGTGAAAGGTTTTCTCTACTAGAAAGCATTCAAAATAATTTTTCTACATGTAAATTTCTTAATCTAATATGTAGTTTCATACACAGAGAAGATTCGTGGTGACAACCGAATCATTGAAATTTCTAAAGAATGGGTCCGTTTCCTGTAAACTGGATTTTTTCATGGGAAAAAAATTTTTGTCTTGGGGTCTGTATAGGGAGAAATGTGTAAGGTTTATTGGGATGGTATAATGGTTAACCGAAAAAGTTTGTTGCCTCAACCAAACCATTAGGTTGAGGCAAACAAACCATTTGGATGATATTTTTTAAAATTTGTACTGATTTGAAGTCAGAAAAAAATGGTCACCCTAATCATGGTATATATTTACCTCTGAACCACAACACAGATTTGTATGTTTTTGAACACCACTAAGTAAATATGCAAAAATATGCAACTACAAATCGATGCCATTTTGTTCTAAATTTGATGATTCGGATAAATATTTAGTCCATATTAGTTTTGGACTATCGACAAAAAAACATGCATTTGCATGGAATTCCTTGCCCTATTGATGATATATTATCAAAATAAAATGGCGCTTAAGGTATATCTTTGATTTTGAGAGCGTGAGTAAAGATTTACGAAAGACGGGTTTCCTTAAAATTCAGTAAACAATAATTTTACTGGGACAAGAAAAACCTTAAGTGCTATTTTATTTTGATTATATATCATCCATTTAATAAATTTATGAAAAAAAGTTTTGGTTTTTTATGTTTCAGAAAAAAATATGTTAAAATTTCAAATTGACGATTCGAAAACTATGTTTATATATTTTTTTGGCCTAAAGTTTGAAAATTTCAAAGACTTCTTGCAGGCTTCATCTTTTTCTTCTTATTATACAGGAATAAATGATACAAAAAAAATAAAACACTAATCAATTTCGTCAGTTTTGTAATTTTACGTGTTTTTCTTTATTTGGTCCATTTAACCCATATGTCTAAACTTCAATGGCTGGTAGCACTATCGAGTTTGTCCCCAAAAATTCCAAAAAAAACCAAAATTTTTTTATGAATCTCAATAAAATGGCGATTGTATTCAAAAATTATAAATTTTTGTATTAAGACCCTACTGCACACATACGCACATTAAAATTTTTTTATTGTTAAGTTATTTTTTGCGAAGTGTCAAGTTATTAGACTTTTGCGATGTGGCAACCCTAAATATCAACTATACCAGAAACACTAAACTACTTATCAATACGTATTCAAATCAGTAGACATACCGAAACTTGTACAAGCAGTTCTATATGTGCACGTGTTTAGTTCACACTTTCATATTCAACCATTAACTTCCTTATTTCATTCTAACTGTGTAAGCAAATTTTAAATACACACAGTCATCATTTACATTTTTTAAGTTTTCAAACTAAGCGCAGCGTAACTGTGTTAGCAACAAAACAAATTGTGTTTCTTCTGCTTGCTGCGTTTTGAGTTACAGGTTAATGTGTTTTTACTTGACTGAGTAACGAAAAAAACTGCATATTAGACTGGGGATAGCAGACTGGGTACAGCAAACTATGTAGTTGGAACTTAAAAGAGTTTTGTATAAGCAAACAAGAGAAAAAACAAACACTAACAGCTTTAAAAAGAGTAAAAAGAGTTCTGCTTCGGGTACTCAACTTGGAACCCTTCTGAAGCTCTTCCATCCTATTCAGTTAGACTTGAACGAGTTAAATTGCCTAAACTAGAAAGCCGAAGATAAATGCTTAACATTACGTTTTTACAAGTAAATTACAAAGAATAAAAATTATTGAAAAAATTCGATAAGACCAGCAAGGCAGAATGCGTTTCCCCCATTCATCTTAAACACATGGACACGGTGCAGAAAATATAATTTAATAATATACATTTAAATTTAACGGTTCGTTGTAATTCAAACATCTGTGTTTATCATACACAGAGTTGAATAGAATCAGCTGAGATATCTTAAGAATTAAGGTTCAAAGCAAAAAAGAGTAATAATAACAAAAGGATAAAAATAGCATTGTTAAATTTCGTTGATGTTAGTCTAAGTTGAGTTGTTGATAACAAACTCGATTTGCTTTCAATAGTCATATAAGTAGACGACTATCAAATATTAACCCACTCAAAGGCGAAAGGCACTGATGATGGCTTTGTAGCGAAAGCCGAAAATGCGCATTCTGCCTTGCTGGTCTTATCGAATTTTTTCAATAATTTTTATTCTTTGTAATTTACTTGTAAAAATTGTATCATCTTTCTTTGATTTGAAAATAATTTAAACAGAAAGTGATATTAATTTATGATCTTGAGTCAAACTAAAATAACATTCATTTACTTAAAATAACAGATCAACTAAAAACATATCCCCCATTTTAATTTTTTACAAAAAAAAAAAAAAATACACCAACAATTACCAAAATAAAGCTTATGTGCTATGTACCAAAAAGTAAAAATTTTTTCCCCTGCGGCGTTTGTCCCGCAATACACAAAAAACCCCCAAACATTCATTAAATTTTAATTTTTTACAAAAAAAAACTCCAACTTTTACCGTACTTTATGTACGCTATGACCAAAAAATTAAAAATTTTTTTAAAAAATTCCGCGATTTTTTTAAAACTTTTCGCCTGCGACGCTGTGTCCCATAATATACAAAACACCCCCTAAAATTCGTAAAATTTTCACTTTTCCCTAAAAATATCTCACACTTTTATCACCAAAAACTTTACGTACATTTTTCAAAATGGTATACACCTAAAATGACAAAAAAATGCACCTAGCCCGAATTCTATTTTCCGGATCTTAAAACAAAATGCATATTTGGAATCGTGAGATATTTTTAATTTGAGTCGTCACACGTGCCATTTTGGGCGTGTTTCGGTTTTTCGGACCCGGGCCCCCTTAACACCATGTAGAAAAAAATTTTATTTTTTAATTCCAGAGGGGGTCATATTTTGTTTTTTTTTTGAGGGTTGCCCCATAAGTTAAAGTTTTGCCATTTTTTTTGATAATCTTTACAAAATCTAAGGTCAAAATACAGCTATTCCGAAATTTTAGAAGTACCCATATATTTTATGTGTTTTCTTTTTTTTGAAAAAATTGCCTGTAGGTGATATTTATACAATGTTCGGTGTATATATTTTATAGGTTCTTCAACCAATCCCAGTGTAGAAAATCATTACCAGATATGTGGTTATGTAACTACATACTTGGTAATGGTAACTAGTTACTTTTGTTATTACATTTCTTATTACCTTTATATGGCGATGTCGCGAAAAATAATGAGTTGTCGTTACACACCAGCATACGAAAAATAAAAAAATATGTCGTTACCTATGTGCTTACCAGTACTGACAAAAATAATGAGTCTAAAAATAGATTTTCTAAAAAATAAATTATGTATATAAAAAAAATATTTTTTATTGTATTTTTTGTTTTTAATAAAATTTGCTGGTGCGGGAATCGAACCTGGGTCTACAGATTGCCTGTCAACAGCTCTACCATCTGAGCTATATCGGCATGTAATATTTAATAGATAAAAACACAATTGACCTGCTGCACACAAGTAAGCTTACTCGCCAACATACAAAAAATCAAAAAATATGTGGTTACATATATCCTTACCAGTGTTTAAAAAATATTGTGTCTAAAAATAGATTTCAAAAAATTTTCAAAAAAATTATTTTCTATTTGAAATAATGATAAAAATAAGTAATTATCAGTAACTCATTATTATATGTTTTAAAATAATACAGAAGGTAAGTGGGTGTCATTACTGGTAGTCCAAAAAATAATGATGTCGTTACCGTTTCTACACTGGGATATATCGATAGGCGTGTTCGTTTACTTACTACAAATTGCTACTTTTACTACAACAGGAAAAGTTCAATACAAAAAATAAACAAAACTTTCCAATTGTAGTAAAATTAGTAAGAATTTCGAGTAAACGAACACACTGGATATCAAATGAAATGTCAACGTAAAATAAAAAATTGCCAAAATCAAACAAAATATAAAAAGTTACAAATTAAATTTTAAATTCAAAATCAATATTGAATTTATTGCAATTGCCACAAAGTCAACAACCGTTTAAAAAAAATTAATTACATATGTTGCCAATCTATTTATTAATTAAAAAATTTGCATTTCTAATAATTGTAATAAATGGGAAATGCAAATTAAAATACAATGCAAATTAAAAAAGCCCACGTACATATGATCACTCGTTGTCGCAATGCCAATGAAGATTTATTTTGGCCCATCTCTGGTACTAAATTCCATAAAATTTTATCGGGAAAATCCGTTAATTAAAATTATATATGTATATACTCTACGGGTTAGTATGATGCCAACCAAAAAAAGATACATATGTAGTACGTATGACATAACTGAATAGTGATCAACAACTATGTATTTTTTTAGGCGTAGTAATTTCTCCAAAAAATTAATTGTTGTAAGGTAATGTTATCTAAAATACATATTTTTTACATATACATACATACATATATCAGAGTGGATTCATTAAAAAAAAACCTGCAAATTATATGTACCAATTGAATCAATGGAGAAATGTACATATATATTTACGATAAAGTGTTAAATTAATTACTATATGAATTAATTAACAAAAACAAAAGAATAGTAGTAAATAAATAAAGTTTACTTAAATTTAGATTTTTTAAATTTAACAAAAGATGTTTTAAAATTAACAGATTTTATTTTAAGCTAAAAAACAGGAATATACTTTGTTAAAATAACAAATTTTTATGTTCAGCCAACATATGACACAATTGAAAAAATAATGATCAACTACCATGTATTTTTTGGGTGTAGTAATTTGTCCAAAAAATCAATTGTTGCAAGTTAGTGTCATATTAATGACAATTTAAAAAAATCAAATCATATGTACTATGTACCACAATTGATCAGAATAAAGTATTATACATACATATTTACGATAAAGTGTGAAATTAATTAATATATAAATTAATTAACAAAATAGTAAATAAAATAGGAAATATAATAAGTTTAATTGTATTTTCTTTTTAAAGCTGCTAGTGTTTCTTTTTTCTTTTGTTTGCATATGCAAAACTCTTTAAGTTCCAACTACATAGTTTGCTGTCCCCAGTCTACTATCCACAGTCTACTATGCAGTTTTTTTTCCTTACCCCCCGTTTCCACATGCAAGTAAATGGTTGCAAGTTGAGAATACGTATTATCACCGAAAATTTCGAAAATTACCGAAAAAACATGAAAATTTTACATGTGTCCACACTACTTGCTGCAAGTTCATTTTTAAAATGTCGTCGAAGGCATAGGTTGTCACTAAATAGCACTCCAGTATTGCCAAGTATTCAATATTCTAACAAAGCTGGGAAAAAATTTCTTCTTAACAATTTTTTTTTCAAAAATTTTTAAAAATGATATTTTAAATTACCAGTAAGATATGCCGCTGTGTTCTTTTTTACTTTTTTTTTTACAAATAAATACAAAATCAGTTGCATTGCAACTTTTATTTTACCAAATACTAGTAAATTAATAGAAAACAATACTAGGCAACAAACACTGTTTTCCTTATTCTGTCATTTCACTTGCCGCAAGTATCAAAAATCCACTGTCTTCAAAATTTACTTGCAAGTTTAGCCGCAAGTCGTATAAGTGTGATAGTATTAGTGAAAAAGTGTGAGTGTATTGAGTTTTTCGAACTTGCACTTGCATGTGGAAACGGGGGGTTACTCAGTCAAGTAAAAACACATTAACCAGTAACTCAAAACCAGTGTTTAATAACAAGTTAAAAAAAATTTTGCCTCAACTGGTGACTGTGCTTAAAATAGTTCACACTTTCATATTCAACCATTAACTTGCTTATTTCATTCTAACTGTGTAAGTAAATTTCAAATACACACACAGTCATCATTTAAATTTTTTAAGTTTTCAAACTAAGCGCAGCGTAACTGTGTGAGTTCAGCAACAAAACAAATTGTGCTTCTTCTGCTTGCTGCGTTTTGAGTTACTGGTTAATGTGTTTTTACTTCACTGAGTAACGAAAAAAAACTGCATAGTAGACTGGGGATAGCAGACTGGATAGTAGACTGGGGACAGCAAACTATGTAGTTGGAACTTAAAGAGTTTTGTATATGCAAACAAAAGAAAAAAGAAACACTAGTAGGTTTAAAAAGAAAATACAATTAATTAAACTTATCATATTTCCTATTTTATTTATTATACTGTTTTTGTTAATTAATCTATATATTAATTAATTTCACACTTTATCGTAAATATGTATGTATAATTTGCAGGCACCAGAAAACGTTTTTTTTTTTTGTTTTTATCAAAAATAAATATCACTAAAGTTCAAAATGTTTTTATTTCTCAATCGAAAACAAAAAATTTCAAATGTACTTTAAAACAAAAATATCCCTCAAGTTGAAATTCGAAAAATATCTTTAGGTATAAATATCAAAGATAAAAAAATTTATAAAAAAATAAAACTTTTTAAAACGTTTTAAAAAACGTTTTTTTTTGTTTTTCATCTTTGTACTAAGTACAAAAATATGAATAGAATTTTAAAATTTTTGTTTTATTTTTATGGTGGAGATTATTATGGTTTTTGGTTTCAAATCTGTAGAAAATCATATAATATCCTAGAGTGAACTGTTGAGCGGTATATACATACAAACATATATTGCAAATATTTTTTTTTTTGCTAAAATGTTTGCCAATTGACCAGCATTTTGCACTAATATTATTCATTTTCGGAATGAAATCGCTGTATAAGTTTTCTAATTAAATTTTTGCACCAAGAAACCTTTTTCGCATTCCGCCATTAATTCGCAATTTTTTAAGTGCAGATTTTTAAAATTTATAACCTAGGGACCATAATACCCATATCTCATACCAAAGTTTGGTAATTAGTTCGCAAAAAAAAAATTGCCAAAAAAAATTTTCAAAAAAAAATTTTTTTCCATTAATGTATTCTTTTGCAGAATATAAATTGCTGATTAGGTTTCTTAACTATTTTTTTGTATCATAAAGGCTTTTTTCGCATTCCGCCAATATTTTGCAATTTTTTGAGTGCGGTTTTTTTAAATTTTTAACCTTAGGACAATAATTCCCATATCTTATGCCGAAGTTTGGTGGTTAGTATGCAAAAAGTTTCGCGAAAAAAAATTTAACAAAAAGGAACATTTTTACATAAACATATTCTTTTGAAGAATGTAAATCGCTGACTGAGTTTTTTAATTTATTTTTTGTACCATAAAGCTTTTTTTCGCGTTCCGCCATTATTTTGCAAATTTTTAAGAGCGGTTTTTTTTAACTCACAACCTAGGGACTATAATACCTATATCCTATACCAAAATTATCTGGTTAGACTGCAAAAACAAAAAAAATTGGGAAAAACAATTTTCCAAAAAGGAATAGTTTTGCATCAATATATATATGTATATATATGTAACATATGTATAGCAGAATGTTAATCGCTGATTAAGTTTAAAAAATTTTGAATGCGGTTTTTTAAAATTCATAAATTTGGGACTATGATACCCATATCTTATGCCAAAGTTTGGTAGTTCGTACGCAAAAAATTTCGCGAAAAATAAGTTTTGCAAAAAGGAAAATTTCTGCATCAACATATTCGTTTGCAGAATGTAAATCGCTGACTGAGTTTTTAAATTTATTTTTTGTACCAAAAAGCTTTTTTTCGCGTTCCGCGATTTTTTTTGCAATTTTTTAAGTGCGGATTTTTAAAATTCATAATCTTGGGACTATAATACCAATATTCTCATATAAAAGTTTGGTGGTTAGTTTGCAAAAAAAAATTCGCGAAAAAAATTTTCCGAAAAGAAAATTTTTTGCATCAGTGTATTTGTTTGCAGAATGTAAATTTCTGATAACAATTTTTAATTCATTTTTTGTACCATAAAGTTTTTTTTCGCGTTCCGCCATTGGTTTGCAATTTTTTAAGTGGGGTTCTTTAAAATCCATAATCTAGGGACTATAATACATATATCCTATACCAGAATTAGCTAGTAAGATTGCAAAAACAAAAAATCACGACAAAAAAATTTGCAAAAAGGAATAGTTTTGCATCAATATATTTGCTTGCAGAATGTTAATCGCTGATTATCATGCTTTGTAGAAGTCTTTTCGGCGGAAATTTTTATTACTTTTTAATAACGCAAAGGTTTATATCATTGGATGCAGAAATATGTCTATATGAATGTTGTTTTAAGAATTTTTACAAAATTTATATGTAATTGTAATCAGAAAAAACTAAAAAAAACGTTTTATTTTGTTTTTTCCTCAATACAAAAAAAACGTTTTTTTTTTGTTTTTTCCTCAGTACAAAATAAAAATAATTCTCAACTTTCCTGAAAATATCAGTACGGATATTTTTAAAATTTTGTTTTCGAAAAGAAAACAAAAAATAAAAAAATTGATGAAAAAAAAATATCCATCAAGAAAAATAAATTCATTTGTACACAAGTGATTTTTTTTTATTGAGGAAAAAACAAAATAAAACGTTTTAAAAGTATTAATATCGGGTGCCTGATAATTTGATAATAATTTTTATAATTTGATTTTTTTTAATTGTCATTAATATGACACTAACTTACAACAATTGATTTTTTGGACAAATTACTACACCCAAAAATACATGGTAGTTGATCATTATTTTTTCAATTGTGTCATATGTTGGCTGAACAGAAAAAATTGTTATTTTAACAAAGTTTATTCCTGTTTTTTAGCTTACAATAAAATCTGTTTCGGAGCCATACGAGCTAATATTTTAGTTTAATATACAGTAGAAGAAGTCCGTAATAAGTTTAAAGTACTCAAACTTTATAAAAAGTATAAAGCAGTAAACTTTATTTTGTTGTTTTAACCTCTTAAATGACATAAAAGCTTTATGGTTCTGAGACCTTTATAAACACATTTATTTATGTTATAATTAAATAAAAAAATATTCTCAAAATGTAGTCGTCTGTGGAATATTTACAAATATCGCGAGTGTACGTAAACATTTTGGCCTGACTGTATATTACAGAAGAATTTTTATTTTTACATGGATGTTGCCTTTTAAGGAATTTAAAAGTCATAAATATAAAAAAAATTCTTATACACTCAAAAAAAAAAAGAAAGTAAAGTCTGCAAAAAAGCTTGCTGACTCCTTTGCTTTGTTAGGACAAATATGTTTATGTTATTCATATGTTTATAAATATAAAATTATAGTTAATCACATAAACAAAGCAATTTGTCGATGTTTCTGTATACTATTTATAGTAATTGCTGAAAAGTATTCCCCACGAAAGGAGTTAAAATTGAAAGCGTGGAAGATACGAGTTTCGAATCCGAAAAATTTTGCACATTTATTAAACTAAAAAATACTTCTATAATCTAACCCCTAAATTCATAAACGCTTTGTAAAATTATAGGAGGTTTATTGAACAAATTTTGTATGAAAATGACGTTTTGTAAACCTGCTATAACTTTACAAAGCATTTATGAATTGAGGGGTAAATATCTCAAATAAAATTTCAGTAGTATTAACCTGTTCCACGAGAAAGGAGTTACAGTTAAACCGAACAAACAAAATGATATTTATTATTTTTGATCTTCCCAAAAATTTAACAAAAGGCTTCTGTAATATATGTATATTATTTATAACTCTACTATTTTCTTGAGCTTAAGGTTTGGTTTTTATTTTTAAAAAGTTTTTTATTTTCGATATTTCGCTACTCCAATGTGTAGCATCTTCAGGAAATAACAATTAAATGAACAAATTATTATAGTTATACTTTTATACCAAAAACTTTGTTTGCTGGTATAAATGTATACATACAATTTATATTTGACAAATGCTTTTCAATTTTTTTCAAACTTTAAAATTGTTTATAATTTGTTCATTTAATTGTTATTTCCTGAAGATGCTACACATTGGAGTAGCGAAATATCGAAAATAAAAAACTTTTTAAAAATAAAAACCAAACCTTAAGCTCAAGAAAATAGTAGAGTTAAAAATTTAAAAAGAAGGTTAAATAAACGAAAAGAATGTATATTATTTAAATTAATTTTCATTCCTCTTCTCTTGTTACTAGTGAAAGGAGTTAAATTTGAAAGCGTACAATTTTAAATTGCCCCAAAAGTTTACATTCATGAAAATTATAATCTAAATAAAAATAAGTTTTAACCTGATTGTCACGTCACATTCATCGGGATAGGAGTAAAATTCGAAATGGAAAATATTTTAAATTATTTCAAAAACACTGATGAAAGTGTAAAAGTCTTATGTAATATTTGCAAAAAACAGTTATGCTCTGCTAGAACATATAATTTAAAAATTCATTTAAAAAAATGCCATCAAATAGAAATATCCGAGAATAAAAAAGTGTCAAATAAAATTGAGAAAAAACCTATTAAAGTGAAAATAGAAATAAATAAATTAGAAATTATACGGTCTTATATAGGGTTGGTAACTGAAAATGGTGTTGCGTTTGATTTGTTAAATAGTACAAATATGCGTAACATACTCAAACCAATTTGTAGTGCCTTGAGTGTTGAAGGAGAAAAAATGTTCTCCTTAAATTCCGAAAATGCTAAAATTACTTTAGCAAACACAGTAAAAAAGTTAAGAGACTTGATAAACAATGAATTGTACAATAATTTATTTTCAATAAAATGCAGAAGAAATATTTTCGTTTAGAGAGAAATATTTTTGGCATAAGCATTCAGTATTGTAAAGACGCTAATATCATATCAAGGGTAATTGGAATGGTTGAACTAAAAGGAATTGGTAGTAGTAGATCCAAAAACTTGGCTTCGGAAATAATAAAAACTTTGGAGAAATATGAACTTAGTTTGCAACAAGTCGTATCAATTACTTCAGACAATGGAGCTAATATGATAAAAACGTCATCCTTATTATCTCAATGTGTTGGAAGCTATAAAGAACAAGAATTTTTAAGCAATGAAAATTATTTAACTGTTTTAGATGAAATAAAAAATGATACCGATCTTAATATTGGAGAAATAACAATATGTCGTTGTGCTGCACATACCGCTCAGCTTGTTGCAATAGATACAATAAAACACTGCGATGTAAAAAATTTTGTCTTAAAATGCCGAAATTTAGCTAAATTTTTGAGAAAATCTACGAATGGTTTCCAATCAATATTTGACTTAAATAAAATTCGAATTCCTCAAATTGACTGTCCTACCCGTTGGGGATCTTCATTTCGGATGATTACTGATATAAAGTTATCGAAAACTTTAATTGAAAATGCAGGAATTTCTGGTGGAACAGGAGAAGATTTTTTTGAAGTAAACGAAAAATTTTGGGAAGAGGTAGAAGAGTTTTTACTGATTTTTGCTCCACTGAATGAAATTCTCCTGAAATTTCAAGAAGAATGCTTAAACTATGGAGATTTTTACGCTCATTGGTTAACATGTAAACTATTAATTCAAAATATGGTTAATAAATCCACCGAAATGTCATTCGTAAGATGTGTTGGTACCTCATTACTAGAAAACATGGAAAAAAGATCAATAAAGATGATGGAAAATGATATGCTTAAAGCATGCCTTTACTTCGATCCGAGATTCCAGCACACATTAACGCTGGAAGAAAAGGAATTGGCAAAATCATTTTTAAAAAAGACGTGGGACAAATTTATTGGCATTAATGAAGATTATGGTATGACGCAATTTAACAATGCTCCCAATTTGGAAGAAAACGTAAATGAGAAAGAAGACATATTAACTCAATTTCTGAAGCCAACGATTAGTGAAGACAGCGAAATAGTTACAATACACACAAAGATTGAAAGCCTGAAATTAACATTTTTGAAAAGCAATACTTGTGTTTTGACATATTGGAAAGAGAGAAGATTCACTGATCCGGAATTATACATTTTATCAACTATTATATTTGGTGTTCCTCCTACACAGGTAAGAGTTTCGCACATTCGATATTATTGTAATCATTATTAATTTATAATCACCCATTTATTTTTTTACAGGTAACAGTAGAAAGAGCTTTTTCATCTCTCAGAATAATTCTAACAGACTCAAGAAATAGATTAACTCATGAAAATCTGGAAAATATTTTATAAGCTAAATTAAATTCATCCTTGTTAGACGAAGCCGTTAATGAATTATATATACTTTTGTGAGAAATAAACATTTTTAACATGTATTTTAATGGCGGCTGCTGTTGGCAAAATGTCGAATTTTAAGAAAAGCTTAACGCAATTGTTTGACGCTAGATCTAAAAATAATGTGCTATTTTGAAAATCACATAGCATTTTGAAATTCCACGTTTTTCAAATAACTGGCATTATAATGTACATATTAATTTATTTAAATTGTTTGCTGGATTATTTTTGATGGTTTAATGAATTATTTTGATTTTCTTTTTGTGTTGAAAGTTTTTAAGTTTATTATTTTTTAGTTTTATATGTTTTGTCCTATAAACAATTTTAAAATATTTTAAATCGAAATATTATTTCCAAGATATTACAATTTATTATAAAAAAGATATGAATAAAAGTAAAGATTTGTTAAACAAATTTAATTAAACCAAAATTTTCATTTAAACAAAATTTTGCATCAGAAAACATTTTATAATAAAAAAAAATTAATCTTTTTCTTTGAATAATCAAATAATTTTACTAGTTTTTTGTTGTATTAACAACAATATTTTGTGTTTTCTTTTTTTAAAAAAATTGCCTGTATGTGATATTTATAGAATGTTCGGTGTATATATTTTATAAGTTCTTCAACCAATATCAAATGAAATGTCAACGTAAAATAAAAAATTGCCAAAATCAAACAAAATAGGGGTTTTCATATAAACTCGTATTCTACTCGTAAACATTTTAAAATATATACCGTTATCGATACAGCAATACCGGTACGAACCGGTATTAAATTTTACGTTAAAAACATATAAAAAAAAGTAAAAATATATAAAAAAATTTTATTCTTTGTAATTTACTTGTGAAAATTGTATCATCTTTCTTTAATTTGAAAAATAATTTAAACAGAAAGTGATATTAATTTATGATCTAGAGTCAAATAAAAAAAAAAATCATTCATTTACCAAATAAAAGATCAACAATCAATCATTCAATATAGCATATTTTTAATTTTAGTCGTTAAAAATACAGATTATGAGCTATGAATTCAATGCTGGTACTTTTAATATGTAAAATTATTATCTATAATTTTTTTTATAAAAAACTCAAGATTATAAATTAAAAAATTTTAAAAAGTGGCATTTTTTACATAAATTAATAAATACCGGGAACTACCTATAAAAATAACGATATAGGTAACGATAACGGTATTTCCAATTTTTTTAGAGGTATTGGTAACGGTATTCAATTTAAAACGGTATTTTAGCGATAAAGGTGTTATAACGATAACGGTAACCGACCTTAAAAAAAATATGTAGTACATATGATATAATTGAATTTTTTTAGGTGTAGTAATTTCTCCAAAAAATTAATTGTTGTAAGGTAGTGTTATCTAAACGCAGTGTTGCCATAACGGCGATATGTTGAAAAATATTATAAAATTCGCACATTGATATTCCTTTATTATAAAACACAACATCTTAAACGATTTTAGTAAAAAAAAACTAAAAATACACATTTCGATAAAATATGGGTATGCACTTTTTCATCGTACAACGCCCTCTATTGTATATTCTCAATACTAAGATTATTTCAATGAAAATCAGGACTCATTATTTGAAGCTTAATCGTAAAATTTTTCATTATTTATTATTAACATATTAAAGAAATTTTTGAGTAAAAACTGCTTTAAGTACAATTTTTCAACAATCTAGCGATAAAATCGCTAAACATTTACACTGTTTATAATCTAGAGATTTTCTAGCGATTTCTGGGTCTGATCTAACCATTTATTTTGAAAATTTGTTGGCAACACTGTCTAAACGACATATTTTTTACATATACCTACATACATACATCAGAGTGGATTAATTAAAAAAACCTGCAAATTATATGTACCAATTGAATCAATGGAGAAATGTACACATATATTTACAATAAAGTGTTAAATTAATTAATATATGAATTAATTAACAAAAACAAAAGAATAGTTATAAATAAATATAGTTTACTTAAATTTAGATTTTTTAAATTTAACAAAAAATGTTTTAAAATTAACAGATTTTATTGTAAGCTAAAAAACAGGAATAAACTTTGTTAAAATAACAATTTTTTCTGTTCAGCCAACATATGACACAATTGAAAAAATAATGATCAACTACCATGTATTTTTGGGTGTAGTAATTTGTCCAAAAAATCAATTGTTGTAAGTTAGTGTCATATTAATGACAATTAAAAAAAATCAAATTATAAAAATTATTATCAAATTATACATACATATTTACGATAAAGTGTGAAATTAATTAATATATAGATTAATTAACAAAAACAGTATAATAAATAAAATAGGAAATATGATAAGTTTAATTAATTGTATTTTCTTTTTAAACCTACTAGTGTTTCTTTTTTCATTTGTTTGCATATACAAAACTCTTTAAGTTCCAACTACATAGTTTGCTGTCCCCAGTCTACTATCCAGTCTGCTATCCCCAGTCTACTATGCAGTTTTTTTTCGTTACTCAGTGAAGTAAAAACACATTAACCAGTAACTCAAAACGCAGCAAGCAGAAGAAGCACAATTTGTTTTGTTGCTGAACTCACACAGTTACGCTGCGCTTAGTTTGAAAACTTAAAAATTTAAATGATGACTGTGTGTGTATTTGAAATTTACTTACACAGTTAGAATGCAATAAGCAAGTTCATAATATAAAATGAAAGCGAGTGCTTTTTTTAAGCACGTTGCTTATGCGGCCTATAGACTACTCAAGTTACTTGCACAATAATGAGTTTGTGCAGGTCAGTTGAACAGTGTGTGGCTTGGTTTGTGTACTTGTACAAGTATATTTTTAGACTTGAGTAAAAATCAAAACGATGTAAAATTAAAATGAATATTGCACAGTTTACTTGAGTGGTGTGTGACGAGTAAGGTGACTTGAACAAACTCGTTATTGTGCAAGTGACTTGTATAGTCTATTTGCCGCATTACAAAATATGAAAATTGAACTAAATTACGACTGCTATTAGCAGTCGTTCGAAACTCTGCTCAAAACGCAGCAAGCAGAAGAAACACAATTTGTTTTGTTACTGAACTGACACAGTTACGCTGCGCTTAGTTTGAAAACTTAAAAAATGTAAATGATGACTGTGTGTGTATTTGAAATTTACTTACAGTTAGAATGAAATAAGCAAGTTCATAATATAAAAAAATGAAAGCGAGTGCTCTTTTTTAAGCACGTTGCTTACAAAATATGAAAATTTAACTAAATTATGACTGCTATTAGCAGTCGTTCGAAACTCTGATTTCGATTAGCCGCAAACGAAAAATTCATTTGATGCAACTGAAACATTCGATGGGGTTGTCAGCACCGAATTTGTTTTCTGGGTGCAGCTTTAGCAAACCTTTTTACAGGCAAAAAATAATGATATGTCATTACCATTTCTACACTGGGTACATTATTATAATGCCATAAATAGACATATCCTACTTTGTGCAATATTTTTAAGGAAAGGCATTGTTAACTCTTTCACTACCCTTGAACACTACAGTGTACACATCTTTAAAAGAATATACAAAATTTAATAATGCAAAAAAGCTTTAGATTTTTTTAAAATAAGTTTATTAGGATCTTGGATTTCAAATAAAAATTATATGTATAAGCAGTTCAACATGGCAATATGGTCGCGATATTTGTTAATGAAGTCTAATCTTTTTGAATATATCATATCTCCGAGAAAAGGTGGTTTTGGTATTTCTGCCAAACTAATGAAGATAGATAATTGAAATTTGGCATATATGTAGCTGCGTTTTATGACGAGAAGAAAACCAACCAAAGGATTTTCGGCTACTCAAATGTTTATGGGGTAAAACGGGGGGGAGAAGTTTCAAAAAATCGATTTTCGAACGTCATTTTTGGTGGATAGGATGGGGAGGTGGCAAAATATGTTAAATTTTTTTTTTCTAATTTGAGGACTCTTAAAATAATAACGATATATCCGCAAACAAAAAGTCGGTAGTGAAAGTTATTATGTAATAAGTTGGCTGCATAGGAACATATTTTTAATTTCAGGTTTTTATCACTGAAAAATAACTAACTTCATAGCAGCATCCATCTTGCACATTTCTGCAAGAAACCTGCAGCAGTCTGGAGCGTCATCTTTTATTTTTTACTTCATGCAAGTGATGACTTATTTGTAAGTGTATTTACTCCATTTAAATTGCAAATAAGTTAAAAATCCTTTTATTATAACTTTTAAATAATTAATTTAAACTTATTAAAAAAAAGTTTTTTTTTATAAAATAAATTGTTTTATTTGCAACAATTAAGAAGAACAAATGGAATGGAACACTGGAAACCCACAAATTGGAATACCAAATTTAATTATTTTTCAATTTAAAATAAGTATTTTTGTATTTAAAAACTAAAAATTATAGTATATTTATTTATATTAATTATAAAAATATTTAAAATAAGTAAAATCATAATTTGTTGTGTTTTCATTCATTTTAAGTAGGTTTCTACTTGATTTTAATATTCATTTTTCTTAGTGTACAACTAAAATCACTTTATTTCATGCAATTTTTGGACCAAAATCACTTTATTTCATGCAATTTTTGGACCAAAATGAATTGATATTGTTTGAAAAACAAATATTCGGATTAAAATTACAATTGCTATTTTTTGAATATCAAATGCTATATTAAAATACAAGAATTTTATTTAAAAAAAACAAGTCCACAGATATTTTATGGTTTATATGTGCTTTACGTTATATATGTGTTTTGTAAACTTTTAAAAATAACATAAATAAAGTAAGCTTTAAAACAATTTAGATCATGCTTATATTTCACGCTAATAAACTTCATGTTATTGTACTTAATTTATGTTTACAAAATGTTTAACAAAAACTAAATTTTTAAGTATAACATTTCGTATACCGCTTGTGTGAAATAAACACATTTGCAAATTCTTAATTTTGTAAATCATTTAATTGATTTAAAAATACTTTTAAATTTCCTTCATTTAGATGTTTGTTTTTGAATTTTACAAAGTATTTATAAAAAGTTTACAAATGATATCGTGTGCGTGCTGACGCTTATAAAGGGTGGTCCAACCGAAACGCACGATGTTAATTGTAAATAAGACAAAAAGTTTTCAGAGAATTATCTTAATATTTTTAATTTTTTAATTATGCGCGAAACAAAATCTCGGCCAAATGCTCGCCACGGCTTCGGTGGCATACCTCTATCAGATGGTACATATTTTCAATGACTGCGACATAATTGAGGTTCAATGTCGTTAATGTGCCGAATTATCTAATCCTTTAGCTCTTGCATTGTTCTTGGCTTATTGACGTACACTTTTTCTTTTAAATATCCCCAAAGAAAAGAAGTCTAACGGTGTCAAATCATATGATCGTGGAGGCCAATTAACATCACCACGACGTGAGATAACACGGCCATTAAATTTCTCGTGCAAAAGAGCCGTTGTTTCATTGACTGTGTGGCAAGTGGCACCATCCTGTTGGAAGCACAAATCGCCCAAGGTCCATATACTCAATTTCTGGGCACAAGAAGTCCGTTATCATCTCGCGAACACCATTCACGGTAACTGCTTGACGGCTCTTCTGCCAAACTATCGCGAACAACAGCAATGTTTTCCGCAGAACGAACTGGGCGAGCATGCACAGGTGTTTTCACATTTCCTACAGACCCGGTTTGCTGAAATTTGCGGAGAATTCTCCCGATTGTGGACACATTTGGTCGATTATGCTGACCAAAGAAGTGCACGAAACGCCCATTTTCGTAAAAGGCTTCAGCGATCTTAATGCGCTGCTCAATTGTGTACCTCTCCATGGTTGAATTTGTCAAACACTGAAACAAAGAAATGTCAAATTAAGTTGGGAAAAAAACGACGTTAACGTGTGACCAGTGTTGCCAATAAATTTTTTAAAAAATACCTACACTAAACAAAATAAATCCCTTTTTCCCCTACTTCCACGAATTATTTTCCTCTACAAAAATCCCTACGAATTATTGTGTACGAAATATGTATTTAAAAATTGTTTCCATTCAATTTTATCACTGTTCTCAATCTTTTGACGAGAACGCCATAACTTTTTAAATATATAGAAAGTTTATATTCGAAAAATATTCATAAATTGATCAAAAATTATTTTTTTTTTATATAAATTTGTTCAAGCTCGTTTATACTAGATTTTTTCTTAAATTTTCTTGAAATTTTTAGGGTTTTTATTTGATTTTTTTTTCTATTCCTTTTTCGAAAATAACCAAAGAAAAACACTAAAAAAGTCAAGAAAAGTTAGAAAAAACCTAGTGTCATAAAGGCTTTAGCTAGTGAAAACTTAATCCAGGCATAGAAGACATCTGAGGAACATTTAAAATATTTCCAACAAATATTTTTGAATAGTAGCACTAAAATTGTCAGTATTTTCGGTATTTTATTAAAATCCACCAAAGAAGTTATACCATCAATCAAAAAGTGGCATACAGACATAATTTAATTTCCTTACAACATAATTTAATATTATTTGTCAGAATATGGTTATTTCATGGAAAGGTTACAATAACAAAATAAAAACCTATTTGTAGGGATTTTCCCCTACTCCTGGCAACACTTGATGTGACTCACAACATCATGCATTATGCATTTACAGTTTTTTCTGTAAATTTAACAGACTTTTTTTATTTGAGTGTACAATTTTTTTAAAAAGTTATCGACGTCACATCTATATATTATAAACAAATCTCTGCCCGCAACAGATATAAAATTTCAATGACTTCGAAGTTTTTTAAGAAATGAACATATAAAATATGACTTGCGAACTCTTAAAAAACTAAAATTTTTTGCTTCGCCGATTCGAGGATTAAATGATAAACGCATATAATCCCGCAATACGTCCTTTACATAGAGCAAACATGGATATTAAATTCATTTTGAATGCATAAGCATGTTGCAGTTACATCGTAAATTATATAAACTAATCAAATCGCGGTATATCGAGAATTTTACATGTTGATGATATTAGGGACTGAAATTACTCAGCAAAAAAAAAACTTCAGCATATCGGACACAATTTTTTTTTCGGGAACTGAAATTTAAGCAAGGGAAGCCGGGTATTGCTGTTTAGGAATGCACCTTTCAGAAAGCAGTAATTGCAGATATATATATTAACATACCCAGTCAGAAAAATACAAACGAAAAAGCGATGGTAAAACATTTTAACAGGTGTTAAAAGTACTGTGAATGTCCAGTTAAAATGTAACTAAGACTTTAACGGTTAGTTAACAGTGATTAGTTATGAATGGGGGAATATTTAATTGATCTCTTATTTTTAAGTAAATGAATGTACTTTTTAGATTGACTCTAGATCATAAATTAATATCACTTTCTGTTTAAATTATTTTCAAATCAAAGAAAGATACAATTATTACAAGTAAATTACAAAGAATAAAAATATATTTGAAAGAATTTCCAAGTCAATTTTTGCCAATTTCGATCTGGCAAGCCTAGTTAGCTTCTAACTCAAACGTTTCCTTTTCATACAAAGAAAAACTTTATGCTTTACTACTATGGAAACCGTCATTTATCGGTAAAAATTAGTCATGGTACATTTAAAAAACAATTAGTTTTTTTTTTGCTTATGGTTAATTTTTCTTGAATTTTCTTATTAATTTGATGGAAAAATTTCTAAAATTCCGTTTTAGCTTGACAAATGACTTTTTTTCTTTATTCTTGACACGCATTGAAAAGCTTGACAATCAAGCCAAATCAAGCACGTCTGGCAACCCTAGTATTTACTTATAAATTTTGGGGAAAAAATGTACGTACGTAAACTTTTTGGTAATAAAAGTTTGGGATTTTTTTTAGGAAAAAGTGAAAATTTTATGAATTTTAGGGGGTTTTTTGTATATTTAACATTTTAATTTTTTGTTACATAGCGTACATAAGCTTTATTTTGGTAAAAGTTTGTGTTTTTTTTGGACGCTTTTTTAATTTTGTGCTCGCACTACCTGGATTATTAACAGAGAAAGTTCTAACTCTCTGTTATCCCAGTCGTCAGTAGCAGCAGGCGGTTTTCATCGCCTCTTTCGAACATTGACAATTTGTATCGAAAATGTTAAGGCTGAGTTACCCATCCGTAAACGTATCTGTAACGAATCAGCTGTTCCGATACCATAAGAAGAAATGTGTACTAATGGTTACTAACACGTAAATGTAAACGAACTTGCCGGATCATTCTGTTGAAATCAGAATTTTCTATCCGGCATCGAAACAGCTGAATGATTTTAGTCGAAAAAAATATGAAATGAATAAAGAAAATTGATTCAAACAACAAATAAGGAATAAAAATTAACAAATAAATGGAAAAATCTAGAATAAAATATAAAACCACATGAAATAGATGCTAAATAATAATGTCATTTACGATAATCTATAAGTGTACTTTTTAGCTACGGCACGGTACATTTACATCACATTTACGTTTACGGTCCCATAATCCGCCCTTTAGCCTTTGCAGACGTAGTAATTCTTATGGCTGAATTTTCGATACAAATTAAGAAGAGAGTGACTTAACAGAGGTAGGGAGAGTTGGTACCTCTTTTAGATTATATGCTCGTTGGTAGCAGCTTGTCGATAAAAGTTGTTTTTGTGTGAAAAATTATTTTTAGAAATTAGAGGCCACGGTCAGAACCGGTCGACCGGGTAGACCGAAAGACCGGGTAGACCGGGTTTTAAAACCGGTCGACCGGTCTTTACGGTCTACCCGGTCTTTACGGTCTAGACCGGTCGACCGGGTAGACCGGTCAGACCGGGTTTTAATACTATTTACAAAAGGCAGGTTTTTGGTACTTTTTAGCATAATATACTACAAAATATAAAAATTGATAAAATTATGTAAATTTTATATAAAAAAATCGAAAATTTTTAAAAATTTATAAAAATCAATAAATTTTTTAAAAAATTGATAAATTTTTAAAAAATTGACGAATTTTTAAAAAATTTACAAATTTTTAAAAAATTTACAAATTTTTGAAAAATTGATAGATTTTTGAAAAATTGATAAATTTTTGAAAAATTGATAAATTTTTGAAAAATTGATAAATTTTTGAAAAATTGATAAATTTTTTAAAAATCGATAAATTTTTGAAAAATCAGCAAAATTTTGAAAAATCGATAAAATTTTGAAAAATCGATAAAATTTTTAAAAATCGATAAAATTTTAAAAAATCGATAAATTTTTAAAAAATCGATAAATTTTTGAAAAATCGATATATTGAAAAATTTTACAAAAAACCGATAAACTTGCAAAAATACCAATAAATTTTATAAAAATTGATAAATTTGTAAAAATCAATTCATTCATGGATATATTTATAATAATGTATAACAAAATAATGCGTATTTCGTATTATATTTATATGAGAGACCCACGGTCTTTTTCGGTCCCATGTACGGCGTTTTTTTGTTCGGGGTCGTTATAGGCTAAAATTTTGCAGAAATAATCTAGATGTAATTCTGACTTAGAACTGTAAACTTTTTTTCAATGTGTGGAACAAAAATATTCCGAAACTGGTTCTTGAATTCAGAAAGTCCTGCACTTTGCATACACTCTCAGAACAATTCCGTTGTGGAAACCGAATTTTTTGCCAACCGAATTGATTCGGTTGCTGCAACCTCGTAATTCGGTTGTCCCAACCGAATTCAGTTGTGGAAACCGAATTCGATTCCAATTCGGTTGCGATAACCGAATTAGCCGCTGTCCCAACTGAATTCGGTTGAGGCAACCGAACGAATTCGGTTGGAAAAAATTCGGTTGTCACAACGGAATTGTATTGAGAGTGTACATTTATATGAAAATGCCACGGTCTTTTTCGGTCCCATGTACGGCGTTTTTTGTTTGGGGTCGTCATGGGCTAAAATTTTGCAGAAATAATCTAGACGTAATTCTGACTTAGAACTGTAAACTTTTTTTCAATGTGTGTAGCAAAAATATTCCGAAACTGGTTCTTGAATTCAGAAAGTCCTGCACTTTGCATACATTTATATGAAAATGCCACGGTCTTTTTCGGTCCCATGTACGGCGTTTTTTTGTTTGGGGTCGTTATGGTCTAAAATTTTGCAGAAATAATCTAGACGTAATTTTGACTTAGAACTGTAAACTTTTTTTCAATGTGTGGAGCAAAAATATTCCGAAACTGGTTCTTGAATTCAGAAAGTCCTGCACTTTGCACACATTTATATGAAAATGCCACGGTCTTTTTCGGTCCCATGTACGGCGTTTTTTTCTTTGGGATCGTTATGGGCTAAAATTTTGCAGAAATAATCTAGACGTAATTCTGACTTAGAAATGTAAACTTTTTTTCAATGTGTGGAGCAAAAATATTCCGAAACTGGTTCTTGAATTCAGAAAGTCCTGCACTTTGCATACATTTATATGAAAACGCCACGGTCTTTTTCGGTCCCATGTACGGCGTTTTTTTGTTTGGGGTCGTTATGGTCTAAAATTTTGCAGAAATAATCTAGACGTAATTTTGACTTAGAACTGTAAACTTTTTTTCAATGTGTGGAGCAAAAATATTCAGAAACAGGCTCTTGAATTCAGAAAGTCTTGCAGTTTTCATACATTTATATGAAACTGCGACGGTCTTTTTCGGTCCCATGTACGGCGTTTTTTTGTTCGGGGTCGTTATGAGCTAAAATTTTGCAGAAATAATCCAGACGTAATTCTGACTTAGAACTGTACATTTTTTTTCAATGTGTGGAGCAAAAATATTCCGAAACTGGCTCTTGAATTCTGAAAGTCCTGCACTTTTCATACATTTATATGAAAATGAGACGGTCTTTTTCGGTCCCATGTATGGAGTTTTTTTTGTTGTGGGTTAACATTTTGCAAAAATAATCTAGACGTAATTCTGACTTCGTTGTTCCAAAACTGTTATCCGTTTTCATTTATCTGATTTAGTTTTCAAGATACGGGCGATAAACCAAATAAAAGCCCTTTTCTCTCTAGGAGGCTTAGTTTTCGAGAAAAACGCAATCTTAAAATCTAGCAATGTAAGTCGAAATTTAGTTTCGGTATCGGGGTATTATGGGCGGGTTGTGACTTCTGGTGTAAACATTTTTCCTCTAGCTCTCTTAGTTTTCGAGATATGGACCATCAAAATTTTATTAAAGCGATTTTCGCATTTATTTTTCCACATATAATTCGTTATGACTTCCTTGTTCCAAAACTGTTATCCGTTTTCATTTATCTGATTTAGTTTTCAAGATACGGGCGATAAACCAAATAAAAGCCCTTTTCTCTCTAGGAGGCTTAGTTTTCGAGAAAAACGCAATCTTAAAATCTAGCAATGTAAGTCGAAATTTAGTTTCGGGATCGGGGTATTATGGGCGGGTTGTGACTTCTGGTGTAAACATTTTTCCTCTAGCTCTCTTAGTTTTCGAGATATGTTCGCTTAATGAAAAATAATCAATACAATTTTCATTGTCCATATCTCTAAAACTAAGAGAGCTAGAGAAAAAAAATGTTTACACCAGAAGTCAAAACCCGCGGAAAAATAAATGCGAAAATCGCTTTAATAAAATTTTGATGGTCCATATCTCGAAAACTAAGAGAGCTAGAGGAAAAATGTTTACACCAGAAGTCAAAACCCGCCCATAATACCCCGATACCGAAACTAAATTTCGACTTACATTGCTAGATTTTAAGATTGCGTTTTTCTCGAAAACTAAGCCTCCTAGAGAGAAAAGGGCTTTTATTTGGTTTATCGCCCGTATCTTGAAAACTAAATCAGATAAATGAAAACGGATAACAGTTTTGGAACAAGGAAGTCATAACGAATTATATGTGGAAAAATAAATGCGAAAATCGCTTTAATAAAATTTTGATGGTCCATATCTCGAAAACTAAGAGAGCTAGAGGAAAAATGTTTACACCAGAAGTCACAACCCGCCCATAATACCCCGATACCGAAACTAAATTTCGACTTACATTGCTAGATTTTAAGATTGCGTTTTTCTCGAAAACTAAGCCTCCTAGAGAGAAAAGGGCTTTTATTTGGTTTATCGCCCGTATCTTGAAAACTAAATCAGATAAATGAAAACGGATAACAGTTTTGGAACAACGAAGTCAGAATTACGTCTAGATTATTTTTGCAAAATGTTAACCCACAACAAAAAAAACTCCATACATGGGACCGAAAAAGACCGTCTCATTTTCATATAAATGTATGAAAAGTGCAGGACTTTCAGAATTCAAGAGCCAGTTTCGGAATATTTTTGCTCCACACGTTGAAAAAAAATGTACAGTTCTAAGTCAGAATTACGTCTGGATTATTTCTGCAAAATTTTAGCTCATAACGACCCCGAACAAAAAAACGCCGTACATGGGACCGAAAAAGACCGTCGCAGTTTCATATAAATGTATGAAAACTGCAAGACTTTCTGAATTCAAGAGCCTGTTTCTGAATATTTTTGTTCCACACGTTGAAAAAAAGTTTACAGTTCTAAGTCAAAATTACGTCTAGATTATTTCTGCAAAATTTTAGCCCATAACGATCCCAAACAAAAAAACGCCGTACATGGGACCGAAAAAGACCGTGGCATTTTCATATAAATGTATGCAAAGTGCAGGACTTTCTGAATTCAAGAACCAGTTTCGAAATATTTTTGCTCCACACATTGAAAAAAAGTTTACAGTTCTAAGTCAAAATTACGTCTAGATTATTTCTGCAAAATTTTAGCCTATAACGACCCCAAACAAAAAAACGCCGTACATGGGACCGAAAAAGAACGTGGCATTTTCATATAAATGTATGCAAAGTGCAGGACTTTCTGAATTCAAGAACCAGTTTCGGAATATTTTTGCTCCACACATTGAAAAAAAGTTTACAGTTCTAAGTCAGAATTACGTCTAGATTATTTCTGCACAATTTTAGCCTATAACGACCCCGAACAAAAAAACGCCGTACATGGGACCGAAAAAGACCGTGGGTCTCTCATATAAATATAATACGAAATACGCATTATTTTGTTATACATTATTATAAATATATCCATGAATGAATTGATTTTTACAAATTTATCAATTTTTATAAAATTTATTGGTATTTTTGAAAGTTTATCGGTTTTTTGTAAAATTTTTCAATATATCGATTTTTCAAAAATTTATCGATTTTTTAAAAATTTATCGATTTTTTAAAATTTTATCGATTTTTAAAAATTTTATCGATTTTTCAAAAATTTATCAATTTTTCAAAAATTTATCAATTTTTCAAAAATTTATCAATTTTTCAAAAATCTATCAATTTTTCAAAAATTTGTAAATTTTTTAAAAATTTGTAAATTTTTTAAAAATTCGTCAATTTTTTAAAAATTTATCAATTTTTTTAAAAATTTTCGATTTTTTTATATAAAATTTACATAATTTTAGCAATTTTTATATTTTGTAGTATATTATGCTAAAAAGTACCAAAAACCTGCCTTTTGTAAATAGTATTAAAACCCTGTCTGACCGGGTAGACCGGTCTACCCGGTCGACCGGTCTAGACCGTAAAGACCGGGTGGAACGTAAAGACCGGTCGACCGGTTTTAAACCCGGTCTGACCGGGTAGACCGGTCGACCGTAAAACCGGGTAATGGGGGGGCTCTATTAGAAATGGATACATCGTACGTCTGAGTGACGTATCGTTATCTTTTGTGTAACTTTTGCATTAGCGTAAGAAAAACAGTGGCATATTTAGATTCACCTTGTACGCATCATACGATTTTGTTTGGAAAAGAAAATTCTGACAAAGCGTTTCTGAAAGAAAACAAAAAAAGAAACCAAATGTAAACTCTGTAACCAAAATTGTTTGCATTAAAAAAAATTTAGGTAAATGTTTGAAATATTTAAAAATAACCGCAAACGGAGGTTATTCAATTGATAAATATGCTTCAAAAGATGATTCAACTAAGAATTTCCTGTCGAATCAAAGAACGTTATCAGTTTTTTTACTCTAAACTGCTAGAGCGAAAAACGATTAATTCTGCAACTCATTGGTTTTAATCGATATTTCGACAAATTAATGGTCTAATTCATAAACTTTTACAACAGTCTTATTGCAGGATTTTAAGCTAATTTGTGAAAAACAGTATTCATATTTGCTTAATAATGAAGAAAATAATAAAGGTTTATAGTTGGTACTCACTAACTTTAAACCTTTTATAAAGTTTGGAGTGAGGAAGCCACCATTTAATTGTTAATTATTTCATTTTCAGGCATGAAATGATTTATTAAAGCCATCCCATCCCTAGAATGTGTGGCCTCCAACAACTTGCATCCATCAAACTGAAAAAAAACTACAACAATTGCATAGCCAATGACCATTTTCGAAAAAATTTCCAAAAAAATGTAAAAATTAAATTAAAAAGAAAAACAAAACAATAGTGATGTACAGACTTTCAAAACATTATTCGAAATTCGATTACTTTTGTATGCTTTGAATAATATGTTTTAAAAAATTACTTTTTTACACAGATTTCCATTGATTTGCTTTATAAATAAAAAAAAAATATTTTGAATGGCTTTTAAATTTATCTTAGCACATCATTAGTTCTCTAATTTAAGGAAATACATTTTCACTTCCGATTACCGAGTCAATCGTTTACTAAATTTGTAAATCACTTACGACTTATTTGGGAGAAGAGAGAAAATAAACAATAGTGTTGCCAGTATCAAATCGAAAAATTAATTTATAGTTAAAATACGATTATGAATCAAGATTTCTAATAACTCTTTATTAAGCGAAATATCTACTTTAACTATAGCAAGCTTCAAATACCAAATACATTTTTTTTATGAATTAGCACATAAATTTGTTTCCCACAATTTAAGAATTTTTTGGTCGCAAAATGGTATGATTTTCATATATTATTTGGATTTGATTTTAAAAATTTTATATTTTTGAAAAGCATTTAAAAGGACCAAAAATACAAACATTTTTTTGGCCAATGAATTGTATTTTTCAGTGCGTACGTTCCCAAAGTTACCGAAATTTACACAAAGTTACCGAAATTTACACAAAGTTACCGAAATTTACCCAAACGTGTTCCCGTACTCGAGAATTGGGTAAATGAGAGCGCTAATGAGAGTGTATTAGTGTTTCTCTTTTTACCAAAATTTACCCAGACTTTTTCTTCGGGTAAACTTTGGTTAAACAGCTGATGCAAATATAAACAAAAAACAATTGTGAAAATAAATTAAAAATTTTAATTAAATAAAGAAATAAGCAAAAGAAATTTGTTTTTTTGTAAGAATTAATTGAATCAAATCAAAAACAACTTTTAAATGCGAATAAATACGTCTATTTGTGCCAATTTGCAAACTGAATTTATACGTATTTTCACATCAGTGATGGGATTTTTGGCACAATCTAAGATTGATTGGTACAATGGCACAACCGATACTATTTTGGCACATTTTGGTTATCTACAAAATTTAATAGAAAATGAATTTAAAAAATAACAATTCTTTAATTTTTAGTTTCTAAGCATTTACTGGTATTAAAATAACTTTTCGAATAAAGCGAAACTAAAAAATGGCATCGAAGATATTACCGAATAAAGCAACGTAAGTTGTTTTTCACATGAAAAAATTTCACTCGAACTCTGAATGCTTTAAATTGCAATTTAAGTTAAAAAAATTAACAATTTTTTAATTTTATTACACATCCACAATCACAATAAACAGAATATGTCACTTTTTCACCAGAAAAATAATAGTCTTGTACATTAAATTTGCCTGGAAACGTAAGTTTTCACGAGAAACTCATTTTCGTGAAAAATAATTTTTTTATATGGAGTATAACAGTTTTTTCACGTGAAAACGGAACAACTTACGGTGCTTAACCCATATAATTTTAAAAATTCAAATGTTATAAATTTATCTCAGAGCTTCGAAAGAATTAATTCATCAAAAATTTAATTCAGTTTTAGAAAATTCCGTGCAACCATTCCTAAAGAATTCATTCATTGGCAGCATTCCCAAATCTTTAATAAGAATCGGATGAATTTAATTTATCATTCACCTTTTAATTGAAAGAAAATTTTAATTCATTCAAATAGAATTAATTCCATAAGAATTCAAAATAGAATTAATTCCATAAGAATGCTTTTTACAAAATGAAAGTTGAAAACACAGGTTCTAAGTGAAAATTGAGTTTTGGCACAATAAAGGCCCATTTGGCACATTGTAGTCACACACTTGGCACAAAACAAACATTTTCAAGTCCCATCACTGTTTCACTTTATTTTTTTAAATAAGTTTTTGGGCTAGAAAAGTGGTTTTTTGTGTTCCCGTACTATTGGGTAATTTTGTCATTTTGTGAGAGAATTTTGTGCTTACTCTCATTTTACCGAACTTTACCCAAAAAGTAAAGAAACACACCTTTTATTCGCGAAACCGCCAAATGTATAAACACTCGAGCACGTGTTGTACTCAAAAAACAAATAATGTTTACATTATTGTAATTTTTAAAAAATCGTACGTCAAATATAATGCATCAAAAGGTTTATTTGTAACATTGTTATCAACTTTAACTCTTTCGATTTACGTAATCGATTGGTAAATACACTCAGAACAATTCCGTTGTGGCAACCGAATTTTTTTTGAACCGAATTGAAATTCAGTTGCGGCAACCGAATTCAATTTCAATTCGGTTGCGACAACCGAATTATCGGTTGCCTCAACTGAATTCGGTTGGGGCAACCGAATTACGAGGTTGCAGCAACCGACCCAATTCGGTTGGAAAAAATCCGGTTGTCACAACGGAATTGTTTTGAGAGTGTATATTAATTTATTTTTATGTTTAACTTCGATCATGCTAAGAGCACTATCGCACTCCATTTGGGTATGTCCTTTCTCCAAATACTTTTGTTCTATTTCGTTTCTATTTCTACATCAAAAATCGTAAGGCAATTGATAAAATATGATAACGGTTTTGGTAACCGTAACCATCTGAATATATTACGTTTGTTAACGTATCTGCCAAACGGTGCGTTTTTAAGTGGTATTTTATTCATGAAATGAACGACAAAGCAGTCGTTTCGTTATATTTTTTATATTTTATTCGTTACTCGTATTCGTTTTAAATTTTAAGGTTGTGTGCTTGATAGGGTATTCAATAGATTAACCGTTACTCAATTAATCGATGAACTTCTTTCAAAACTCTCTTCGAGTAATTTCAAATGGCCAGTTTCGAGTAAAGAATTACTCGAGTAATCTAAAAAGATTTTTTTTTATTTGTACAAATTTGTTTTTAATTTGCTGACTACTTTTTTATTTTTTTTTTATAGATTTTAAAGTAATGTTTCAGTTAGAGTTTGCTGTTCGGTTTTAACCGAAACCGACAAAAATAAGTCGGTTTTTAGCAAATACTTAAAGCAATTAAAATAATTAATTAAATTACATATTATTGAGCCTAGAATTTCGAAAAGGGTTCAGCTCTTATTTTACAAAATTCTGTATTTAATTGTAATGAGCAATTTCTCCATTAAATATTACTTTAAAGATTTTTTGTTTTTACTACTACAGATAATACAAGCTGAGGATTATAATTGTAGTAAATAATTACACCAAAAGGCATGTAGTTTAAGAGATAATATAAGCTGAGGATTATAATTTTAGTAAAAATTACACCAAAAGTCATGTAGTTTAAGAGATATTGAGTTTCACGTATTCAGTTCAGATTTTCACCGCTTATTTTTCAAAAAGTTTTATTTCCTAGTCCGCGAAACTTATATAAAATTTCAACTTTATATTAAGGGTATTCACGATGTGCATATTTGCATATTTGCAATTTGCTATGCAAATTGTAACATATCGTGAGCGTCTTTTTTAAGATCAATTGCATATTTGCTTTATGAGCTATTTTTTTCACTGCTGCTAGCTCTTTTCCTAAAAATATCGCTAAATCAAACTAAAAAATCACTAGAAAATATCTGAAAATGGTAAAATATCGCTAGATTTGACGAGAAAATAGCTAAATTGGCAAGAGTGATTTTGTTTACGTCAAAAGTAAAAATAAATCGTATTTTTGAGAAAATTTGTGAATCATAAAAATAATAATAAATAAAAAAAAAAATTTATGTTAATAAAAAATCACAAAAAAATTTTTTATTTAATATCTTATTTTATAAATATATATATATATATATATATATTATATATTTTATAAATCATAATATATGGCGGCTGATATGTTAAAAACAGATGTTTTCTTTTATTTGCAACTTAGCTTATATGCAAAGTGATTTTTGCAAATGAAGAAAAATAAAGCAAATTGCAAATACATACATTTTGTTGTTGTGTTGATGCAATCGTTGTTTTTTTGCAATCATTTGCAACGTTTGCAATACCCATCGTGAGTACCTTTATTGTTTTAAACAAATTGCTAAATTCCAAATTTAAACTCTTTAAATACAGTTTAATCTGCCGAAAAAAGAATAAAAAATTTTAACTTATAACGGTTTCCGCGTTTTTTTTCGGCAATGGTGTTATTGCCTTTATTCGAGTGAGAAATTCAATCGAATTTTAATAAATATCTGGAATGTATTACAATATTTAATTGTTATACATAGATATTAAATTATTTTAAAACAATTCTATTAATATCACAAGAAAACCGAAAAATAACCGAAACCGCGGTTTTTATAATTTTGAAAAACCGAAACCGCGGTTTTCAAATTATTCGGTTTTTAGCAAACTCTAGTTTCAGTTCCAGTTTGAATTTAAACACTACAATCATTTTCTGAATCATGACCACTTTAAATCAACGATTTGAAATTTAATAAAGTGAGATGTGATTTATATAAATTTATATCAGGGTTGGCAGGCAATACCGCTAAAATACCGTTACCGATTCAAAAACCTTTCAACTGACTACCATTACCCCTAAAATACCGTTACCGAAATACCCGGAATACCGAAATAATTGAAATACCGTTATCCTTAAAATACTGGTACCGAAATAAATAAAATATCGATACCCTTAAAATACCGTTACCGAAATAAATGATATAACATTATCCCCAAAATACCGTTACTGTTATTTTTAATTTTCTGCTTTTGGTAATTTCACATGGTTATTGAGTTTTTTTGTATATTAAGTTGATAAATTTGTTATGTTTTTAAACTTGTTTGTTTTTTGTTTTTTGGGATGCATCGAAATAACTGACTACCATTACCCTAAAAATACCGTTACCGATATAACTGAAATACCGTTAACCTTAAAATATCGAAATAAATGAAATAACGTTACCCTTAAAATACCGTTACCGAAATAACAACATATCGTTACCCTAACGATAACCGCATTCGTTTCGGTTACCATTCATGATTTATATTCATTAAATTTTTAAAGAAATTGTTTTAGAATTTGATTCACTATGAAGGCAACCATTATTGGTTAAATTAATTTGTTAAAATTGATTCAGTTCGTTTGATTATAGGAAAAGAATCAACAAAAATCAAATTGATTCTTTGAACAAACAGTGATGAAATCAGAGCTTTGAAGGACTTAATTCAATTTAAGCTTAAATCACGAACAATTTAACTCAGTATTTAAAAATGTTCATACAACATTCCATTAAAACATTCGTAAAGAATTCATCCATAAGCTTCATTCCCAAGGCTTTTATAAGTATTGTATGAATTCTCAACTTGACTCATTCAAATCGCATGTTCATTCACCATTTTACTAATTGAATGAAAAACTTTTATCACCATTCACTTAGTGCAGTGTTATTTGAAACTAACACATAATCAAAACCAAAGCACACAAGCTATAACAAAGCATGCAATTAGGGTTTATTTCCCGGGAATCCCGCCCTTTTTTGAATCCCTTGCCTATATGTTTTGCACGTGTACTGAAGTAAAATCGTACCGAAAATCTTATAGTGTAAACCAGCCTTATACAACATTTCAACATCATTATTTCAGTTCCAAATACCTCCAATAAACTAGGGATTAAAGTTAAAAAACAGTAATTTTTTCGTATTTTCAATTCACATAAGTATTTTGAGTTTCTTTTACTTCAAATAATTTCATTTAAAGTTCAATTGCTATTTCTTTATTTTAAATATATTTTTTAAATATTAATTTTTAAAATAATAAATACATCAGAAGCTTTTTCAAATTATTTTGAATTTTTTATATGCAACTATATAATTTAAAATGCAACTAAATATGAATATTAAATAATTTCTTTTTAAGGAGTTGTGGCATAAAAAATTTCTATTCAAGAAAACTAATTAAAGTTATGAAACTATTTAATATTTTAGTGTCTACTTTTATAAAACAATTTAGGCGAATTTGCCTAAAAATTTCTGTGAAAAATGCTCACTTTTAAACTTTTTTATAAACCTAATTCTAGACGGATACTTCTGAAAATCTGCATAGTAAAAAACAAAATATCTAGAAATAGAAATTTTTGGATTTTATGTATAAGAAATATTTAAGCAAAAAATTGATTTTAATTCTGACTATAAAACTGGTCCGACACAAGTTTGCACCCATTAACAATTCCAATATATCCTGAAAAAAGGGATCAAAATAATATAACCGTTTCTTTCACTTTTCTATATCAAGTCGTTTAACAGCTTAAACCGCGAAATTAATATTTAGTTAATATATTACTAAGAGTTTTTTTTTTTGTAATTAGGACGGCCTTCCATATAAATATATTACATAAATACTAATTCACGATTTAAATTGTTAAACGAATTGACCTGGAAAAAGTGGAAGACATGGATATTTAGCCCTCCTTTTAGAACATTTTCTCATGGATACAACCAAAAGATAAACTTTGTCGAACGGTGTTTAACCAAAAAATAGATTTTCAAGTACAATATATGTCGAATTTATATATTTTCTAACGAGCGGGAATTCCCGGGATCCCGGGAAATTCAGAAAAAATCACGCTGTCCCGGGAAATGAAAAAGTCCGGGAAAAGAAAAACCCTACATGCAATACAATTTATTTATTCTAGATGAATTTTAAATGTTTTTAATTTGTATTATGCCAATATTTCAGCATGAAACAGCAAATTCAAATTTTCCTTTTTACTACATATGTTCATTCAATTAGAATGCAATAATAATAGAGTTAATTCATATAATTTAAAGCTATCGGGAATTAAGCTACCCGAGCAAAAAAGTTTTGATATAATCATATCGTCACCTAAAATGCAAAAGGGCGTAACAACAAAAAAATTCAAAATCGAGTTTTTTATTGATTATGATGCACTAGACAAAATTACATGTCCCTACAAAATTTTGAAGTTATATGTCAACAAACAAACAAATTTTACGAACGAAATTCAAAAGGCCGTAACAACAAGTGTATGAATTTCAAAAACAAAAAGCCGTAACAACACACTTGTATAAAAAAGTAATTCTTTTTATTTTTGAATAACTAAATTCGCTTAGATTTTTTTTGTCAATTTGTGTTTGTAATTTTTTCGTTTGATGTTAACGAACATATTTCGAGTGAGTGCACTCAAAAAAGTTTGACAGTTATTACATGACAATTGTTTGTGTAGTATTCCTTAGTAGTTGTACAAAAATGCAAAACAACTTTTATGACGGTTATTTAAGAAAACACCTAACGAAAAGTACTGTAGTTTCGTAATAGTTATTTAAATCAGTTATTTTAAATATCATAATAAACAACCACCAAAACAGTATTTTTACAGTAAACAGTAGTTTTTGTTATTTAAAAAATAAAAAATTTCGTTGAATTTTAAAAATTCTTGTTTAGTTTATATTTGTAAATTAATAGAAATTAAAAAAAATGTTAGAATTAAGAAAAAAGATTACAAAAAAAATATGCATATATCGAAAACAAAAAACTAAGCAAAAATTAGTGATAAAATTTCACTCTGAAAAATTTTTATCTTCAGATATTTCATAAATTATTGCACATTTTTAATTTCTGATACTACCAATATTTTTCTTATTTTTTTCTCATAATTTAGATTTCTTTGCTTCTTTATTCACATTTAAAATTTTTTTTCTGCGAAAATTGCCTTATATTCGTGTGTGCTACCATTGCATCATACCGTAATTGATGCAATTGTTTTGTGCGATGTCCGATTCGGACATCTTATACCCTTGTTGCATCTAGTTCATAAAATATCTAGAAATAGGACTACCGTATAGGATACGAAAAATGTATAGCCCCCCCCCCCCCCCCCCCTTGAGTGAATCCTGGAGCGCCTGTACATACCCAAAGATTAAAAATTTCGAAGAAGAAATGGGAACATCTCAAATCTCTACTTCCTATAGATTGTCATTACTTTTATGACAACATTCCATTTGAAAATTAAATATAATTTTTTAACATTCTATACTGAATTATTGTTTCTTTTTATGTAATGAATTATTACATACATATTTAATAAATTTAATATTTTTAAAGTTTTTTTATCATTTGAAATATTAAATTAACAAATATTTTAAAATATTTATGTACTATGAAAATAAATTTTAATAAATTTTGTTGTTGTTACGTCTTTTTGTTTCAGAAAAGCCAATTGCAAAAAGGCGTAACAACCATAACTTGAAGAATATTAACAAAAAATAAAAAAAATCTTCAGAAATAAGTCTTTAGTCGTGTTTTAAGCAAGAGAAAAAAATATGTCCTTTAAATCTAAAATATCTTTAATTCTACAAAGTTTTTTGCTTCTCCTGTAAAAAAATAAAAAGTGTTGTTACGCCCTTTTGCATTTTAGGTGACGATATATTATTTTATGTAATTGCATATAGTAACTTATAGTTACATATGGCCACATATGCTTTTAAATTCCAGCATATATACTTTTATATAGTCATATATTAGATATTTTTCCTCAAAGGTTTTAATATGGAGACAGATAGTTTACGTTTCTAAAGCATATTTAGTGTAATTTTAAGTTTTCCTTTAAATATTTTGCAATATCTGTTTTTCACAAACTGCTTTCCTGTACTTTAATTATAAGATTTAATCTTGTTGTACAGGATATGAGAACACAACTAAATAAATAAATATGTGATTTTATATTATTACCAGGACAAGTTTTTTTTGGCATTTGCCATTAAATGCCATTTTTTTCACTTATTTTGTAAAAATGCCATTTTTAAAAAACATTTCCAAAAAAAAATCCATTTTGTCTATTTTTGTTAGACTTTTCATTATAAAAATGTTATAAAATTCAGTAAAAACTCAACCTTTGTAAAAAATTTTTGGAAAAAATTAAAAAAAAACGATATTTTTTAGAGTTGATTTAAGGAAGAAGAAAAAAAAGTCAGTAAAGTCAGCAAAAAATGTTGCTGTGTCAGCAAATTTTTAGTCAGGAGCGTGCTTGCAAAAAAGTTGGTAATTTCATCAAAAGGTTTGCTGAAAATCAGCGAGCTGATTTTTACCAAAAAAAATAGTAATCTTCAGCAAAAGTTTTGCTAACATTTAGTCGACTGCAAATGAAAAAAATCCTTGCTAAAGTCACCAAACTTTTTGCTGAATATTAGTAGACTGAAAAAAACTCAAAAAACTTGTGCGAAATTTTACTTTAGTTAATTTATTTGCTGAAAATTTAAATATAGAATATGTGTAGAGTTGTTTTTCTTTATTTGTCATTTCCGTTTCCAGACAAGCTGCGACATCTACATCTTGTCTATCTGGTTGTCGTCCACGCTATGAATGCGGTTATCAGCAAAATTTTTGTAGCAAAATAAATTAGTAAAACATTAGCACTAAACATAAAAATTAGTTTAGTGCTAAAAAATATAACTAAAATTTTTGCTGAAAACCGAATTTCAGCAAAAAAATTTCTGAAACTAGTACACTTGATATACAAGTAGGGTTTATGTCCTGGGAATTCCCGGGACGGGATTCCCGGGAATCCCGCCCTTTTTTCAATCCCGGGAATTTAGTGCGGGATTTCCCGGGATTTTTTTTATTCTTTTACAGAAGTTTTAGCTAGTATATTAAAATTTTGGAAGTTTTATTTCAATTAAAAACATTGATTGTTTTAAAAATAATTTAAATAAAAAATATTTAAAATTAAAAAATGCGTTTTAAAATTTAATAATATAATATATAATATAAAAAAATTTTTTTGGCCGAATTTTTTGGGTTTATTTAAAGCGTAAACAAATTTTATTAGACATTATCAACTTTAAATACCAACAAAAATACTCGCACCTCGGAAATTTTATATTTTTTAATGATGGTCTTTGTTCAAATAAAGCAATCAACAACAACATTTCAACATCAGTATTTTAGCTCCAAATACCTCCAAAAAAAACTCGGCATTAAAATTAAAAAAATGATAATATTTTCGTATTTTCAATTGATGTAAGTGTTTTGTGTTTTTATTACCTACTTCAAATAATTTCATTTAAATTTCAATTGCTATTCCTTTATTTCAGTTGTATTTTTAAAATTTTATGTTTTTGTTAGATTAAATATTGTTGACCTTTGGTGTTGTTATATTTTTAGTATTGTTTGGCTTTAGGTCATAAATTTTTAGTATTGTTTGGCTTTAGGTCATAAATTTTTGAAAAATAAAAATCCAAATTTTTGTATTTTATTTTTCAATATTTTATTTTCTTCCGATATTTCGATTTGCATCGCATCCTCTGGGATATTTAAAAAATACAATATATTAAAAAATATATTTTTGAACAGGACTTACTATTATTTTTAAAATAATGCATCAGATGCTATTTCAAATTATTTTGGATTTTTTATATGTTAATTTAAAAAAAATGCAACAATGAAAATTAAATAATTTTTTTTAAGTAGTTGTGCCATAAAAAATTTCTATTCAAAAAATACCAATTAAAGTTATAAAACTATTTAATAATATTTTAGTGTCTATTTTTATAAAAAGATTTAGACGATTTGTCTAAAAATTTGTGTGTAAAATACTCATTTTTAAACTTTTTAATAAAAATAGACGAATACTTCTGAAAATCTGCATAGAAACAAAATATCTAGAAATAGAAATTTTTGGATTCCATATTTAATCAAAAAATCGATCTCAGTTCTGATTCTAAAGCTGGTCCGATACAAATTTGCACCCATTAACAATTCCATTATATCCTGAAAGAATATATGATTCAATTTGTTTAACCGTTTAAACCGCGAATTAATATTTAATTAATGTATTTCTAAGAGTTGTTTTAAAATTAAGACGGCCTTCCATACAAATATATTACCTGCATATTAGTTCGCTATTTAAAATGTTAAACGAATTGATCTGGAAAAAGTGGAAGATATGGATATTTTATATTAAGCCTTTATTTCAGAATATATTAAGCAGCTTTTCTCATGACTGCAACCAAAAGATGAACTTTGTCGTAAGTTTTTTTAATAGATATCGAGTTTTTCAAGTAAACATACGTCGGATATATTCACTTTCTAACGAGCGGGAATTCCCGGGATCCCGGGAAATTCATTAAAAAATCCCGCTGTCCCGGGAAATGAAAAAGTCCGGGAAAAGAAAAACCCTATATACAAGACGTTTTACTAATTTTTCTGCTAACATATTTTTTTGAGTAAAAACGGTAAATTCCTTCATTATTTTATTTTTGTTAAAAACATCCAGAAAAATACTTAAATCAACTATTATCCTTTAAAACTTTTGGAATAAGCGTGCCATTTTTGCGTTTTTTGTGCCAATTTTACTATTTTTTCGTGCCATTTTGCCTGCCAATTTCAACTTTTTTTGTGACACTTTAAACTTGCCCGGATTATTACATACTGACCTACATATATATGTATGTGCTATATATATAAGTAAATAAAGTAACATATAAAAGATATAATTACATATATACGTTTATATAATATAATTAAGTATGACACTATTCATAATAATATAAAACTTTATGTGGATCTATATAAGAAATATTTTATAATTTGTGTTAGTTATGATTATATATTGACGAATATGAACCCATATATAACTTATAACGTTCTTTATAAAATCATATATAATTATCAAAAAGCAAACTTATCATTAAAAACAATAAAAAAATAATTAAGAGTGAAACAAATAATCAATTTTAATGTTGTTTTTGTTACCGCTTTAATCAATAATCATAAGAAACAATAAAAACCGTGCCCTGTTAACTTTTTCGGGTTTCCTTTTGTTTCTCTTATTCTTCACGGGAATTAACAGAATCCCAATCCATATAAATTTTAAGAGAACCAAAGAATACACTTTTTCGTATGGGAACTCTAGCCTATATCCTCGTTGCTATAACGTACACTTGACTGATTTCTTATATCTTGGTTGTATATCATAATCCTATTAACTTTAAAATTTCAGTGTTGTTAACTTTATTTTAAATTACTAAATTAAAAGAAAAATTTTTTCATGTTTATTGCACTGTCATGATAAATCTGGATAAAAGTAATGGAAGATTTATCGAAATTATAAGATCTCCAGCAGACCTGGGGTTAATCATTACATTTTGTAATTAATTACACATGCAATTACACAATTACATGTAATTGTAATTGAAAAAAACTTATCTACAGTTACATATTATTTGTAATTGCAATTCAAAAAAGAACAATTACAAGTAATTGAAAATTTTCTTTTATTTAAAAAAATAATTTTTGTATACCCGAGTAAAAAAAATTGATTTCGCGCAATATCTAATCATATCCAATTTGATATTGTTTAAGATCTGCTGTAATATCTAGCTGATCCAATTAGATCTCAAAATTGGGTGTATCCAATCATATCGTATTATATCCAATTGTATATATGGGGATAAACTAAGATCAAGTTATATCTCAAAATTGGGAGGTCCAATGATATCTTTGGGGATAAACCTAGATCTATTTTGATCCGAAAATTGGCGGATCCAGCAATATATTTGGGGATATTTTTAGATCTAATTTGATCCGAAAAATGGCGGATCCAATTAGATCCAGCTATATATTTGTGGATAAACTTAGATCTAATTTGATCTCAATTTTGGCAGATCGAATTAGATCCAGCAATATATTTGTGGATGAACTTAGATCTAATTTGATCCGAAAAAGTGGCAGATCGAATTAGATCTAGCAATATATTTGGGGATAAACTTAGATCTAATTTGATCCGAAAAATGGCACATCGAATTAGATCCAGCAATATATTTGTGGATAAACTTAGATATAAATTGATCTGAAAAATGGCAGATCAAATTAGATCCAGCAATATATTTGTGGATTAACTTAGATCTAAATTTATCCGAAAAATGGCAGATCGAATTAGATGCAGCAATATATTTGTGGATAAACTTGGATATAAATTGAATAGAAAATTGGCAGATCAAATTAGATCCAGCAATATATTTTGGGATTTAGTAAGAGCTAATTTGATCCGAAAAATGGCAGATCAAATTAGATCCAGCTATATATTTGTGGATAAACTTAGATCTAATTTGATCCGAAAAAGTGGCAGATCGAATTAGATCCAGCAATATATTTAGGGATAAACTTGGATGTAAATTTATCCGAAAAATGCCAGATCGAATTAGATCCAGCAATATATATGTGGATAAACTTAGATCTAAATTTATCCGAAAAATTCCTAATCGAATTAGATCCAGCAATATATATGGGGATAAACTTGGATCTAAATTTAACCGAAAAATGGCAGATCAAATTAGATCCAGCAATATAATTGGGGATAAACTTGGATCTAAATTTATCAGAAAAATGGCAGGTCGAATTAGATCCAGCAATTTATTTCGGTATTAAAATGGCAGATCGAATTAGAAACAGCAATATATTTGGGGATTGACATCTAAAAGTATCCATAAAAATGACAGATAAAATTAGATGCCGCATTATATTTGGGTACTACGTGAGATCTCCATTTATTTGGGATTAAATAAGATCCCAGACATATATTGCCAACTGTTCAAAAAATAATAGACTGGCAGAGCACTGATTGTATAAAAATTACAATATTTTGTTAAAATAAGGTTTAAACTCAGAAGGTAACGAGTTCAATATGCATTTCTTTTACAAAATGAATTTCTTTTTATAAAATTAAAATTTTTTTCTATAAATTTTTTTACAAAATTATATATTTATTTTTTTATTAAATTGAAATCTTTGAATAAAATAATTTTATTTACATCTTTTTGACGCTCTACACCATTTCCAATTGTATTAATTGTTTTAAGATTTATCAATTGTATTTCAGAAATAATCAATTGAATTTCAGTTCTATCAATTGTGTTTCAGAACTCATTAATTATTTTTCACATTTATGAATTGTATTTCAGAACTAGTCAATTGAAGTTCAGTTTTATCAATTGTGTTTCAGAAATTATTAATTGTATTTCCGAAATTCACAACTGTATTTCAGAAATTATCAAACTGTATTTCAGAAATTATCAATCGTATTTCCGAAATTATGAAATGTATTTGAGAAATTTTTCTCTATTAGCTATGAAATTCTGAAATAGATTTCATTATTTCTGGACACAACTAAATAAATAAATAATTAAATTTGCGTAATATTGTAGTTTCTGAAGTGCAAATAATATTTTGTGATATACAATTAAAATTTTCTAAAATACAGGTTGGTTGAAAAGTTCCTGCGCTCACCAAGAGATGGCACTGCTAGCTCCAAACTTTTTTTTTCTCAAGTTGGTATAACTGTCCTGAGAACACATGCAAAGTTGCAAGTCATTCTGTCAATTCATTCTTTGTTTACAAGCCATTTGAAGTTGACGTGTCATTGATTTTTTTTAATATGGAAAAAATTGAATATCTTGCAGTCATTAGATTCTTTGTTTTGAAGGGTTTAAAAGCAAAGGAAATTTATGAACAATTGTTAGAAGTGTATAAGGAGTCCTCACCATCAAAACGCACCGTTGAATTTTGGGCTGGTGAATTTAAACGTGGTCGTACTAGCCTTGAAGACGATCCACGCCAAGGACGACCAAAAACTGCAACCACAGCAGAAATCATTGAGCAAGTACATAATATGATTAGTGAAGATTCAAGTTTGACTAAGCGTGAAATTTCTAATGCCATAGGCATCTCAGACGAACGAGTAGTCCATATTTTACATGAAGAATTATGTATGAAAAAACTGTTTGGAAAGTTAGTGCCGCACACATTAACAATTCAACAAAAACTGGATCGAAAACAAATTTCTCAGCGTAATTTGGAGCGTTTTAAGCAGAATAAAACCGACTTCTTGCGTCGTTTTATAACTATGGATGAGACTTGGATCTACCACCATGATCCTAAATTGAAACAAGAACGTTTACACTGGACTGAAGGTGGTTGTTCAGCTTCAAGGCAGGTGAAGTCACAACGATCAGCAAAGAAGGTTATGGCATCAGATTTTTGGGATGCAAAAGGAATTTTGTTGATTGATTATCTTCAGAAAGGTAAAACAATCAACTCTGAATATTATTGCAGCCTTTTGGATCAGCTGGATGAAAAAATTCGTGAGAAAAGACCTGGTTTAAAGAATAAAAAAATCATTTTTCATCAAGACAATGCACCTGTTCACAAAAGTGTTTTGACGATGGCTAAATTCAAAGAATTAAAGTACGAATTGCTTGAACATCCACCGTATTCACCAGATTTGGCTCCCAGTGACTACTATCTCTTCAGAAATCTCAAACAATTCCTTCGTGGAAAGCATTTTTCGTCGAATGAAGAGGCCATAGCAGACGTAGACGGTTATTTTGCAGAGCTTCCGGAAAACCATTATAAGGTTGGGATAAAATTATTTGAAGATAATTGGAACAAGTGTATTGAGCTTCTAGGAGATAATATTGAATAAAAAAATATATTTCGTAACAAAAACATTAATCTTTCATTTCGAGCGCAGAAACTTTTCAACCAACCTGTACATTTAATAATTTCTGGAATACCTTTTTTCGATGCTTATAAGTTAGCTCGAAATGCTTTTATCATTCATTTAATTTGTAGCTATCACACATCTTTAACAAGTCTCGTTAGATTAGAGTGTAGAGGTCTTGGCTGACAATCTGGTGGACTGGGTTAAATTTCATGTTTTTAAAATCAAATATTAAAAAAAGTTTTCTCAATTTTTTCAAAAATGTTTTTTGAAATCTATTTTTTTGCCAAGATAGTTAATGCAACGTTCTGCCAACGCATAACCGACCATCGCCAACGGTTTGCCAGCATTGTGCCGAATTATATTTTTCTGTCTGGGATGTTAAACTTAAACCTATTGTATATTAACATTAATTAACACTATATTTTTATTTTTAGGAAATACATTTTTATTTTATTATAAGTTAACATTAAATTAAATTTTAGATAATGGCACCAATTTGTAGTTGTAATTATTGTATATTAAATCGTATATTCATAAACATTCTATACAGTTAGACGAGGTTTATGGAACTATTTAACTTTATAAAGTGTTTATAAATTATAACTTAAATGTACATATATATATGTTAAATGTACGTGAACAAATTGTTGATATGGACCCACAAATTGTATCTCAACTGATATTGGAATTATTGTACCATTACCATACATATATTACAATATATGACACCGTATAATAAATATTGTTAATGAAGTAACATATCTGATAATATTTTTTATAGCGCAATACATAGTTTTACATTATTCAAATTAAACCATATATGGAATTGTATTCAAAATGTTGATGTGGTACCAAATTTGACCATATATTGTTTAAATTGTGCCATATATGACAATATATTGTTTAAATGATACCATATATGTCTATATATTAATTTTGTTTAAATGACACCATCTATCAATATATATGGGACTATATATGGTAGCATATATTATCATATCTGCATCTGTATTAAAAATGTCGTTCATCAGGTACCATATATGAGCATATATTGTTGAAATGGCACCATATATGATAATATATGGTTTGAATGGCACCATATATGATAATATATGGTTTGAATGGCACCATATATGATAATATATAGCTTAAATAATACCATATATAAATATATATCGCACTATATATAGTACCATATATTATTATATCTGGAACTGAATTAAAGATTTGGTTTATGAGGTACCATATATGACCATATATTGTTTAAATGGCACCATATATGATAATATCTAGTTTAACTGTCACCATATATAATTATATATTGTTTAAATGATACCATATATAATTATATATTACTAAAATGCCACCATATATATTAAGATATAGTTCTATATATAACTATATATGCAATAAGATCAACCATGTTATGTAATATATAATTATATATGCCATATCTAATATTATGAAGGCCGATATCTAATTAGATGAAATTATATATGGCATAATATAAGGAAATTTTTTCTGAAAAAACCTCATATATAATTATATATGGATATACATGACCACATGTCTAATTATATATTGAAATATATGCCACATATGATTATATATAATTTTTTTTACTCGGGTAATGTTAGATATCGTCCTATATAATAGGATAAAAAGTATAAGGTCAATATTTAGATATAATTGTATCAAACTATGTCCACTTTTATAACAATTTATATAATTTTATACAAAAAGATATAATTTGATGTAATTGGATGAGGACAAAATTCGGATACAATTGTATCGAATTGGATAAAATTGTATCAAATTGTACCAAATTGTATACAATTCGATACAATATGATACAATAAGACGTTTTCATTTTTCGGATATAATTATATCTAATTACATAAAATATTATATATAATTAAATATAACTTCATATGGCTCCATATCATTTTTTTTACTTGGGTATCGAATTAATTCCATAAGAATGCTATTACGGAATGAAATTTCATAACTTTTTAAAAAGTGAATTAAATAATTCAGCCTTTTAAACCTTTGGATGGAATTTAAATGCTTATCGATTCGTTAAAAATTTCATCAGAGTTAAAAATCTAATTAATGAATTATATTTTTGAAGGTTTGTATTTACTATATTTGAAGGTACTGTCCCAGCAAAACCTTGGTAATGGGTTGGACGTTTCTCACGCATTGTCTGGCAATGGGTACCCCTTTACCCTTGGTTTTACTTTGAAACCGAAAGTAATACGTTACTAATATTGTGATACACCAATACTTATGTGGGAGGTATGAAATAATGAGTTACCAATGTAGAGATATAGCACTACTTATTTGGAGGCTTTAAAATAATATATTACTGATATTGTGTCATATAATAACTGATTAATAAGGGTAAAAATAATAAGTTATTGGTATTGCATTAGATGACTACGATTTAATAAAAATTTAGAATCTACTTACTTGGGCAAGGAATTTCATGCACATGCATGTTTTTCTCGATAGTCCAAAGACAATATAGAGTAAATATTTATCCGAATCATCAAATTGCATCGATTTGTTGTTGCATATTTTGACGAAAATGGATGTTTTTGCATATTTTGACGAAAATGGATGTTTTTGCATTTTTTTTACTTCAAATGCATATTTGGAGCTTTTTAATGCATATTTTGTGCTTTTCAATGCATATTTTATGCTTTTTAATGAATATTTGTGCAAATATTTAATTTTTAGTAACATTTTTTAAATTGTAAAAAATATAAAAAATTTATACGATACGACTCAATTAAAATTTTAATTTTTTTCTTACCTATTAAAATTAAACACTTTTTAAAATCTTATTTATCTATGGAAAAGCTTCGAGTTCCATTTGCAAAATAACTATCTTACATATATTTTAAAGTGCTTAATTTTTGCAAACATAATCGTTTTAAGTGAATATATTTTATGTTTTTAATGCATATTTGCCTTTTTTAGGCTCATATTTTCGATTTTTAAGTGCATGAAATTCCTTGCCCTACTAATTACATTGCTCAGATCGGTTTACTTTTAAACAATTTTTTACTGATAACGTCCTAGGGTTCTTCAATAAGAGCGCTACAAAAGTTTTTTTAAATAAAACCAAAACGGTTTTTTTGGATATCAATGAAATTCTTTATTCCTGTGAAAGTACGTTCGATGCCATTATGTATGGAAATCGACTCTTTTGCATGGCCACCACGGGTACGCTTGCAGAAGTCCAGACGCTGAACCCAATTTTCGACGGTTTTCAAGCATAAGTCGGCCGATATTCGTACGTAAATTCGGTTATCATTGAACGGTAGCAATTCCCATTCACAGTAACGTGCCGGTCTTGATCATCACGGAAGAAGTACGGCCCAATGACGCCGCTGGCCCATAAACCGCACCAAACCATAATTTTTTCGGGATGCACTGATGACTCATGGAGTACGTGTGGATTGCTGTCTGACCAATAACGCATATTTTGTTTATTGACGAAGCCATTCATTATGACGACCATAAATTGGACGTAGCGCTCTTAACGTTGAGGCCACTGACTCCGAATTTCGGTAGTAAATTTTAATATGTCAAAAGAGCGGCAAGAAATATGGCGTCGTTTGCTGTCCCTGTCATTCTACTTTTGTAGCGTCCCTGTTGAAGAACCCTTTATTTTATTTCCTATATGTAAGCCATGAAATACGCACTAATGTGTAACGACTTATTTTTCTCCATACAAGTATGTACTTATTTTAGATAACTAGTGAATTTATGCCCAATTATTGAATGTCCAGTTAGCCGCTAACTAGAACTTTAACTGACACATTCATTGTTGTTTCCCATATAAAATTTGAATTTAACTGTCAGCTAAATTTTAACTGGACATTCAGTAATCGGGCCCAGAGAACGGCTGGAGTACATTCGTTTTTATTGTGCAGTCATACCATTCATTGCTTTTGCCATGTATTCATGCAACAACAATAACTAATACTATTGCTATTATATACATTCATTGTTTTTGATGAGCGGTTTTTACGCATTATTTTTATATTCCCGAGTAAAATAAATTGATCTCGCGCAATATCTAATTATATCCAATTTGATATTGTTTAAGATCTGCTGTAATATCTAGCTGATCCAATTAGATCTCAAAATTGGGTGTATCCAATCATATCGTATTAGATCCCATTGTATATATGGGGATAAACTAAGATCAAGTTATATCTCAAAATTGGGAGGTCCAGTGATATCTTTGGGGATAAACCTAGATCTATTTTGATCCGAAAATTGGCGGATCCAGCTATATATTTGCGGATATTTTTAGATCTAATTTGATCCGAAAAATGGCGGATCCAATTAGATCCAGCTATATATTTGGGGATAAACTTAGATCTAATTTGATCCCAATTTTGGCAGATCAAATTAGATCCCGCAATATATTTGTGGATAAACGTATATCTAATTTGATCCGAAAAAGTGGCAGATCGAATTAGATGTAGCTATATATTTGGGGATAAACTTAGATCTAATTTGATCCAAAAAATGGCACATCGAATTAGATCCAGCAATATGTTTGTAGATAAACTTAGATATAAATTGATCTGAAAAATGGCAGATCAAATTCGATCCAGCAATATATTTGTGGATTAACTTAGATCTAAATTTATCCGAAAAATGGCAGATCGAATTAGATCCAGCAATATATTTGTGGATAAACTTGGATATAAATTGAATAGAAAATTGGCAGATCAAATTAGATCCAGCAATATATTTTGGGATTTAGTAAGACCTAATTTGATCCGAAAAATGGCAGATCGAATTAGATCCAGCTATATATTTGTCGATAAACTTAGATCTATTTTGATCCGAAAAATGGAAGATCGAATTAGATCGAGCAAAATATTTTGGGGATTAAGTAAGATCTAAATTTATCCAAAAAATTACAGATAAAATTAGATCCAGTAATATACTTCGGGATTGCGTAAGATCTTAACTTTTCCGATAAATTGCAGATCGAATTAAATCCAGTGATATATTTGGGGATTTGGTAGGATCTTAATTTATCCCATAAATTGCAGATCGAATTAGAAACAGCAATATATTTGGAGATTGACATCTAAAACTATCCAGAAAAATGACAGCTAAATTTAGATCACGCATTATATTTGGGTACTACGTAAGATCTCCATTTATTTGAGATTAAATAAGATCCCAGACAGATATTGACAGTAGTTCAAAAAATAATACACTGGAAGAGCACTGATTTTATAAAAATTACAATATTTTGTTAAAATAAGGTTTAAACTCAGAAGGTCTCGAGTTCGATACCTTTCACGGCTATGCATTTTTTTTTATAAAAATGCGCATTCTCCTTGCTGGTCTTATCGACATTTTTTCAATAATTTTTTTTCTTTGTAATTTACTTGTAAAAATTGTATCATCTTTCTTTGATTTGAAAATAATTTAAACAGAAAGTGATATTAATTTATGATCTTGAGTGAAACTAAAATAACATTGATTTACTTAAAAATAACAGATCAACTAAAAACATTTCCCCCATTCAAAAGAATTTCTTTTTATAAAATTATAATTTTATTTTCTATAAATGTTTTTATAAAATTTTATTTTTTTTATTAAATTGAATTTTTTTTAAATAATGTTATTTACATATTTTTAACGCTCTACACCATTTCCAATTGTATCAATTGTTTTTAAGATTTATCAATTGTATTTCAGAAATAATCAATTGAATTTCAGTTTTATCAATTGTATTTCAGAAATTATTAATTGTATTTCCGAAATTCACAACTGTATTTCAGAAATTATCGAACTGTATTTCAGAAATTATCATTTGTATTTCAGAAATTGTGAAATGTAATTTAGAAATTTTTCTCTATTAACTATGATAAACCATCAACAAGTTCTGAAATAGATTTGATTATTTCTGAAATACAATTAATAAATTTCTGAAATACATTCCATAATTTCTAAAATACATTTAAAATTTCTGAAATACAATTAATAGCTTCTGAAATACAGTTAATATTGTAGTTGCTGATGAGTTACCATATATGATGGCAACATATATGACAATATATTGTTTAAATGGCACCAATATGGAGCTTTATATGGTAATATATAACTTAGATTCATCCATATACCATTTGATCCGAAAAATGGCCCGATAAAATTGTATCAGTTCTTATTTGTATCAGTTGTTATCTAATTGCATCAGTTTATATCTGACCTGATTAAGTTATGTGTTAATCAGATGAAATTGTATCAGATTTTTGACCGGATACAATTTTATTGGTTTATATTACATGGTATCAGTTTAGGTCCAAATAGATATATTTGTATACAAAATTATATAGTTATATCCCAATTTTGACCTGATATCAGTTTAAAACTTTGATACAATTGTATAAGGTAAATGTCGGATACAATTATATTTTATTTATGTAAAATTGAACCAATTACGATCAAACCGATAGAATTGTATCAGGTCAAAAATCTGATACAATTTCATCTAATTAACACATAATTTAATCAGGTCAGATCTAAACTGTTACATTTAGATAAAAATTGATAAATAATTGATAAAAATATATCGGGCCATTCTTCGGATGAAACTATATATTTATACAGATATAACTTAATCACATATATGACTATATGTAACTATTTTTCCTCGGGTTGTTTAAATGATACGATATATCAAAGTATATGGTACTATATATGGTAGCATATATTATCATATCTGCATCTGTATTAAAAATGTCGTTCATCAGGTACCATATATGAGCATATATTGTTGAAATGGCACCATATATGACAATATATGGCTTAAAAGGCACCAAATATGTTAATATATTTCTTAAATAACAGCATATATAAACATATATGGCACTATATAGTAGCATATATTATCATATCTGGAACTGTATTAAAAATGTTGTTCATGAGGTACCATATAAGAGCATATATTGTTGAAATGGCACCATATAAGATAATATATGGTTTAAATGGCACCATATATGGTAATATATTGCTTAAATAACACCATATATAAATATATATGGCACTATATATGGTAGCATATAATATCATATGTGGAACTGTATTAAAAATATTGTTCATGAGGTACCATATATGATAATATATGGTTTAAATGGTACCATATATGATAATATATGGTTTGAATGGCACCATATATGATAATATATGGTTTGAATGGCACCATATATGATAATATATGGTTTGAATGGCACCATATATGATAATATATAGCTTAAATAACACCATATATAAATATATATCGCACTATATGTAGTACCATATATTATCATATCTGGAACTGAATTAAAGATTTTGTTTATGAGGTACCATATATGACCATATATTGTTTAAATGGCACCATATATGATAATATCTAGTTTAACTGTCACCATATATAATTATATATTGTTTAAATGATACCATATATAATTATATATTGCTAAAATGCCACCCCGGTGAAAAATGTTCATATACGCTCAAACATGTTCATATATGGTTTATGTATGGACACATATGAACAAATATGGATTTTTTATGAACATATATGGATTTTATATGAACATATATGGAAGTATATGTGATTCCATATATGGAAAAAATTTCATATACAGACATATATGGAAGCATCTGTTATTTCATATATGGAAATGACACTCATATATGGACAAATATGAAAGTATATGTTATTCAATTTATGCAAAAGGGACTTGTATATGAACATATTTCGAAGAATACATTTTTCCATATATGTAAAAGGAACTCATATTTGGATAAATATGGAATTATATTTAATGCCATGAATAAAAAAGGAACATATGTAGCGCCTAATTTGAATGTCATACATAAATTTATATCTATCGTACAACCTTATAATAAAGGACTGCAACGTTCGCATGTATTCGCATATATTTAATAAATGTATATGTTCATATATGTCCATATATGAACATATACTTAGGTGTTACCTCATTTTTCGGATCCATACATATATGGTTGAACCATAAATGTTCATATATGGACATTTTTCACCGGGACCATATATATTAAAATATAGTTCTATATATAACTATATATGCAATAAGATCAACCATGTCATGTAATATATAATAATATATGCCATATCTAATATTATGAAGGCCGATATCTAATTAGATGAAATTATATATGGCATAATATAAGGAAAATTTTTCGGAAAAAACGTCATATATAATTATATATGGATATACATAACCACATGTCTAATTATATATTGTAATTAGGGTTTGGGGTTCGGGAATTCCCGGGCGGGAATTCCCGGGAAATCCCGGGAAAAGTTTGCCGGGAATTCCCGGGAAAATAATATATATTTCCCGGGAAAACGGGAAATTTTAAAAATATTAAATTTTTTAAATTGTTTTTGTTTCGAATAGGATTTTTTAATTTTAGTCATAAAAAACATTTTAAATACCAAAACAAAAATTTCATTGTTAAAATCTTTTAAAAGGGAATACATTTATTTGACACACAAATAAAATCTTTGCCAAGTAATTAGGAGCATTTCAACTAATAAACATTTTTCGCATAACTTATTCAAAATTTAAGTAGTAAAGCCTAAAAACTTGGTAAAATGTTTAAAAGAAATATGAAAAAAGCTTTGTGTTTTACAAATAATCGCCCTTACTATCTAAATTTTTCAAATGTATAATTTAGGTAAAGCCGACTTTAGTTAAAATATTGGGTGGCAGTATACCTTGACTTGGTTTATCTTTGGAGCATTCTGATTGGTTAATTTATTTTCAACCAATCAAAATATTTGAAAATATAAATATTTTTGTAAGGTTTTCATACACAAAATGAACAAAACCGTTTGATTAAAAATAAAGTCGACTTTAAATTTAAAATACTCCTTTATATTAAGGGTCAATAATTTTATAAGTAACGTTTTCATTAATAAATTTGAAAAGAAAAGACTAATGGTTAACGGTGGTATCTAAATTTGGTTATCCGACATCTAAATTTGGTTCACAAAAAAAAAAAAATTGATGGTCATGCAACTTCTCTTGAAGAAAACAACAACAAGCTAAAATTAGCAAAGTACCCGAAGAAAAAAGTGTAAGCTGAATAGGCATTAAAGATTTTATGGTAGGGCAAACATTTCCTGAAATGGTATCCAAATTAGCCGCAGTCAATCCGCACCATAACTAGATCTTCGTTTATTCGAGAAAGTTTTTATAATAAAAACCTGGCATTGCAAAAAAAGAAACCGATGTAAAGAACATTATATTAAATTACAACAATCATATAAAAGATATCATGGTAAAAGAAATATTGAGCAATATTTCTAACAATAGGAGATTTACTATAATCTTAGATGAATGGACAAGAATATCACAAAAGAGATAATAATTTTATAACCTGGGGTTGGTTTATATATCAGGAAGATGTAATGCTGATGAAATAAGAAGAATTGTAGAAATAAGACTAGAACAGTTTTAATTGTCTTTGGAAAATAACATTGTGGCCACCATATCTAATGGGCCAAGTGTGATGAAACGGTTTGTTTCCGACAGTCCAGTAGTAGGTGCTTTCTGCTGGAATCATGCAATTCATTTGGCAGTGCTGCGATTAATTTATGTGAAATCAAATGTTCAACATTCTGATATTTTTTACTTTGAATTCTCACTACACAGACTGCATTTATACTGAAATAGTGTTTTTTAACAAAAATTATTTATATAGGTGGTTTTCATTAACAATTTTGTTCAAAAATATATATATATATATAAAATATATTCCCGGGAATCCCGGGAATCAAATTTTTTCATTCCCGTTTCCCGGGAAATAAAAAAGTCCGGGAAATCCCAAACCCTAATTGTAATATATGCCACATATGATTATATATAATTTTTTTTACTCGGGTTGCCACTACATGTCAAGCAACGAAATGAAGAGATGACGCATTAAAAAAATAAAATCAATCACAACATTCATTTAGTATTCGTTGACCTGTTGCAGTATTTTGAAAAATGCAGTGTGAAGAAATTTCCATTTTTTTTATTTAAATATGAAATATGCATATATTTTCTCATTTAAGTGAAAAAAATAAACACCAAAAATATACTAAAATATTTGACAGCCCAGCTAAAAATCGACATATATGCATCCATGCAGGTTAAATGTATGTTCATGCATTCATGTACACACATGGTTACATAAATCTCCATACATGAATCATATATGACCATACGTGTGCATTAACGAAATTTGAGGTAATATCTACATGTATGATCACGCATGTTCATGCATGTTCATGCGTGCTCATGTAGATATTACGTCAAATTTCGTTAATGCAAAGGTATGGTCATATATGAAACATGTATGGTCATGAATGCATATATATGAACATGCACGTGCATACATTTAACCGGTATGGATCCATATATGTCGATTTTTAGTTGGGAGAAAAAAATTTTCAATTTTTATACAACCAAGATTGAGACCATTCGTAACAATCGGTTTGTATTCATACCAATCATTTTATATTCGTTGCTTTTGTGAGTGTTAGGTAAGATTAACTGAAGACATGCAGTGCAATGCATGGCTTTCGTCATACTCATTTTTTTTTACAATTGTGTCTGTATTGCTTTACTGAAATGATATGTATTGACAACAATATGCACATTTTTTGTGATTGCATTCAAAAGCATAAAATAAGGCACTCAAACCGTTCTTTGATCGGGCCCTAATATTTCAAATACATCTTATTTCAGTACTACCTTCGTAATAATTTATTTTAGCCTATACCGGTACGATTTAGGCAACCATTTACCTCCAATGACACCCCATGTTACAATAATGTGTTATGCGACCAAAGTGCATGTAGTTACAATTTTTTGTTTCTTATTACATTTCCCTTTACCTGCACCGAAAAAATTCCTCAGTTACTCAGTTAAAGAAATCCTCAGTTAATTTAAAATAAATAAAAATTAACTGAGCAACTAATATTTGGTTCAGAATGACTTTTTTTGAGTCAACCTGTAAATTTTAAATGATTCAATTGTAATTAATTTACAACTATTGTTACAAACAAAAGTCACACAAAAGTAAAAAATAATGAAAAACTTTACGATTTTTGGTAAGTTCTTGATTTTTCATGGAAATTAAAATTTACCTTAATACTTAAATGTTTTTTAATTGTTTACAGGTAATTATTGGGTCAAAGAAGTTATAAAAACTTTAATCCTGTGACAAATTTTTAAAATCTGAGTGTATGCAATGGAATGAACAATGGAAGAAGACAAAAAATGGACAACATTCATTAAGGTTATGGCAATTGCGTTATAATTTTTGTTTATTTTAAATAAAAAGTGTAAATATTACAGAAAATTCCATTTGGTTTGATTTATTGACAACCATATAAATATTTAAATTGTTGAATCGGTTATTAGCCACTAATTTAAAATTTTGTTTGATTTTAACTGAAACTTCAGTTAATATACCTTATCAAAATCAAATTGGTTAACTTCAACTTAATCAATCAACTGAAGCTCAGTAAGTGGTATTTCACCTGAAACTCAGTTAAAAATTTAGTAGCTTATAACTGATAAATTTTTTCGGTGTGGTAATCGAAGGTTTGGTAAAAGTTAACTTTTTGGGGCACCCCTCAAAAAAAATATGACCCCCTCTGGAATTAAAAAAGAAAATTTGTTTTCTATACGGTGTTAAGGGCGCCGGGGCCCCCGGGACCCGCTAGGTCCGAAACACGCCCAAAATGGCACTTGTGACGACGATTTCTCACGATTCCAAATATGCATTTTGTTTTAAGATCCGGAAAATAGAATTCAGGCTAGGTGTATTTTTGTCATTTTAGGTGTTATTTTTTCATTCTCGTTTCCCGGGAAATAAAAAAGTCCGGGAAATCCCAAACCCTAGTTATAACAAAACAAAATAGTATTTGTTTTTTCTTTTAATTTAAATAAATTTTCGGCTTCGAACCTTTAAAAAAATATTTAAGCCTGTACTTGTTATTTTGACGATATGTGTACATATGTATGTATTCACTTATAAATTTTGCGGAAAAAATGTACGTAAACTTTTTCGTGATAAAAATGTGGGATTTTTTTTTATGAAAAATTTAAAATTTTAGGGGGTTTTTTGTATATTATGGGACATAGCGTCCCATGCGAAAAATGTTTATAAAAAATCCCGCGATTTTTAATTTTTTGTTACATACACTCTAATTAATTATTGTTTAAATTTACCCAACTTATAGTATGAAACTGAGCTCCTACATAAATATGGTAAATTTAATCCCAGTGCGTAAATAAAAAAATTACACACATATGCGTAAATTAATTACACACAATATTTGTAAATTTACATTGAAAATGAGTAAAAACTTTTCAGAAAAAGTGTAATTTTACCACTTTTGTGCGTTAATTAATTAAATAAATTATGTAATATCACCAAAAATAAAAAAATGTAATTATTTTTAAATGCTTTACTAATTATAAATGTTTTACTAACTATAAACGATATAATAATATTTAAGCCTAATACAATCCTCAGATTCTGAACAGATTTTTTCTCTTGACACCCATTAGAGTAATTTTTCCTGTAGGTAAAGTTTTAGATTCTGGGCATTTTTTCATAAAAAAAGTATTACACTAATGTTGACTTAGCTGCACAACCAACTTTTGCAACAATTTTTGTGCAGGTAAGCCAAAAACGCAGCTTAGTCAAATTGTTTACCTGCCTTAATGTGCAGGTATGCCAATACAGACTGAAAGCAAGCAAAACAAATGAAGCTAGTGATGACAACTTTGTGCTTTGCACCAGATCTTGCGATTTTTATGGTTAAAAAACGAATAAAGTAGAATATTTTTGTCACAAAAGAAGTAGACAACATATTTATTTTATGATTTTTTTTCCCAGAATTGAAAAACAAAGTAAAACACAAGAGGCAGCTAACAGCGATCTTTTTTATGAAAATAATGTAAAACTGCCAAAAATATGAGGCAAAAAGTGCACTTAAAGAAGACAATTGCGTACATAATTTTCTAAAATAGAAACGAAACCAAAATTTTGTGCAGTGATATCAAATGTGCACTTAAGAAAAAGGCAGTTAAATCAAATGTATATTGTGGGACATTTTATTAAGAAAAATCCTTAGATTCTGTGTTCTTTTTCCTAAAGGAGACTCATCAAATTTATAAGATTTTCCTATACAATGCTTTATATTTTGATGACTTTTCTTTATGGATATGTTTCAGATTCAGATAACTTTTTGCCGTAGGAAAAATTCTTAGAAAGTGAGGAATATTTTGTGAGTCTTTCTCAGTCTTTTTTTATAAGCAGAGTCCTCAGAATTCAGAAAAAGTTCTCAGAATCAGATCGTTTCTCTTTAGGAAAAAGTCTTCAGAATTTAATAATTTTTCTATAGGGAAGTTCTTAGAATCTGATGGTTTTAAGAGGAAAACTTCATCACAATCTGAAAAAAAAGTTATCCGAATCTCATAGTTTTCCTAAAGAAATCTCCTAAAAATCTGGAGTACATATTTCCTGATGATTTGTTTCTAAAGCCCTCGTATTTTGAGCACTTTTCTCTAGGGGGAAAACAACTTTCTGCTTTTATATCAAATTAATTCGAAACTGGTGGCATCAGCTAAAACTTTCGATTAAGCACCAATGCACTACCAAATAAGTCGCCGGAGTCAAATTTCGTAAGCATGGAAAGAAAAAATTATGTGAATCGAAATCCTCTTGTACAGACATTGCACGATTACCTATCAAGCAGAAACCACCGCAGATAATATTAGCATACGTTTTAGTAAAAATTTATGACAGAACAATTTCTTTTAGAACATTTTATTTTTTATTTTAAAATTTCTTGAATTTTTTTAAATGTCAATTTATATGTATTTTCGTTACTATTATAAGTTAGTATATTTACAAAATTTGTGAGTAAAATATAAATTTATCAACGAAATGAAAAAAAAAATATGCACAACATATGTAAATATAAACAGATAATGCCTATAATTACATTATGTGTGTATTATTACATATGAAAATGTGTACAAAATAATTTTGCGCATTTTGTGTGTATATTACTCACTATGCGTTATATTAAACAAAAATTTATTCATTTTATAGTAGTGAATTTACAAGCATTTTATATAGTGTAGCGTACATAAGCTTTATTTTGGTAAAAGTTGTTTTTTTTTGGACACCTTTTGAATTTTGTGCTCTTACCTGCAGTGTTGTCAACAAATTTTCAAAATAAATTGCTAGATCAGACCCAAAAATCGCTAGAAAATCACTAGATTCATAAACAGTTCAAAAATTTTGCGATTTTATCGCTAGATTGTTGAAAAATGGTACTTAAAGGAATTTTTTTACTCAAAAATTTCTTTAATATGTTCATAAGAAGTGTTATAAACTTTAAGTACGCTATAAAGCCTAAACCACACAAACGCAGTGTCGACCGCAGTGCAACGTTTTGTCGATAAAGCAATTTTTGTATCTTCTCTGTTTGTCACTGCCGAGAAATTAGAAAAGTTTCTAAATAAACAAGAGCTGTTTTTAAACAAAACGCGATAAGAAATTTTTAAAAATATTAAATCGTTTTCGCGAAATTCAAGAAGAAAGTTTGACAGCACTGCTTGGGCTTAAATAATGAAAAATTTTACAATTGAATTTCAAATAATGAATCCCGATTTTCATTGAATTAATATTAGTATTTAAAATACTCGATAGAGGGCGTTCTGCGGTGAAAAGCTACATACCAATATTTTAGAAAGTTTTTTACTAAAATCTTTTAAGAAGTTGCTTTTTATAATAAAAGAATATCAATATGCGAATTTTATATTTTTCAACATAAAACCGATCTTAAAAATTATATTACGGCAGATAAAAAAAATCGCTAGATTTTTGGCTAATAGCTACAGGACAATTTTTCCCGCAAGGGGCGAAATAAAATCGCTAGATCTGACGAGAAAATCTCTGTTATGGCAACACTGTCTACCTGGATTATTAACAGAGAAAGTTCTAACTCTCTGTTATAAGTAAAAGCATGTCGATAATAGTTGTTTTTGTGTGAAAAATTTTTTTTTCTGAGAAATGGATACATCGTACGTCTGAGCGACGCACAGAGTCGCGAGGGCGGCCAAAAATGAAAAATATCACATTTTCAATTTAAAAAAATTGTTAATGAAATTTTATAATGAACATTTAGTTAATAAAAATTTAAATAAATTTTTTAAAAAAATTCATTTTTGAAAGAGTTGTGATACTTTAAAGTTAATAGCTTTTGGCAAGTATAAAATTATTGAAAAAATTCGAAAAAAATAGACAAACTTTAAAGTGCTAATGTGAAAAAAATATGTCGATAATGCAGAATAATTTTAAATAAAATATTTGTTTATTACTAAATATGGCAGAACTATTTTTTATACCATTGATACCCCATGTGTTATTTACCGTTATTCTGAATGTAAGCATGATGAAAAACATGATATATTTCAAGAAGTTACAACTTCAAGGGACTATAAAAAAAAGATCAAAAAAGACTTTTTTTTATATTTTGATATAATATTTTTACAAGTATTTACTTCTAAAAAAACTTGGTTTCCCTTCCCCCTTCTTCCCCCTTTAATTTTTATTTACAATTGATTATTAAAGAAAAAAGAGAAAATTCAATTCAAAGTTGAAGCAAGTGATTCTGAATATGATAGTTTGAGTGAATAAATATTAGAGATGGGCACGTGAGCGGAATTTTGAGTGATTTCCGTGAATCACGCGGGATTACGCTTGACTGAAATCTTAATTTACTCACATGAGAGAGTGTGAGTAGAAAAAATTTGTTTGTGTGTGCGTGAGCGAAATTTTTACGTAAGTGAGTGTGCTTGAGTCGAATTTTTATATTAATTTTTTTGCCGATTTTATATAAAATAAATTACAAAACTGTATATTTGTAGAAATTTTGAGTTTAATATTCATAATTTTTTCATTTTATTTTTTTTCGATAAAGATTTTATTTCGTGAATTTACGTAGTTTACGTGAATCAGTAGTAATCACCACTGTTGGTAAAAGTGGCACAAAAGTGCCATTTGTGGCACTATTGAATGTTCAATGGCACCTTGGCACTCTCCATAGAATTTTGGCACTTTTTACGAAAATTTCTATATAATTTGAAAAAAGGTCGATATCGCTGGTTTTCCATTAAAAGCCACGCCTATTAAGAAGGGGTAGCAAAATTAAAAAACAAATGCTACACTAAAAATATCTACAATTTTTTGGACCACCTTCCAGTTCTTCGGGGACAATTTAATCATTATTTTGATATTTAAAAATAAAAGCAACGGGGATAAAATTAGAAAAACTTTAATTGATTCTATTGTATTGTCAAATTTAATTGTACAATTTTTTGAAAGTCTTTGACCTGCTAAGTTATCTTAAAATAACGTAAGTTTAGTGCTTTACTATAGTTAAGAACGGCATTTTTATATGAAAATATTTGTGGTAGGTAATGTTAAACTCGGGTTACTTTTTAGATAAGTTGCCCGCTTTTTTTTGTCTTTTTACTTAACCCTTAAATGCATGATCTCTACAATTTTAACCATTTTTTTTATATATGATTTCTAAAGGCGTTTCAAGAAAAATACCAAAAAAATTTATTTAAAAAAAAGTTGATTTTTATTGAAAAATATGGTTTTTTGCCAAATAGCTAAATTGTGATTATTTTAACGTGGATGAAAAAAAGAAACAAAAAAAAAATATATGAAATATTAATTATACATTTTTTGTTGCCAAAATTAATTTTATTGCGAGAATACCACTTTAAATAGTTAAACAAACATTTTTGAATATTGCACTTTTTGTAAAAAAAACGCGTATTTTAGATTTTTCACAAACATACGAAGCAAAACCAAGATTTTTCCTATAACTGTTTAAAAAATCTTGAGTTATAGTTTCTAAGAGCACTTTGTGCAGAAAGGGCCCCAATGCCCAAAAACGGAGTTTTATGCATCAAGTGGCGTTTTTTATTAAGAAACTGGTATGTTGCCAAATGGCTACACCACGCATTTGAGGGTTAAAGTAACTAAATGTATAAATAATTGAAATAAAAGCTGAACATATTTTTTTTGAAACATTAAATGTTGCTTAATTTTTTTTTTTTTTGGCACTTTTAAAGCTTTTTGGCACTTTTTTGGCATCATTGAGGCACCAAACGAAAATTATCAAATACCATCACTGGTAATCACGGGTGAGGGTAAGGAATTTAATCACATGAATTAATCGCATAATTTTTGTTGAATATAATAGTTTTTTTAATATTAAAAATAATTAAAACGAATTAAAAAAATACGTCTGCAAAACTCTGTGAACAATTCTTGGATGTAGTCTAAAATTTTCCGATTTTGTAAATTTTTGTTTACAAGGACATATGGGACATGGGCGTGACCTTTGTCCAAATTTTTTTAAAAATTTGATTTTGAGTCATATTGGACCCAAAAAAAAAATGATTTGCAAAATGTCATTTTTGTACGATGACTCCAGGGGTATGGCATCACCAAAAAAATAAGTTATAAAAATATTTTTATCACTAGATGGCACTTTGCTCAAAAAATTGACAATTTTCTTTTTTTACTTAAATTTAAATAATAAACAACAAAGCAAAAAAATACAAATGAATATCTCAAATTTTATTATTTGAATATATTCCGCTTTGTTTTTCCTTATTTTGACAGTTTTCAGCAGTTTTTAGGTTTTGAAATATAGGCTCAGCTGATACTAAACGGATACTAAAGAGTTGCTCAGGTAATACTAAATTTCAGCGCCCTCTATCGGTGAGTAGTCTTAGTTTTGATTTCCTATCTCTATAATTAATAGTCTCTGGATTACTCCTTCCATTTTTATAAATTTTTGGTTAAAATTCATATGGGAGGTGGGCGTGACCTTTGCCCAATTTTATTTGGAAATCATTATTGATCCAAAAAAAACATGTGTGCCAAATGTCATTGTTGTATAACTACTCTTCTTATTTTTATACATTTCTTTGTTAAAAAATCATTTCGGGGGTGGGCGTGGCCTTTGTCCAAATTTTCAAAAATTTTTGTTTAAGTCATTATTGACCTAAAGAAACATACGTGCAAAATTCCATTGTTTTACGATTACTGCCTCCATTTTTATACATTTTTTAGTTGCAAGGATATATGGGACAATTTTTTAAAAATTTGGCTTAGAATCATTATTTGACCAAAAAAGCATATGTGCAAAATTTCATGATTCTACGATTGCTCCTTCAATTTTTGGACGCTCGTTATATGAACTCACGACACTGTGCGACGTATCGTTATCTTTTGTGTAACTTTTGCATTAGCGTTTTGTTTTTCTGTTGATTTTTAAAGTCTTTTACAACTTTTTATACCCTACACACTACGTGGATAGGGTATATAGAGTTTGAACTGATTTTCGTAGAATCAACAAATATTGGAACTACTTAGAACACACTCAGAATCACTTTTTGAATCAATTTAGCGATACATGTTTGTCTGCGTGTATATTCTTGTGCGCACGCTAAAGGTCACAAATATTAAGATATTTTGATGAAATTTGGTATACCGACTTTGATTTTGGTCAAAATCGGTCCTAGTGTTTGGACCTAGTGCCCATATAAAGGGACGCCAAAAATTGGCCATTTGTTTGCACGTTACAGGCCGCAAATATAAATATATTTTAATGAAATATGGTCCACTGACCCACATTGGGCCAGTGGCAAAGCTTATTAGATTTTGATACAATTAGTCCATATTCTGACATACAGCGCATATGGTCTATAATTATGATTTTCTGCTAAAAAGCACCGAAATCTGATCGTTTGCGAAGCGTTTTGACCAACTCAAATTCATCGGAAGATGTGAGCGAATTGTATATCTTGTATATCTTAAAGTATTTCCAAAACAAATATACCATATACATAACTGTTACTATTGGTATACATCAGGGATGATAAAGTTAGTACTATAGTACTTTTTATGGTACTATTAGAACCTCAAAAGTACTATAGTACTCCTATGACTCATTTAGTACTATTTACAATATTTTCATATTTTATTTTTTTTAATTTTCATACCAATAATAGTGGTATTCATCTAACTGCACTTATGCCCTCATAAACCGTGTATTTTTGTAATCGCGTATATTTGTAACTTTACCTGTTTGTTTGAATGAACGCACCTTTTAAACTATTCACATTTCCATTTTGCATTTAGCCACTTTTTTGATCTTTTTATAAATTAAACACAGAATTTTTTAAGTTTGCATCATTTAAAAACAAATAAAACAGAAAATAAAAAACAACAAACAAAACAATACAAAATAATTTTATTTTTGACAATATTCAAATGTGTGTATAAATACGAAAAAGTTTATACATAAAACTGTAAGCGTATATTTACGAGGCCTCGTAAACTAGTTTTGACATTAATCGAGTAAACTTACAACATATACACAGTATACGAGGCGTAAATACTTTAAATGAATACCTTTATTGTGTTTAAAATGAAGAAATTAACTATCGGAGTTTAAAATAAAAAACCCAAGTAAAAGATTTTAAAATTTATGGAAACTTAAATCTGGGAAACAAATTATTAAAATATATTTACAAAAATATCAAAAATAAGGTGAATTTAGATTTTTCGAAAATTTCGTATTTTTTATTTAAAAAATCCTTAATAATCGCAACTGATAACCAAGAAGTTGCGTTCATCGAGGGTTATGTTAATTGAGGTGGTACTTAATTTAATGGTTTAATAAATCAAACGAGCTAACTTGAATAAATCCCTTTAAAATAATTTTCGCTTTCAAACGAAATTGAATACGACTTTCAACTTCATTCAAATAAAAATCAAACGTGAGCACAAAGTTATTATATTCCTTACCACATAATTCATGGTATAATTCCATAGAAAAAAGTTCAAACATCGACTTTTCCGATAGTGGAAGGGATCGTAGTTCCGTGCTTGTGCTATATATTACGTCTGATATTCTAGTTTCTGAATTGTGAATATCGGTCCGACAGTTTGCGAGATAAAGCCGAAATGATGATCTTGATTTTTTCGGGTTTTTTATTATTTCTTTAACAACCCTATTTCTGTTGTTCCAACTAAAATAGGGTTGTGGCAACCGAAATATGGTTGCGACAACCGAAATAGGGTTAAAACAACCGTAATTTTTCTAATTTTTTCGGGTACAAAACGCTGTAAAAAGAGCCGGGAGCCAAACTTGAGCCTGGGTTTTCATTAACAAATAAAATTATTTAAGTCCCGTAGAAGAAATTGTAAAAAAAGCTTTGATTTGCTAATATAGGGTCCGCCATCTAACGTTTTTTTTTCAACTAGTGCTTATTTCGTGAATGGTAACACTTAGCTCATGTCTGATTTGACAGATAATTAGTTTTATCCTTCCGCTGAACGAATATGGTTGTGTATACGCTTGAACAACGCTGGGAAATATTGCGACATTACTTTGAAAATCATGGTAATGTTGCAGAATGTGTGCGAAGTCAATGGCGATCGTTATCGGGCCATGTTGAACGAATTTTTGTTCACAAAAATTGAAGAGGAGGATATTAGCAACATTTGGTTTCAACAGGACGGCGCTTTCATTTACACACAATCTACTAGAAAGAATAACAATATCAACTATACCTAGGCATGCCAGATCGAAATTGGCAAAAAGCTTGACATTCAGAGGAAAAAAGCTTGATTTTTCTTGACATTCAAAAAAAAGGCTTGAATTTTTTTGACAATTTAAAATTCAGTTAAATTAGCAAAATAAATTGCAAAATTGACTTGGAAATTTAAATGATATTAATTTATACAGATTTTCAACATTCTTTGTACCACATATTTTAAAGAAATGGGCATATGTTATGTTGTCAATGGATATGTCTTTTGGTAATTCTTCAAAAACCTCCCGAAGGCAGCAGTAATATGTTTACAACATATCAGTATTAATTGAATTTGATATTTTTAAAATAAATGGCAGCTCTGCTTAATAATTATTCCGTGACAACAATGAGTTTTTTATGTTTAAAACAGCAATTTGCTAAAAAAAACAGATTTTTCTCCACAATCATATCTCTTTTCTAAGTATTTTACAGCATTTTATAAAAATTAACTCAAACGTTTCCTTTTCATTCAAAGAAAAACTTTTTATGCTTTACTACCATGGAAACCGTCATTTATCGGTAAAAATTAGTCATGGTACATTTAAAAAACAATTAGTGTTTTTTTTTTGCTCATGGTTAATTTTTCTTGATTTTTCTTATCAATTTGATGGAAAAGTTTCTAAAATTCCGGTTTAGCTTGACAAATGGCATTTTTTTCTTTATTCTTGACACGCATTGAAAAAGCTTGACAATCAAGCCAAATCAAGCCCGTCTGGCAACCCTAAACTTATCAATACGTATTCACATCAGTAGACATACCGAAACTTGTACAAGTAGTTGTATCTGTGCACGTGTTTAGTTCTTATTATATTTTAAGGCAAATGTAATTTCATTCTTAATTTCATATTTATTTTCAAATTTTTTTAAATATGTTTTTAAATAAAAATAAACTGAATAACACAAATTATTTAATTAAGAAAATTTTCAATATTCTTTCCTTTAATATCCTTGCAAGGATTTTAACCATCATACGTCTATCAGACGTATGGTTATCTTTTCAGTACAAAAAAAGAACGTTATCTAACTAGGGTTAATAACTTAAAAATCCCAGAAAAGAAAAATTTTTTTATTGGAAAGACAAGAAAGAGGTGTTCTATTGAAAAAGGAAAGGTGCTTATTACTAAAGAAAGACAAAGGGAGACTCGGACGCCACCCAACCTGCAGCACACCAACCACATCGTAGCCCATAGACACGGCCACCAAGACTTACCAGGTACTGACCACAACATTATCCTTTAATATTACTGTTTTTGTTTTGAACTTAATTGCAGCTGGTTCTATTCAAATCTGTGTATAACAACACAGATTTATGAACGACAACGAACCGTTAAATTTAAATGTATATTATTAAATTATATTTTTCACAATATCTTGTGTGTTAAGATGAATGAGGGGTATGTATAGTTGATCTTTTATTTGGTAAATGAATGCATAAGTAGACCATTATTAATAATTAACCCATCAAGGCAAACGACACTGACGATGGCTTTGTAGCGAAAACCTAAAATACGTATTCTGTCCTGTTGGCCTTATCGAATTCTTTCAAATTTTTTATTCTTTGTAATTTACTTGTAAAAATTGTATAATATTTGTTTAATTTGAAAAATAATTTAAACAGAAAGAGATATTTATATATATGATCTATAATCGAACGCAAAAACATTCATTTCCCAAATAAAAGATCAACTATGTTTTTATGATTTTTCGAAGGCTTTTGACCTTGTAGATCACAAGATTTTAATAAATAAACTCCGTTATTATGGAATAAATACGCGAGCGGTGATGTTGTTAAAAAATTATTTAACTTTTCGAAGACAATATGTTGAAATTAATAACTGCAAAAGTTATATTGGTGTTGTCGAGAATGGTGTCCCACAAGGCAGTGTGTTGGGCCCATTACTCTTTAAAATTTATATTAATGATGTAATGAATCTGGGATTACTTGGGAATCTGTTTTTATATGCTGATGATATATGTATTTTTTATCCCTATAAACATGAGATTGCGTTGAAGGTACACATGGAACGAGATTCAGCTTTAATAACAGAGTTTGTAAGGTTAAACAAATTGGTTTTAAATGCTGAGAAAACTAAGTTAATAAGATTTAAGCCTTACTCTAACAACCTAAACTTCAGTATTTTTATAGATGGCAAAGAGGTTTTTGAAACCTTTCAAACGAAATACTTAGGTGTGTATCTGCAAAGTAATTTGTCGTGGGATACACATATTCAAAGCCTCAAATCAAAAATTGGGCCAGCTATTGGTTTAATTTATAAATTTAAGAATAAGTTTAATACAAGAACTAAGTTACTTATCTCAACTACCTACCCAATATATATAGTTACAAAAAAAGCAACGAGCTTAAGTCGTTACAAAGAGTTCAAAATAAAGCATTAAAAACTGTTTTTAATCTCCCGCGAATGTATTAACGTTGCTTTATAAAAATGTGGCTGAAACAGTGTTGCCTGTATATGGATTGTATAAAATGAAACTATTGATTTATGTCTTTAAATCTCTGCATAATATTGGCCATCATACTATAAGTTTTTCTCGAAATCAATCAGTATTTAATACAAGAAACAATATGAATCTTTGGATAGCAAGATGTAGGCTGGAAACAACAAAGCAACGCGTTGAACACATGGGTAGTTTGGAATACAATAATTTGCCTGATAATTTAAAGAATGTTGAAAGAATATCTCTTTTTAAGAAAAACCTAAAAGAATATTTACTTGAAAATCTGGAAATGCTTCTTTTGTAATTTTTAACTGAATTTTGAAAATCTTATTTGTTTTTTTCTCCTAAAAAAAATTTTTTTTTTTATATATATAAAAATCGTAGTTAAGTTATCTAAAGTATATAACTTTTGCCAACTCGCCTCAAAAATGTCTAAGAGACACTGATGCAACACCTATCTTTGTAAAAACAATTTATGAATAATAAAAAATAAATTATAAAAAAAAAAAAAATATATATATCCCTCATTCATTAAAATAAAAGGTTCATTAGCATTTCTTTACTTTTTTTGTTGTTTTTATAAAAGGATACATACACAATCAACATTATTTTTCAATAAATCGTTATTGTTCAATAAGTCAATTGTTAAAAAAAAATACAAAAAGCAAGAAATGAAAATTTTGCAATGGAAATCAATATTTTCGTTACCTTTCTCTACATAATGGAAATTTAAAAAAATGTGTTTGTTATCATTTTTTTACCTAATGGAAATTAAACACAAATGGTAATGTCTTTGACCCATCTATGGTTATTTTTTCTATCGATATACATAGTACAACTGGCTTAATGAAAAATTCTTACTTAGCCAAAAACTACTTAAGATTTGACGACCGCATTTTGGCGGCCTTGGGCATTGGAGAGTTAAAGTTACAATAAAATAACTCACGACCTGGAAAATAAGGTCTTAAGGCTCATTTAGCCATACGTAACGTAACGTGACGAATCAGATGATTCAATCTAAAATAGTGAGTAAAAAAGAAATCGACTGTCAGCTATGCTCTTTTAGCTCATTAGATTTTCCATAAGGAGACTCGTCACGTTACGTCCACGTATAGCTAATTCTACCTTTAAGATATTTGCTTTATAGAAATGTTAATTCAATATGAAAACAATGAGTGTTATTTTTCTCAGTTTAAGATCTATTATCACAAATTACAAATAGAATTTACAACAGATAGAGAAAAAACTTTCGTAGAACCAATGGTTGACAATTAATGCATTTTCAAGTACATATTACCAAGTACTATCATCAATGTATCAATATGAAAAAGTTACTTTTCTGTTCGGATTCCCAAAATTAAAAAAAATATATATAAATATATACATCTTTGACCGGATCTCATAGAGACGGAAAAAATATCAGAATCTTGTTCGACTGGACCCCACAGAACGATTCCCCTTTCCAGATATTGAGACAGCCGAAATTTGAGCTCGATTGGAGTTGTTAACCCGTGCCACTGAGGGCTCAAAGTTTGAAATACGATTTACAAGGAGAAAAAATCACTTTTTTGGCTTTTTTTTAAAATACACTCTCAGAACAATTCCGTTGTGACAACCGAATTTTTTCCAACTGAATTGGCTCGGTTGCTGCAACCTCGTAGTTCGGTTGCCTCAACCGAATTCAGTTGTGGCAACCGATAATTCGGTTGTTTCAACCGAATTGAAATCGAATTCGGTTGTCGCAACCGAATTGAAATCTAATTCGGTTGCCACAACTGAATTCGGTTGCTGCAACCGAATTACGAGGTTGCAGCAACCGAATCAATTCGGTTGGCAAAAAATTCCGTTACCACAACGGAATTGTTCTGAGAGTGTACAGGCTTATAAATAACTGTATTTTTGGAAAATGTAAATAGAATCATAATCTAAACTAAATTCATTTTCTGGTACTGTATAAAAATCCAAAATCGGTTGTAAAATATTTCGGTAATTGCAATTTTCTCAGACCATTGTAGGGTTAAAATGAGATAAATTATGAGAATCGAAAAAAATAAAATATTTCTTTCAAAAATTTACAAGGTTATACTCTAGTTTCATTTTTAAGATCCACAAATATTCAGATAAAATTGTTTGTCTCTCTTGGGTTGTGATAACCTAGTCCCAGGTATGGCCAAAGATGGGATTTGTTTTTTTATAAATTTGCAAAACTCTATTTTTGAGTTTTTAAAAATTTTGTTCAACAAAATATAAAAAACAGTGGTCAACGCATAGGGGTTTATTAAACACAACTTAGAGAATAATTCTGCTGAAATTTAAACAAATCCCTCTTTTAACTTAACTGTGACGGAGTTTTAAATTTGAAAATTTTAGAGAAATGTGTGATTTTGGCCAATAATTAAGATGATAGTATTAATTTTCGTGTTTTTAGCTAGCTGGAACAAAATCACTTCCGATTTCATTTAATTCTGGTACGAGAGGTTGTTTTCCGAAAATTTTGTAAAACTCCGACAACGTTAACCCTATCTTTACCAAGGTCAAAGGTGAAATTTTTGAAATTTTTCGATTTTTCCTGGAAGTATACCAAAACAATGTGTTGTTTCTAGCGGAATTTTGTGAAAGTTGTCCAAATAACTCCGTAAACAGCAAATTTTATACATAGTAATAAAAAATTAGAAATTAACCCTTATAGGCACATGGGGTCAAAATGACCCCAAATTATTAAAATGTAAAAAAGTGCCAAAAGGGTCATTTCGACACCATGCTCTCAAACAGGTTAATTTTGATTTTTTTTCTAGAAAATGCTTAGTTAAAAGTTTCTATATCGATTTTCATGACAAATGACACTTTTTTACATTTCAAAAGATTGGGGACATTTTGACCCCATGTGCCTATAAGGGTTAATTTCTAATTTTTTATTACTATGTATAAAATCTGGTGTTAACGGAGTTATTTGGACAACTTTCACCAAATTCCACAAGAAACAACACATTGTTTTGGTATACTTCCAGGAAAAATCGAAAAATTTCAAAAATTTCATTTTTGACCACGGTAATTTTTTGAAATTTTCGGAAAATAACCTCTCGTACCAGAATTAAATGAAATCGGAAGTGATTTTGTTCCAGCTAGCTAAAAACACAAAAATTAATACTATCATCTTAATTATTGTGCAAAATCACACTTTTTAAATTTAAAACTCCGTCACAGTTAAGTTAAAAGAGGGATTTGTGTAATTTTCAGCAGAATTATTCTCTAAGGTGTATTTAATAAACCCCTATGCGTTGACCACTTTGTTTTATATTTTGTTGAACAAAATTTTAAAAAACTCAAAAATAGAGTTTTGCAAATTTTTAAAAAATCAAATCCCATCTTTGGCCATACCTGGGACTAGGTTATCATAACCCAAGTGAGACAAAAAGTTTTATCTGAATATTTGTGGATCTTAAAAATGAAACTAGAGTATAACCTTGTAAATTTTTGAAAGAAATATTTAATTTTTTTCGATTTTCATAATTTATCTCATTTTAACCCTACAATGGTCTGAGGAAATTGCAAGTACAGAAATATTTTCCAACCGATTTTCGATTTTTATACATTACCAGAAAGGGAATTCAGTTTAGATTATGATTCATTTACATTTTCCAAAAATACAGTCATTTAAGAGCCTGTATTTTCAAAAAAAAATTCAAAAAAAAAGTGTTTTTTTCGCCTTGTAAATCGTATTTCAAACTTTGAACCCTCAGCGGCACGGGTTAACATACTCCAATAGAGCTCAAGTTTCGGCTATCTCATTATCTGGAAAGGGGAATCGTTTTGTGTGATCCAGACGAACAAAATTCCGACATCGATTTTTTGCGGTCACCCTATATACATATATGCGGGACTTTGCATTCCCTACCTCAGTTACATACTAAAAATTAACGAATATAAAATAACTCAAACATTGAGTGGACTGGATAACTTAACTCCGCCCATAATTGTAAAGTCACCTCAAATTCATAAAAAAAAAACACTCAAAGTTATAATGGCAATGGCGTATAATACAGCTAATGCAGTTAGTGTATGCATTTCTGTTGGTATTTTTGCATGTATTATTTTATACTTAAGTAATATAATTTAAATGTAACTAAGGGCCATTAACAATAAACAAATTAACCTAAAGTTTGAGCTAACTTAGAGTTACAGATGTGACATTCCATACAAATTTTAATTTTTTACCTTTCAGTTTGTGTTAACTTTCCCTTCATACAATGCTCGTTGTTTACTTTTAAATTTGCGGCCTCTTTCGTTAAGAAGAACTGTGCATTCTGCAATGCTAATTTTTGATTTAATTAATGGATTTATTGATTGTAATAGTTTATTAAATTTAATAACGTTTCATATTCCTTGCTACATACTAAGGTCTAATGAACTATTTTATATTCCTATACGTAGAACAGAATATGCCAAAAATGAGCCAATTAATCGTATTTTGAACTTATTAAATGTACTTTATAATGATAAAGATCTCAATTTAGATTTTTCGAAATCAAAAGATAATTTTAAATATAATTTATTAACTTATTTGAAATAGTTTTAAGTAAATTGTATCTAGCCTGTAAGGATTGTATTTTCCATTGGCTGAATAAATAAATAAATAAATAAATAAATAAATAAATAAATAAATAAATAAATAAATAAATAAATAAATAAATAAATAAATAAATAAACTTTAGGTTATTTGTTTATTTTTAATGGGGGTAAATGATTTTTCATGTTAAAGTAGTTCCTGTTTAAATGCAAACATTTTCTCATAAAAAATATATTTCCATTTAAGGGCGAGTAACTTATTTCCAACATAACCAAGGTTAAACGTTAACCACAGATATTTCTATATAAATTTGAAGTTCATAACCATGGTTAAGCACTAAAGTCAGTTTATTTAAAGATAAGTTAACAGGTCTAAATATAATTTACATACACTTAGAATATTGGGTAGGTAAAAAAAAGACCACTAACTTTTCCATAAAAACAAATTTTATTTCCACTTTAAACCATAAATAAGTGCCAGAAACGTAAAATATGTTAAAAATGTGACAAACAAAAAATGAAAATTATGCTGCTGCGTAAAAAAATGCAAAAATGTTTCTGTAAAGCGGCATATCTTGTTAAATTTTTGTGTTTTAGTTGCAGATACATCTCTATTTCGAAGATTGACATTTTGTTTAGAAAAATGTTAGCCTTTGTAGACATGTGTAATTCATACGATAACATCTTTCGATACAAATTAAGAAGAAAATGATTTAAAAGAAGTTGGGAGAGTTGGCACCTATACACGTTTGAGAACACAGTACAACAAAATAAGTTAAATTTGATGCATCGGGATTGCGACATATTTCTAATCAGTGACGTTCCCTTCAATGTGCGGAGGTGTTCTCTGCATACCCTAAAAATATTTCATGTTTGTAAATTTAAACTTTTTATAAATTTTCCAAGGGTTCTATAACATTTCCGTACATCAGTCACTTACTGTATTTATATTAAGTAGATCGTGTACTGTTATGATGTATTTTTTATACATACACGAAGTTCAAGACTACATACACGAAGTTCCTACGAAAATAAATGTTATTACTACTGTGCTAGTAATAACATTTAAGTAACAAGCAAAAGAAAAATTTGTTCAAAACAATTAACAGCACAGTCCTCCTATGAAAAAATATTTGTTGAGAAACATCCCGGTGAAAAATGTCCATATATGAACATTTATGGTTCAACCATATATGTATGGATCCGAAAAATGAGGTAACACCTAAGTATATGTTCATATATGGACATATATGAACATATACATTTATTACATATATGCGAATACATGCGAACGTTGCTGTCCTTTATTATAAGGTTGTACGATAGATATAAATTTATGTATGACATTCAAATTAGGCGCTACATATGTTCCTTTTTTTATTCATGGCATTAAATATAATTCCATATTTATCCAAATATGAGTTCCTTTTACATATATGGAAAAATGTATTCTTCGAAATATGTTCATATACAAGTCCCTTTTGCATAAATTGAATAACATATACTTTCATATTTGTCCATATATGAGTGTCATTTCCATATATGAAATAACAGATGCTTCCATATATGTCTGTATATGAAATTTTTTCCATATATGGAATCACATATACTTTCATATATGTTCATATAAAATTCATATATGTTCATAAAAAATCCATATTTGTTCATATGTGTCCATACATAAACCATATATGAACATGTTTGAGCGTATATAAACATTTTTCACCGGGATAGCTTAAACACAAATACATATATGTTAGAAATGTTCCTTAAGCCCCGTTCACATTATCACACAAGTGCTTATACTTTTCTTCACACAAGTATGACAAACAGTATGCTGAAATTGTCTGGTTGTCAAAAAAGTATAAAAGAAAATCTTTTCAGTGTTTAGACTATTATCGACACACACAACAAATAAATTAAAACAGTCATTTTTTCTTCTATTATTACTTTTTTTCACCACTAGTTGTTTTTAATCTTTGTTTAACATTTATTTGTGAATACACAACACTTGTGTTGAGACAAGTGGTAACTTTATGAAATATTTCAAAAAATAAATCTTGTCAAAAAATTGTGACCGTATTTTAAAATGTGTGCACCCATTTTGACATGTGTGTAACGAACAGTGTTCACACTATTATACATTTTCGTTATACAACACATTTCTGACATGTATAACACACTTGTGTGATAATCTAAACGGGGCTTTAGTGAGTTTTGAACCAAAACAAAAAAAAAAAAACACACACACACACACAATGTTGCAGAGAAAACACATTAATTTAATTTTTTAAAGAATTTTCTTCATTTTGCGGAGAAGTAAATTCTAAATACTTAAGAATTAAATAAAAGAAAATATTTCAAACAATAATTAACTTCCTAATTTTTCATCTCTCTTCTATTGTAACTGAAAAAACCTAAAAACAATAATACACTACTTGTTATCCAAAAAATAACAATTAATTTCAAAATGGAAATCAAACTCAAATGATTTTTTATGCAAATCAAAAAATTGCAATTTCTTTTTAAATCTTTATTTTAAATTAATAAAATATACATAATAACCAAAGAACAGCTTTTGTATTATGTAACTAGCAATTTTAAATGAAAAATGTCTTTTGAAATTCAAAAAATATCATTTTAAACTACAAAAATATTATTTCAAATTCAAAAAACACCAAATGAAATTTAAAAAAATTTGGAATAAAAAAACACAAATGAAATTAAAAAAATACAAATTGTTACTAATACCGTTTAATATTCAAAAAACATCAATTCGAAATCAAAAAACACCATTTGATTTTAAAAAATACCAACCCGAGTAAAAAAGTTTTGATATAATCGTATATTATTCTATGTAATTGCATATAGTAACTTATATTTACATATGGCCACATATGCGTTTAAATTGAAGCATATATACTTTTATATAATCATATATTAGATATTTTTCCTCAAAGGTGTTAATATGGAGACATATGTGATTTTATATTATTACATACTGGCCTACATATATAAGTATGTGGTGCGCATAGTTCGTAGACATAGCCAAAAATGTGCCCAAACTATGCTGTTTATTAGCCAACATTGTCTTTATACTATGCGCAAGGCCTAGGAAGAGTTTGAGGACAGTCCCAAACTAAACAAATGTCTTCATACTAAACACTTGATCGAAAAACTGTCCCCGTAGCACGCGCTGTGCATACATATAATTGTATGTGCTATATATTCTTTTTTCTATATATAAAAGAATAACGTGACTGAATGACTGACTGACTGACTGACTCAACATCGCCCAGCCCAAACCGCTGAAGCCAGGAACTTGAAATTTGGTATGTAGGTTCCTCTTTCGGCGTAGACGTCCGCTAAGACGGGATTTTTGGAAATTCCTACCGGAACGGGCAAAAAGGGGAAAAGTCTCCCCCTTGGCGGCCTGCCAAAACCCCTTTGGCTAGAAAGCTGAAATTTAAGATATGTGTTCCTTGGAGTATGGGCTAACTTTTCTGGAAAGTACTTTCAGGAATTTTGGACAGGGACGTTGTAAAAATGGGGGTTAAAAAGGGGAAAAAGGCCCCCCTTGACGGCCTGCCCAAACCGCTGGAGGTAGGAAGTTGAAATTTGGTATAAAGGTTCCTCCACTATCGTAGACATCCACCAAGACGGGAGATTTGGAAATTTTTACAGGGACGGGCAAAAAGGGGAAAAAGTCTCCCCCTTGACGGCCTGCTCAAACTGCTGGAGCTATGAAGTTGAAATTTGGTATGTAGGTTCCTCGACCGGTGTAGACGTCCGTTGAGACGGCATTTTTGGAAATTCTTATCGGGAGGGGCAAAAAGGGGACAAAAAAGTACCTTTTTCCAAAAAAATACCTTTTCCCAAAAAAGTACCTTTTCCCAAAAAAAGTACCTTTATCCCAAAAAAGTACCTTTATCCCAAAAAAGTACCTTTTTCCAAAAAAAGTACCTTTTCCAAAAAAAAAGTACCTTTTTCCAAAAAAAGTGCCTTTTTCCAAAAAAAGTACCTTTTTCCAAAAAAAGTACCTTTTTCCAAAAAAAATTCCTTTTTCCAAAAAAAGTACCTTTTTCCAAAAAAAGTACCTTTTTCCAGAAAAAGTACCTTTTTCCAAAAAAAGTACCCTTTCCAAAAAAAAGTACCTTTTTCCAAAAAAAGTACCTTTTTCCAAAAAAAGTACCTTTTTCCAAAAAAAGTACCTTTTTCCAAAACAAGTACCTTTTTCTAAAAAAAGTACCTTTTTCCAAAAAAAAGTACCTTTTTCCAAAAAAAGTACCTTTTTCCAAAAAAAGTAACTTTTTCCAAAAAAGTACCTTTTTCCAAAAAAAGTACCTTTTTCCAAAAAATTTACCTTTTTCTAAAAAAATGTACCTTTCCCAAAAAAAAGTACCTTTTCCAAAAAAAGTACCTTTTCCCAAAAAACATACATTTTTCCAAAAAAATACGTTTTTCAAAAAAAGTACCTTTTGCAAAAAAAAAGTACCTTTTCCCAAAAAAGTACATTTTTCTAAAAAAATGTTCCTTTTCCCAAAAATCATAAATTTTTTCAAAAAAATACCTTTTTCAAAAAAAGTACCTTTTCCAAAAAAAGTACCTTTTCCCAAAAAAAAGTACATTTTTCTAAAAAAATTTTCCTTTTCCAAAAGAAGTACCTTTTCCAAAAAACGTACCTTTTTCCAAAAAACATACATTTTTCCAACAAAAACACCTTGTTAAAAAAAATACCTTTTCCAAAAAAAGTACAAATAAAGTACTTTGTAAAAACAAAGTATCTTTTTCCAAAAAATTTCGTTTTTCCAAAAAGTACCATTTAAAATAATATATAATTTCAAAAAAACTACTTTTTTTCCTCCCCCCACGGATATCTGCACTAAAACAAGGTTTCTTGATATTCGGCATACACGTGCGCTAAGACGGGATTTTTGGAAATTCCTACCGGAACGGGCAAAAAGGGGAAAAGTCTCCCCATAAACAGTCTCACAAATTGGAAAAGTGCCCAAACCACTGGAGGTAAGAAGTTGAAATTTGGTATAAAGGTTCCTCCACTGTAGTAGACATCGACTAAGTTTGTATTTTTGGAATTCCCTACAGGATATCCCAAAAGGAAACTCGGTATGTGAGTTCCTCCTTCTGTGTAGGCGTCCGCTTAGACGGAATTTTTGAAATTCCTATCTGCAGGGGAAATAAGGTAAAAGTCTCCTCCTGACGGCTTGCCCAATCCCTTTTGGCCAACCTAAAATTTTAAATATGTATTCCTTGTAGTAGCCTTTTGGCCAACCTAAAATTTTAAATATGTATTCCTTGTAGTCCTACTCACTCACCGGCAACGTAATTTTTCTATTTTGGAACAGGAACATAGTAAAAATGGTGGTTAAAAGGGAAAAATGTCCCCACTAACGGCCTGCCCAAACCGCTTAGGCAATGCAGTTGAAATTTGGTATGAATGTTCCTCATCCATCGCAGATAGCCGCGAAGATGGAATTTTTGTAAATTCCTACAGTGAGGGGCAAAAAGAAGAAAAGCCTCACCTTGGGGGCCGGTAAAAACCCCTTCGGCTAGAAACCTGCAGCTTAAAATGTGGGTCCCTGGAGTAAGGGCTTATTAGAAAGATACTTTTTTGAATTTTGGACAGGGTCGTTATAAAATGGGGGCTCAAAAAGGGAAAGTTGCCCCTTAACGACCTGTCCAAACTGCTGGAACTAGGAAGCTGAAATTCGGTACTTAGGTTTCTCTTCCAGCCTAATTCCAACCGGGAGGAACAAAAAAAGAAAAAGTGTCCTTCTTGACAGCCTGCTCAAACTGCTGGAACTAGGAAGCTGAAATTCCCTGTCAATGGATTTTCGGAAATTCCTACCGAGAGGGGCACAAATAGTAAAAGTTGGCTAGAAACCTGAAATGTAAAACATATGTTACTTGGAGTATGGGCTCACTTACCGGGAAGGTGCTTTTAATGGGATTAATGAAGCGAAAAGTGCCGCTTAAAGGCCTGCCCAAACCGCTGGAGGTAGGAAGTTGAAATTTGGTATTAAAGTTCCTCCTCTATTGTAGACATCCGCTAAGATGAGATTTTTGGAAATTTCTACAGGTAGGGTCAAAAACAGGAAAAGTCTCCCCCTTAACGGCCTGGCCAAATTGCTGGAACAAGGGATCTTAAATTGGGTTCCTTCTCCAACGTTGACGTCCCCTAAGATGGTATTTTTGGAAATTCATACCGGGAGGGGTAAAAAGGGAAAAAACTTCCCCCTTGACGGCCTGGCCAAACTGCTGGATATAGAGACCTAAAATTATGTATGTAGTAGGTTCCTCCTCCAACGCAGACGTCCTCTAAGACGGAATTTTTGGAAATTCCTACCGGGAGGGGTAAAAACGGAATAATTCTCCCCCTTGATGGCCTAACCGAACCCTTCGGCTAGAAACCTGTAATATATAATATGTTTTCCTTGGAGTATGGGCTAACTTATCGACAAGGCATTTCTAGGACTTTGGACAGGAACGTGGTAAAAATGGTGGTTCAAAAGGAGAAAATTGCCCCCCCCCCCCTTAACGTCTGCGTCTTTAGCTAGAAACCTAAAACTTAAAGAACAAGTGTATATGAAACACTAAAATTAAGAAACTAAATAGGAAACGAGTGGAATTGAAACACTACACAAGTGGAATGAAATGGATATAAACGTTGAACGAGTGGAATTGAAATTATAGACAATGCAAATGGATTGGAAAAGGGAATTGCCTGTTCAAACACTATCCACGGAATATGAAACTTATGTAGTATTGAAACATACTCTCCAAAAAGTTAAACAAATTTTCTAAAAGAGAAAAAAACCTTAGAAAAGGAATGGAACTTATATATTCCGATATTTAAACTTCATGTAACGAAGCACCGGTGGAAAAAACCGACGCAGTAAATTTTCCAACTGAATTTGTGAATTTACTTGAATTGCTAGGTCTACCTTTACATAAACTGGAATTAAAAAAAAAACTTTAAGACACGCTAACAACGTAGCGGGCTTTGCCCGCTATTTTTAATATTATAAAATGCTGTCCAACTCTGCTTTACGTTATTTATTTTCATTCAAAACACAAATGAACAAAACTACTTACGGGTCTATCTACCTAAGTTCGCACTTTACCAAATTATCTTGACATACACACGTATATTGCAAATTATTATGGATTCATTACTAACAATCTACTTTCATGAGAAAAAGTGATCAAATATTTATTTATTTTAAACCCATTGTTGTGCAGAATTATTTATTTGTGGTGGCTGGGTGAAGGCTTTAAATAAAAAAACTTTAAATAAAAAAACGAATTTAATAAAAATTGTGGGTTGGCGCAGCCCCCCCCCCCTTAACCTTTAAGGCACGCTAACAACGTAGCGGGCTGCGCCCGCTAGTAAGTACATAAAGTAACATATAAAAGATATAATTAGCTATATGTGGAGCCATATAAGAATTATTTTATAATTTGTGTTAGATATGATTATACATTGACGCATATCAACCCAAATATAACTTAATATTGCTACACATCTACAGTATTTCATGATTTCTTTAATATATAACAATGTAACGTTCTTTATAAAATCATCTTTAATTATATATCATCCCACATAAGCAATTTTCTCAAAGCGATTTTATATAAAAAAAATATATATAAGGTCCATTAAAAACCCGTATTATATGTGGTTCCATGTTAACAATGATTTTGAACTAGTTTTAGATTTAGTAATTACTAGAGATTGGCACGTGACACGAAATGTTCGTGAGTCACGTTATTTACACGTGATCGTCAATAATAGTTATTATACTCAAGTGATTGGTGCGTGAGCGTAAGAATATATAACTCGTGCGTGATTCGTGCATGAGTGTGAGTAAGAATTAAAGACCTGCAAATGTTGAACTACACAACACAGCGACATGTGTCGCATCATGCAAGTGTTATAGCTTCCTATGCGCTCACCAGTGTTGCCAACTTTTGAAGGCAGGAAAGCACCGTGAGCATTGTGAAAACGGGTAAAAGGGTAAAAATTTACCAAAAAGGGGTAAAAAAGCACGATATTAATTTTTTGAAAAATTTAAGTCAAGAATTTAAAAACACATTTTAGCTTTGTAAAATCGTGTAAAAAAAGTTCAAAAATAACCGAAAAAGGGGGTAAAAAAGCACTAAACTAATATCTAAAAATTTTTAAGTTTAAATATATCGAAGTTGCTACTTAAAATTGTACTACAAACATTGTGAAAAAATGTATTTTTTGTTTAGTTCGTATTATTTTTTTAACTTTGACAGAAAATTGAAGAAAAATATTAAAAAACGAGAACAAATACCAAAAATATGAACTGTACAAAAAGCACTAAAAGCACTGCTAGAAATCTGAAAAAGCACTGTAAATACCCACTTTTTTTAAACGGGTATTTGTAAAAAATCACCGGGTACAAGAATGAAAAAAGCACCAAAAAATATCCGAAAAGCACTGAAATGACAACACTGGCGCTTACACATGTTTGACAATGACATATGAACAAATTCAAATCAAATCTATGCATACCAGTGTTGCCACTTTTTGAATAATTATTCAAAAACGGGACTGTTTACACATTCTTTGGATAATTTTTGAATAATGACATTTTGTGCAGTTTTCCAGAGCTTTTTAATAATGAAATGAAAATTAGTCGTTATTGAGATTAAGTGAGTTTGTGAAATATTTACCACAAATTTCTTTTTTCCGACGAATTATTTCGTAAATTTGTTCAAAACCAAGCCCAATGAAGAAGAAAAACATTGTTCTATATTTAATTCCTATTTTTAACCCATATATTGTTCATGTTTTGCGAACATATTTTTCAATGGCAAAACCATTTGAAAATGCGACGACAGACTGATATTTGGATCAGTTAGTTTGTGATTGACTGAAAAAACTAATAATTTTCATAGTTTTTATAATAGCGAAATTTTTTGCTGTAGTTTCCATGATCAGAGAAAATTGTTGTTAACTCATCACAGTGGTTCAGAATAAAAATATTTTGAAAATAATGCACCAATTTAGAAATAGTTAACCTAGAAAGGTTTCTTTTAACTGTGAACGACATCATATAATTCACTATTTTAAGCCTGGACCCTAATTATGTAAGACCACTGTCACTCAGTGACATCATTTCAACGATACCTTTGCTTTATATAAGAGTATCGTTTAATCGATTATCGTTTTGGCGATATATATTAGACTTTATGTAAAATATAAATATGTCAAAAAAGTGTGATAGTCGCGCCTTTTTTAAGCATTTCTAGACGATAATGAATTCATTGTCGTTTTGGTATTAAAATTGATATTTTAAAAAATAAACAATGTGTCGTCGCAGTATTTTAATAATTTCAGCAATAAATAATGAAGAGGAGGAAAGAAAGAAACACTTGCGTATGCAAAGGATTATTGAGGGATAAATCCGACCCATTGTCCCTTCCATTAAAGAGGTAGGAAGATTTTAATTTTGGTTAATTTTTATTGTAATATATATTTTAATTTTTAGCTTTATCCAACGGTTTCGATTGAATAAAGACGCTTTCAAATATGTTTTAGATACTGTGTGTTTAAAAAATGGTAAACGTTCAACATTTATTCCACCAATATTGCGTCTAGCAGCCACTTTGGAAACGGTGGCTTCAGGAGGATACCAATGGCTTACGGGAAACGATTTTGGACTAAGCATGGCCCAAGGTACTTTATCTATAATTGTTTCGGAAGTTGTAGGAGCCTTAGAAAACAAATTATGCCCATTATGGATAAAATGGACATGCAGCAGCGAAGAAGATAAAAATGAAACAAAAAAATGGTTTTATAAAAAATATGGAATACCGGGAGGTGAACAAGAAATTTTATTTATAAATCTTTAAAGAACTTTTATATATTCTTAATACTTAAGATGAGGACATATATTTTAATCGAAAAGGGAAACACAGCATAAATGCAATGATTGTAAGTTTTTAAGCTTCCTTTTTTATACCTTATTTATCTATCCGATCATTTATTGTAGGTGTGTGATCATGAAATGAAAATATTAGCTATAAATGCAACGTATCCCGGTTCTACACATGACTCGTTGGTTTGGAAACACTCGAGTGAACGGCCCTCCTCCTGTTTTGTTTTTTGATAGAATATTATCGGAAAACTTTTTTTTTGACCTATATTTATACTCTGTCCAATACTAAAAAACAAAAAGTGTAAATTAAATGTATTATTTATTAATTAAATTTATTGTTTGTTAATATGGCTTCAGAAATTCTTACTCTTCTCCATTCTTTATCTGATTTATTGGGGAATCCTAAGGCATTTAACTCGCCCGTAAGCTTCTTCCACAGGCTACTTAATTCATACCTTCCCTGAGTTGATTTGGGTGAGTAATTTTTAGCCAAAGATGGATTATTCTCCATAAAGGCTAACAAATGCTCGAGTTGCGTTTGTGAGACATACCTAAACTTATACATTTTATATTTTTTTCATAATAAAATAAAATATACTTACGATTTTGCCATTCTAAAATAGTTGAATTCCGCGTTTTTAAAACAAAACAAAGCAAACCAAATGTCACTTACTTTTACTTATGACATATTTTAAACGTCAAAAAGAAATGATAGACGACACGATAATGATAGTCATATATAAAGCAAAACAGAAATGGTATCGTTTCTACCCGAGTAAAAAAAATTATATATAATCATATGTGGCATATATTACAATATATAATTAGACATGTGGTTATGTATATCCATATATAATTATATATGACGTTTTTTCCGAAAAATTTTCCTTATATTATGCCATATATAATTTCATCTAATTAGATATCGGCCTTCGTAATATTAGATATGGCATATATAATTATATATTACATAACATGGTTGATCTTATTGCATATATAGTTATATATAGAACTATATCTTAATATATATGGTGGCATTTTAGCAATATATAATTATATATAGTATCATTTAAACAATATATAATTATATATGGTGACAGTTAAACTAGATATTATCATATATGGTGCCATTTAAACAATATATGGTCATATATGGTACCTCATAAACCAAATCTTTAATTCAGTTCCAGATATGATAATATATGGTACTATATATAGTGCGATATATATTTATATATGGTGTTATTTAAGCTATATGTTATCATATATGGTGCCATTCAAACCATATATTATCATATATGGTGCAATTTCAACAATATATGCCCATATATGGTACCTCATGAACAATATTTTTAATACAGTTCCAGATTTGATAATATATGCTACAATATAGTGTCATATATGTTTATATATGCTGTTATTTAAGAAATACATTAACATATTTGGTGCCATTTAAACCATATATTGTCATATATGGTGCCATTTCAACAATATATGCTCATTTATGGTACCTTATGAACGACATATCATACAGATGCAGATATGATAATATATGCTACCATATATAGTCCCATATATATTGATATATGGTGTCATTTAAACAATATTAATATATAGACATATATGGTATCATTTAAACAATATATTGTCATATATGGCACAATTTAAACAATATATGGTCAAATTTGGTACCACATCAACATTTTGAATACAATTCCATATATGGTTTAATTTGAATAATGTAAAACTGTATGGCGCTATAAAAAATATTATCAGATATGTTACTTCATTAACAATATTTATAATACAGTGTCATATATTGTAATATATGTATATCATTCAATATATATTGATGTATGGTAATGGTACAATAATTCCAATATAAGTTGAGATACAATTTGTGGGTCCATATCAACAATTTGTTCACGTACATTTAACATATATATATACAGTTGTGGCCAAGCATTTAAGTCAATTCAAGTTTTTTCTAATATTATAGTTGTTGCCTTTATTTTTAAAGATCAAAATAGTGGCTAAATTCGCCACGAAAGGCTAGGAGATGGTTCAGAAAATTGTACAGAATTTTATCGTAATGTTTGTTTTTTCATTTTGTCACTTGTTTTAAGTGGGCGTGGCTTTTAACGAAAAATTAGCGATATAAACCTCTTATCAAATTACATAGTAAAATTTAGGCAGTACCAGGGACGTAACAGTTATAACTTTTATTCAAAAAAGTGATTGTTTTACAATTATTTCCTGTTTGAGTATTTTTAATTTTCTGTTTATTTGCTCTGTTTGATTTATATTTTTAATTCAAACAAAAACAATCCAAACACGATTTTTATTTTTTCAAAAATAATAAAAGTTATTTTGTGATTTTTTTTCTTTATCAAAAAATAACAATTAAGAATATAAATCAAAAGCCATGGAACCAATGACTTCACCAATTATAATATCCTGATGATGTCAACTAGTGTTAATAAAAGATTGAACAGTGATTTAAAGTGAGTAAATATGTATATTCCAGCAACTTCCGGCATTCAATTTAGGTCAATTTTTAATTTTTATTTTATTATCAAATAAAAAAGTTAGTGCTTAATTTTTTCAAAAAAATCATTCTGTAACTTTTATAAAAAGTTTTAAAATAAAAATCAAAAAACAACAGAAATTTATAGAGTAAAATATAAAAATTGAAAAAATTAAAATCTTTGCCAAACTTTGTGATTTTTTTGTGCAATATGATTTATAAAATATAGTGCATTATTGAAATATTATAATTAAATAAATTTGGGTGGTGACTTTTTTAGAAATATAACAGTTATTTTGGGTCTCTGGGCAGTACTGATCGGTTCTGTACAAACTGTATGTTTTTGGAAATTCTATAAAATTTCCTTAAGTCCTGCATTATTTTTATCTACAAATAGTCGCCAGACTTAAAAGTACAGCACTTTAAACATGACCAAATTTTTCTTTCTTTTTAGCGATTTTTAATAAAGTTAACAGCACTGAAATTTTAAAGTGAATAGTTTTATGCTTTTCTTACCACAATATGGCAACTCAGTCAAGATTTTTTTTACGTTATAGTTAAAAGCATTTCATGTTAAAATTTCAGTGTTGTTAACTTTCTTTTTAAATCGCTAAAAACAAATAAAAATTTGATCATGTTTAAAGTGCTGCAATTTTAAGTCTAGTGACTATTTGTAGTTAAAGATAATGCAAGAATTAAGGAAATTTTATAGGATTTTCAAAAATATACAGTTTCTACAGAACCGATCAGTACTGCCTAAATTTTACTATGTAATTTGAGAAGAGGTTTATATCGCTAATTTTTCGTTAAAAGCCATGCCCACTTAAAACAAGTGACAAAATGAAAAAACAAACATTACGTTAAAATTCTGTACGATTTTCTGAACCATCTCCTTGCCTTTCGGGGCGAATTTAGCCACTATTTTGATCTTTAAAAATAAAGGCAACAACAATAAAATTAGAAGAAAACTTGAATTGACTTAAATGCTTGGCCACAACTGTATGTACATTTAAGTTATAATTTATAAACACTTTATAAAGTTAAATAGTTCCATAAACCTCGTCTAACTGTATAGAATGTTTATGAATATACGATTTAATATATAATAATTACAACTACAAATTGGTGCCATTATCTAAAATTTAATTTAATGTTAACTTATAATAAAATAAAAATGTATTTCCTAAAAATAAAAATATAGTGTTAATTAATGTTAATATACAATAGGTTTAAGTTTAACATCCCAGACAGAAAAATATAATCGGCACAATGCTGGCAAACCGTTGGCGATGGTCGGTTATGCGTTGGCAGAACGTTGCATTAACTATCTTGGCAAAAAAATAGATTTCAAAAAATATTTTTGAAAAAATTGAGAAAACTTTTTTTAATATTTGCTTTTAAAAACATGAAATTTAACCCAGTCCACCAGATTGTCAGCCAAGACCTCTACACTCTAATCTAACGAGACTTGTTATAGATGTGTGATAGCTACAAATTAAATGAATGATAAAAGCATTTCGAGCTAACTTATAAGCATCGAAAAAAGGTATTCCAGAAATTATTAAATGTATTTTAGAAAATTTTAATTGTATATCACAAAATATTATTTGCACTTTAGAAACTACAATATTACGCAAATTTAATTATTTATTTATTTAGTTGTGTCCAGAAATAATGAAATCTATTTCAGAATTTCATAGCTAATAGAGAAAAATTTCTCAAATACATTTCATAATTTCGGAAATACGATTGATAATTTCTGAAATACAGTTTGATAATTTCTGAAATACAGTTGTGAATTTCGGAAATACAATTAATAATTTCTGAAAAATAATTGATAAAACTGAACTTCAATTGACTAGTTCTGAAATACAATTCATAAATGTGAAAAATAATTGATGAGTTCTGAAACACAATTGATAAAAATGAAATTCAATTGATTATTTCTGAAATACAATTGATAAATTTTAAAACAATTAATACAATTGGAAATGGTGTAGAGCGTCAAAAAGATGTAAATAAAATTATTTTATTCAAAGATTTGAATTTAATAAAAAAATAAATATATAATTTTATAAAAAAATTTATAGAAAAAAAAATTTTAATTTTATAAAAAGAAATTCATTTTGTAAAAGAAATGCATATTGAACTCGAGCCCTTCTGAGTTTAAACCTTATTTTAACAAAATATTGTAATTTTTATACAATCAGTACTCTGCCAGTCTATTATTTTGTGAACAGTTGGCAATATATGTCTGGGATCTTATTTAATCCCAAATAAATGGAGATCTTACGTAGTACCCAAATATAATGCGGCATCTAATTTTATCTGTCATTTTTATGGATACTTTTAGATGTCAATCCCCAAATATATTGTTGTTTCTAATTCGATCTGCCATTTTAATACCGAAATAAATTGCTGGATCTAATTCGATCTGCCATTTTTCTGATAAATTTAGATCCAAGTTTATCCCCAAATATATTGCTGGATCTAATTTGATCTGCCATTTTTCGGTTAAATTTAGATCCAAGTTTATCCCCATATATATTGCTGGATCTAATTCGATTAGGAATTTTTCGGATAAATTTAGATCTAAGTTTATCCACATATATATTGCTGGATCTAATTCGATGTGCCATTTTTCGGATCAAATTTGATCTAAGTTTATCCCCAAATATATAGCTAGATCTAATTCGATCTGCCACTTTTTCGGATCAAATTAGATATACGTTTATCCACAAATATATTGCGGGATCTAATTTGATCTGCCAAAATTGAGATCAAATTAGATCTAAGTTTATCCCCAAATATATAGCTGGATCTAATTGGATCCGCCATTTTTCGGATCAAATTAGATCTAAAAATATCCGCAAATATATAGCTGGATCCGCCAATTTTCGGATCAAAATAGATCTAGGTTTATCCCCAAAGATATCACTGGACCTCCCAATTTTGAGATATAACTTGATCTTAGTTTATCCCCATATATACAATGGGATCTAATACGATATGATTGGATACACCCAATTTTGAGATCTAATTGGATCAGCTAGATATTACAGCAGATCTTAAACAATATCAAATTGGATATAATTAGATATTGCGCGAGATCAATTTTTTTTACTCGGGTAAGTATCGTTAAGATGACTATGATTAAAAAAGATACGTAGTGACCATCCTGAAAAATATATTGCATTTAATTTTTCTTTAGATGATAAAATATTTTTTTGCAAATATAACCAATATTTTTTTTGCATATATAACCAATATTTTTCATAAAAATTGGCTTTGAATTGGCTTTTCAGAAAACTGGACCAGGTTATTGCAAAAATGCAAAATTTCAGGCATGCTTTCACAATGCTCGAGGGTGTGTGGTTTGCACTGTGGGCTCGGCCGGAAAAACTTAAGCTCGAAATTACTTTGAATTCGACCCTGAGGAATTTCATAGTAATCCAACCAGCCGGTAAGAAATCACTACATTATTTTCAAAATATTATGATTCTGCCCCACAACGCGCAGAAGAGTTACTCCAAATGGCCTCACATATTTAATGAATGTTCTTTAGTTTGACTCTAGATCAGGCGTCGGCAACACCTATGCCCATGGGCGCTCTCTCACACCTACATAAGCTCACACATAGAACAAAAAAATAACTTAGTCGCAAACAAGCATTCAATGAAGTAGGTTGACAGATCGCTTGTTTGCCAGATTTTTTACACTCTGCATAATGTTTATTGATAAATTTTTTTGGTAATTTATTTTTAAGTTCTTTTGTTTTTATTATTTTTTGTGTTGTTGTTTTTTGATATTTGTTTTTGTAGTTGTTCTTTGCTTTTAAATTTTTATTTTATATTCCCACTATAAACATTTGAAATTTTCAAATTATTATACAAACGATCTTTGTCAGTGCATTGAGAGAGAGAGGCTGCAACTTACTCATACAAACACAAAATAAGGTTGTATATGTTTGCCGATCCCTGCTCTAAAGCCCAAACCACATAGTGAAGGTGCCAGTGGACAGTGCTGTCAAATTTTGTTCTTGAATTTCGCGAAAACGATTTAATACACACAGAAAATAAATTGGTTGGAATTCTATCGGAACGAACGAAATATTTTCATCATTCAATAATTTTAATTGCAGTTATTTAAAATTCATCATCAGGAAAGTTATATTTATTTGTGAACAAAAAATATATATGATGAACCAAAACACTGTCACATTATCCAAAATATTGGCTTTCTAACCAATATTGAAAAATTACTAACTTCCACATTACCTTCAATACCAACAACCACCAATTTATCGAAGATTTAGTCATTTGAATAAAATATCGGCAGCAACAATTTAGTATCAGTTGTGTTTCAATAAAATCGATCACTCTATCCAAAGTATTAGTTTATCCAATCAATTTAAAAATTTTTTTTTAACTTTAGTAGCTTTAACCATTAATTTCCATTATTTTGGTAATTGTAATAATATATTGCGACAAGGAACAGAAATTTTATTTATCATAATAAAATTTTGGAATCTATCATATTTTTTCGTTTCATACATATGCGTGTTTAAATTCTAAGTTAGACAAGAACTAAACGTAAGTATCTGTGGCGCAGGAGGTAGAGACACAGCATTATAGAGTTAGAGATTTGAGTTCAAACCTCAACCAAGGCATTACTTTTTTTTATTGATTCAAATTAAAAGACACAATTGATTTTCTGTTGGGAATATAATTTTATTCAAAAACAAAATATTCAAATTTCAACCTGAAGAAATTCAAATTTGAAATTTGACAAAAAAAATTTATGTCGAGTTTAGCCTAGAGGAAAAGCAATGGGCTGACAAGCGGAGGGTCGCCGGTTCGATCCCAGTTAGCGACATAAAAAAATTTAATTTTTAAATAAATTTTGTGGAACGTATTTTTCTATTTATAGAATTTATAATCCACAAACATTAAAGTAATCTATTAACACAACAAAAATTCAAAAATTGTAAATAACTTTCGGTAGTTACAATGGTATTAAAAATAAATAAAAGTGATTGTACCTGGAACTACAAAAATTCGGTTGGCGAAAAATTCGGTTGGAACTACGAATCTGTTTTCTGTGTGTATTTTTCAAAATTTCTTATCGCGTTTTATTTAAAAAGAGCTCTTGTTTATTTAGAAACTTTTCTAATTTCTCGGCAGTGACAAACAGAGAAGATACAAAAACTGCTTTATCGACAAAACGACGCACTGCGGTCGACACTGCGTTTATGTGGTTTAGGCTTAAATCCAATTGGGAAAACTGCTTTATAAAAAATTTTTTAAGCTTTTTGGTGGCCATAAAAACTGTTTTTTTATGGGGTTTTTTTTTGTAAAAATCTTGAATAGTTATGTGTGCTAGGCATAATCAAAGAGGCTAGAAAATAAATAGAATGCAATCCTCTCTTAATTGATAAGTGGCTATTTTTTTGTTTTCGTCATATTTATTATAAGATAGTTACTATAGGGTGATAATTTGGCATAATTCGACATTTTACAATTTTTTTCCACCCTAAGTTAAGCATTATAATGTTAGCTTTTTATAATTCCTTTTTAATTAAAATTATTAACTGTCCATGAAAAAGAGTACTTTAGGAGAATCAATAAATTTATTCTGGAAGTGACTGTAAATTAAATACATATATAAATTCGGATTTGTCCCAAGAATCTTCTTGCAGTATATTTACACCCAGAAAACAGTCTCAGTTGTGGCCACCGAATTTGTTGCCAATCGAATTCGTGCGGTTACGACAACCATCTTTATATTAAATTATATTTTTCGTCGTGAAAGCCAATATTCGGTTGTCTAATTCAATATTATATTCCACATAAATATTATTATGTTCCACAAAATTTTATTAAAATTAAAAAACTTTTTTGGAATTTTCTGGTATTGAACCCGGTCATTCAGGTTAATAATTCACACTCTTACCCACTGCATCACAACTACTTTTAATTTTCTTAGCCATATTTACTATTTATACATATGAATATTTTATTTTAAAATATTCATAATAAAAAAAAAAAACATATAGATTTTTATCTTTGGCGGGATTTGAACTCGGAAATCCGGCGTACTAATCCAACTCTCTACCGACTACACCACAAACACTTATTAATTTTGAATTTATATGTTCTGCTTGGAAAACAAATATAATAAAAATTCGTTTGCCAATAGCAATCAATAGTTGTGGGTGTTATCAATACAATCCACAATTCGGTTGGTTCTACAGAAACTCGACTTTAAGGTCATATTTGATTAGGATACCCGTATTTGTAGTTATTACTTTCGAATATTGAAATTTTTTTAATAAAGGTTATAGATAACACCAATTTTCTTGTATATTCACTAAAAAAATGGCTGCTTCTACTGCATAGAATTATTAAACTGATACTAATTTTAAAACTGAGTGGAGATACCAATAATTTGTTAACAGGATTGTTTTTTAGTTAATTTTTGGTGTAGTATTCAATTATAGGTAACTCCAAATAAAATAACGTCCTGGCAAATTCATGTTAATGGTTTTGATCGAATTCCAACTAATTTTTTCCTGGGTGTGCAAATGATCATCGCGGTCAGAATCAATGTTTCAATCGCGAAATGAAAGTACACTGTTGCTAAAACAAAACCCTCAAAGTATATTGCAAATCTAGCTCGGTTTTTAATTTGATGGCCTCTTGAAACATCCCAGCAAAAATAAATGGAATGCCTTCTAAATGAATCACTTCCTTCATTACATCACAAAGAATTAATTTAAACAACATCTAATGCTGCAATAAATATACTCTAGTCAGAAGTTCTTTTTCATATATGGTAGTTGCATAGGAACGTGCTGGCACAGAAATCAGAGGGTTGCGGGTTCGAATCCCACCAGGTCGAAAAAAAATTTTTGTAACTTTTTTTACACAATTAATAATTTTTTGTAGTTTTGACTGTAAAATTCTTATTTTTTTCTATTTTTGTACACTCAAAAATTAATTTTTTAAACGATTTAAATTTTTTTTTTTATTTTCTATTAACTTTTTATGAAATTTTATGGAAATATAAAAGTTATAAATAAAGCCTAAACCACATAAAAGCAGTGTCGACCGCAGTGCGACGTTTTGTCGATAAAGCAGGTTTTTGTATTATCTTTATTTGTCACTGGCGAGAAATTAGAAAATTTCCTAAATAAACAAGAGCTGAATTCAAACGAAATTCAACAAGAAATTCTAAAAAATATTAAGGGTTTTCACAAGGGGTGTACTATTTGTTGTATCATTGTATCGTCTTAACAAAAAACAGAGTTGTTAAAAATTAAATTGAAAAAATACAACATTTGAGAATAGCACGATACAACATTTTTACGTATGTTTAGTGTCCTATGTTTGAGTGTGCTAACAGATAGAAAACTGAATAGAAAATCGTTGTTAAACACAAATAAAAATTTTAACAACTCTGTTTTTTGTTAGGACGATACAACGATACAACAGATAGCACACCCCTTATGAACAACCTAATTGAATAGTTATCGCGAAATTCAGGAACAAAATTTGACAATACTGCCACTGTCCACTGACACTGTGAGTATCTGGATTGGGCTTAAATATGTAATTCTTAAAATATTTTTTGTTAAAATACGAAAAAGGTAAATATTACTATTTTGATTGTATTTAAAAAATCCATTTTGATCAAATTTTTTCTAAATATATTTCGAAACTAAATATAACAGAAAAAGAAAAATCCTGTAAACATTTTAGTTAGAACTAGTAAAAATAAGTTAAAAATTACCTTGCAGAAAAAAAAATTTTTTATCTACTAATATGCTGCAAAATTTTTTCCGGATTTTATCAATGTAATTCGTATTAAAAGTTAACTTAAATTTAACCAAAATTTTGTAAATTTAACAGTTTTATTTTTCCTTCTTATCTTACTAGTATTTTTTTTTAATAATAAATACTGCATTTATTTACTTCAAATTACATAACCAAAGCCCTGGGGGCCATATATGATTAATAAAAGCTACTACAAGTAGCTTTTTCTCCTATTTTTACAGCTTTATTTCTGAGTGTATTATTTTTATAAAAAAGCACTTATAAAAATTAACTTTATATATTTTCCAATATGTTATATATTCGTATTGTATTCGTACTCGCCGCTTTATATATTTTTGTTAATAAAAAATGAAAGAAATGGAGATAAAAACAATTTACTGAACAAGACTGCTAAAAGTCAAGTATCAGTTATAACAAGTGATAGCATAGTGGGTAGAGCGTCTGATTGAAATGCCAACGAGTGTGGGTTCAAACCCCACAAGATGCATGAAGATTGTTTTTTTTTTTTTTAATTAAATTAAAATAAAAACAAGTGAAAAAGAACTTCTTTTTCATTGCTTCAAATATACATAATTTGTTTCAAAAAAGAACAACTTCCCTTATGACAAGCCAATGTTAAATTCTTCAGTGAAAACCACAAATTTTCACAACTTCCTATTCAACTGTTGTTATGTTTTAACTACTTCTTTTTCCTCACTTTTTTTCCTGGGATGTGTCTATTTTAATCACGTTCTCGTCGCAAAGACGCACTATCAGTTGATTTTTATTCATATTATTTGTTATTAGCAGTTTGGTGTTAAAAATTGTCGAAATCTATTCTATTTTCCTAATTCTAACACAATGGACTAGCATAAGTAGGGGGCATCGCCTGAATGTTAGTATATAGTAAAAAAAATTAGAAATAGTGAGTAAAAATGTGAGGACACCCGAAAATTTTCACACAAAATAAAACATTTTGTACAAACAAACAATCGGAATAAAAATGACTAAAATTTTGCATTACAGTTCACAGTTCATTTCAATCAATTTTATTTTTGAACTAGTGTATTCTTCCAGTTCACTCGTTTATTCGAGAAATTTTTTCAGTTGTTGTTCATACACTCGTATAAAGGTCTTTAAAAATGTTTGCTGAAAAAAGAGCTGAATCCAGCAAAATGTGTTTGCTAAAAATCGAAAATGACAATTTACCCTCTAAAATCAGCAAAAAATTTCCTGGAAATTAGTTGACTAAACCATCACAAAGAATTTTAAATTTTTAGTTTTTTTTTTTGATTTTCTTAATGCGAATAAAATCTGAACTGCAGAACGCAGTCTACTATTTTCTAGCAAATATTTCTATTTATTGTAGCAGGAGAGTTCATTATTTGTATTCAACTCAATTAAATTTAAGCAAATTAACTTTTTAATATATGGGAAAATCTACGAAACGAAAAAATGAAAAATTTCAAATCAGTGGCACACATTTTTTCTAGATTAACTTATTTATAATGCATTAAAAAGAAGTAATCTGTCGCGTGAATCAATTTTTTGAGTGCTAAAAAAGTTATAAACAAAAAACCGCACACATTTTCGCTAATAAATATCTTTAAGTGTTTGGATTTTTGGGTATGCGACCACACATTTTCAAGTAACCTTTCCCTGCTGAGTCTGAATTTGGTTTCCAAATTTTTCCAACACATCTGGTTTTTGAGAAAATTCACCCAGAAAAGAGATTCATTGTGATAACCGAATTTGTTGCCAATCGAATTGTGGCGGTTGCGACAACTATCTTTAAATTTAATATTGTATCGATCAGTATAACTGAAAGTTTCGGTGGTAAAAAGTTAATTATTCAGTTATGAATACTATTTTTTTCAAAATTCAGTTCAGTAGCTACAATCGAACTTCAAAATATGCTAAACCATTTAGAAATAAAAAAATTGTTTTATCGTTTTTGATGTTTATTCAAATATTATTAAAACAAAAAATGCAATATTTAATACACAAATATCTCTTAAATATTAGTTTCGGAAAAATTTGTGAATTCTTTTTAGAGCAAATGACTAAAACCAGGAGTTCCTTCAAAGCAAATGTCACAGGATCTAAGTTTTAAAAATAGCAGGACCATAGTGTTTTTTTCACAGAAATATTATTGACAAAACAAAAATACTCGGAGGTCTTTAATTGCATTAAATCGCGGCAAGCAACTCACACTCCGAGAACAAATCTTGAATTCTGCGAACCATCATGCGTATATAAAAAAACACACAGAACTACAACCCTTTTTGTTGGTAAATTTTGGGATTCTGTTCTTTCTTGATTGTTTTTGGACTGAAAGGAAAGAACAAAAAATCAGTATTAATAATAATACTTTGGAAATTTTATTGACAGACATGAAATAGATTTATTTTCTTTATTGGGCGAAGAAACTATAGCTGTATTTTCGACTTAACTATATCCGTTAACTTTTAAAAAAATACAAAGTGCATAAAAATGTTTTTTAGACGAAAACTAACATTTTACTTTTCGTATGCACGTTAACTTACAACGTGGATAATTATCAACGTTGAAAACTCAACGTTTATACATTTTCACACCTAGCGTAACTTCCTCGCGTTACCACCTAAAAAGTTTTGCTGCCGTATGTTCGATTATAACGGAAGAATTATAAACATAACCTGTTTAAATTTTTTTTATACTATGATCGGTTTAACGTAGATTTGCTTTAAATACTTAACGTTGATAGGCATGAGACAAAATACAGCTTATATTAAATTATAAATATTTTTTTTACTAATTTTCAAAATGACATTTAATTAGTAGGGAACACTAAAATATTTTTTGTTACTCTTGATTTGTAGTTTTTATGACTAATTCTAAGTTTTGTTACGGTGGAGTTTAACGATTATTCCCATAACTAACTTTTTGATCCAGTATTGGTCGATTTCACCAATTATTAGAAATTACGACCTTTGCTTGATAGTATTACTTAATTATCAAATATAATACTAGATTAGTGTTTTCAATAAAGAAAATTATGTACCCAGCTAAAAATCGACATATATGGATCCATACAGGTTTAATGTATGTGCGTACATGCTCATAAACATGCATTCATGACCATACATGGATATATAAATCTCCATACATGAATCATATATGACCATACGTATATGTCGATTTTTAGCTGGGTAGCTAAAATTCAATTTTTGGTTAATCGAGTGATTGTTTATATTTCTAACCGAATTCCAACTAATTAATTTTCTGTGTGTTGAGGTCAAAGTTAACAAAAACCTTTTTTGGCTATTTTTGAGCGGTTTTTACACACTTTTACCTCGAGTTAATGAAAAAAGATGATACAAATTATGCAATCATCACGGTAAGTTTATTCGAAAACGCATAGTGGCAATATATTTCTATTATTGATTTTCAGTAATGTTGTTGATATTAAATGTAAATTTTGATTTATCAATTTTAAATTTATTATGGAATAAAATTAAGTTAAGAGTATTTACATAAATTTGTTTTTATTAAATTAATAATTTTTAAAATAATTTTTATTTATGTTTTTTTTTCCCACATTTGCAGTTATTTGTACAGTTTTACAATAATTTGAATGTACGTTGTTTTAATTGCATTTGTAGCTGTTTTTACTACATTTGTCAGTTGATTTTTAACAGTTAAAAATAACTTCACATTGCAGTTGATTTAAATGCAAATGCAGTTATTTTAACTGTCATTTGCAGTTGCTTTTACCTACATAATTCCCTGAGTGTAGATTGTGGATTTGTGTATGTTTCTGGTTCTTGTTCATCGTCGGTATCCTTTTCATCGGTGGTCCTCTTTAACCATCAGCATAAATCCCCTAACATAAAATCTAGTTTCTTTCCTCTGTATCTAGTTTCCATGGTTAAAGCTATTTTGTGAAAACGTTCATCTTGCGCATCAGATTCGGTGGAAAGTTGGTTTTCAAACCAATCCATATGGTGATGGAGAAAATGAATTTTTAAAGACATATTCACACCAAGTTCCTCAAAGGCTTGCAAGAGACGTTTAACTCTTTGTGTACTATCTGCTTTTCGTTTTTTGCCAAGAACATTCTCGATTACGTCTTTCATTGCATTCCATGCAATTAATTGATTTTGATCCAAAGAATTATCAAATTCATTATTTTTATCAATCCTCTAATGTCTAGACGGTAATCTACAAGAAAAGACAAAATTTGTATGACAGCGCCATCCGGCGTGAGTTTTAGGTAAAAATTAATATCAAAAATGGATTTCTCGACCACGAAAATAGTAAGATACTACAACTTCCCAGGATAATAAAAATAAATAAGAATTCCCAGGTAGAAATTGCCGACGGTACAAAAAACAAAGCACTGGCAAAGCGTTGGTTTACAATGGTACAAAAAAAAAGCATTGCAAAAGCACTTATTTAGAACGCTTTGTCAACCTTTGGAAAGAGTGCTTTCCCAATACTTGTTTTATAAAGTTTACCACTGTTTATGAAAACAAAAACCACCGGCAAAACATCGGTTCAAAACGATTTGCCAACGTTAGGTAAAAGGACTTTGCCAGTGCTTGTTTTACAAAATTTACAACCGTATATAAAAAATATCACTGGTAAAACATCGGCTTAAAACGAATTGCCAACGTTTGCTAAAAGAACTTTGCCAGTACTTGTTTCACAAAATTTACGACTGTACTGTTTTAATAGTGTTAACTTATAATTTATTTTTATTAATCTTCCCAGCAAAATCTTTCATTACCAAATAAGTGGTTATATTATAGAAATTCATAGCTCCGCACAACTTATTTTTTGACGTCTAAACTCATTATTTTTGTTTGGCGTGGTCGTTTTTATAAGTAGTCACGCTTACCCGCTCGCTTACGAAAAAAATGAGAAGTAAGTAGTTATGAGATTCTGAATAATAAGTGGTTACAAACACGCTTACAAAAAGTTGAATTATAAGTGGTTATCCGACTGCTTATATTCTTAAAAATAAGGAGTTACACAAATACTATTAGCTTCAGGAAATACATTCAGAGAAATTAAAGTTTTTGCTAGTGTGTAATTTTAGTACTCGTAATAAAAATTTTAACACAAAATATATTTACATGTAATAAATACAAATGTATAAAATTTAACTTTGTAAAAAGTACTTATTTAAACTATTACGAGTAAGTCATTATTTTATATTTAGAAACAATGAATACAATAGGCCGTTATTAGGAAGTAATTATTTTATATTACAAAATAATGCAAAAGGTAATGCTATATCATTATTGGTAATGCAGACAGCAATGAGGTGTTTTACCAATATTTTGCTGGGTTATTACTAATTCCCTTTTATTACTGAAATTATCAGTATTTTAATACAAACGAGTAAAAAGGTTAAAGTCGGGCATGCCGACTACACAATACCCTACACTAGTCTGGTGTATTGTTTGGATCCGAAATTCGAATGGGTTAAAATGGGGCTTATGTCAAAATTTTCTATAATGTGAGTCAGCGCACCAAATTTCATTAAAATATCTTAATATTTGCGACCTGCAGTTTGTAACCAAGCCAATTTTGGGGGGACCCTTATATGGGCACTAGTTCTAAACATGGACCGATGTTCACCAAAATCAATAGGCTTCGTCCTTGGGCCAACATAGGTCTATGTACCAAATTTCATCAAAATATCTTAATATTTGCGACCTGCAGCGTAAAAACAATATAATTTTGGGGGGACCCTTATATGGGCACTAGTTCTAAACATGGACCGATGTTCACCAAATCAATAGGCTTCGTCCTTGGGCCAACATAAGTCTATGTACCAAATTTCATCAAAATATCTTAATATTTGCGACCTGCAGCGAATAAACATTATAATTTTGGTAGGACCCTTATATGGGCACTAGGTCTAAACATGGACCGATGTTCACCAAAATCAATAGGCTGCGTTATTGGGCCAATATAGGTCTGTGTACCAAATTTCATAAAATATCTTAATATTTGCTACCTGCAGCGAATAAACATTATAATTTTGGTAGGACCCTTATATGGGCACTAGGTCTAAACATCGACCGATGTTCACCAAAATCAATAGGCTGCGTTATTGGGCCAATGTAGGTCTGTGTACCAAATTTCATCAAAATATCTTAATATTTACGACCTGCAGCGTATAAACAGTATAATTTTGGTAGGACCCTTATATGGGCACTAGGTCTAAACATGGACCGATGTTCACCAAAATCAATAGGCTGCGTTATTGGGCTAACATAGGTCTGTGTACCAAATTTCGTCAAAATATCTTAATATTTACGACCTGCAGCGTATAAACAATATAATTTTGGTAGGACCCTTATATGGGCACTAGGTCTAAACATGGACCGATGTTCACCAAAATCAAACTTGTTCGTCCTTGGGCCAACATAGGTCCGAGTACCAAATTTCATCAAAATATCTTAATAGTTGCGACCTGTAGAGTGCGCACAAAATTGCATGGACAGACAGACAGACGGACATCGTTAAATCGAAATAAAAAAAAATTCTGAACCGATCGGTATACTATAAGGTGGGTCTACGACCAATATTTTTTGGTGTTACAAACATCAGCACAAACTTATAATACCCTGACCACATAGTGGTGTAGGGTATAAAAATCAATGTGCTCAAAACAATTATTTTTTATATAGAGAAAAAAATGTTTTGCAACCATTTGATTTTAATCCAGGCTTTATACTCAGAAAAAGGATTTATTTTTTAAGATTACTTTTTTTCGAAAAACTTTTTTGTAAAAATATTGTTTTCACCTCTAATATTCTCAATATAAAGTTAAAAAACAATAATTTCAGTTAAATTTTTCTTTATTTCAAATAAAAACTGTTATTTAATGTTGATTCTTTTCAAATTATCATAATTTATTAATTGAATTTTCTAAGAAAAATCTTTAAATTTTATCAATTTCAATTGAAAATCGTTTAATATTACAAAAAATACGCAGAATGTAAGTTTAATTTTTATCTTTTGTTTTTCATTTTATGTTATTTCATAATTTAATCTATAATCAAATAAAAAAAAACTAAAACTTCAATCAATTGGGTTTTACTAATGTGTAATATAGGAATTTCTTTCGGCATTTAAAATGCCTGAAAACAACTTTTTAGTCCATTGTAATAGTACTTTTCAGAACGTTGGCAGAGCACTTATTTTACGATTGTTACCAATGCTTTGCCAATGTTCGGAAAGATAAACGGCCAACCGAAGATCGACGTTATCATTTCATCACCCAGTACTTTAATTTTCGAAAAACGGACGCTCTGCCAGCGCTTGTACCACCATATACAGTGATTTGCCAACGTTTTGCCGTTTGTATTTTTCTACCTGGGTTATTTTATCAAATTTTTGATGATTTTTTCTTGTTAGACAGCGTTCCAAAATCACCAAAGTAAAAAAACCCCTTGAGGATTTTGTTATGGAAAATGTTAACTTTCATTTGCTTTTGGTTTCATACCATTTCGATTCGGAAAGTTCGATTTTATATCACTGTGTTTTTAAAGAAAAAATGTATAATTAACTTTTTACAATTGAAAGAAAAAAAATTAAATAGAAATTTATTAATTCAGTTCGAGGCCAATTTCCGTATTATGAATTAACATAACAATTACCGCTGGGCTCAAAACAATTAAATTTCCCGTAATAACAGCAAAGAAAATAATACTAAAAACACAACACTTCTAAGGCATAATAAAATTCAACCGTGAAAGATTTTTGTATCTGTCTTTCATACAAGGACGTCAAAAGATGAATACCCGAGTAAAAAAAATTGATCTCGCGCAATATCTAATTATATCCAATTTGATATTGTTTAAGATCTGCTGTAATATCTAGCTGATCCAATTAGATCTCAAAATTGGGTGTATCCAATCATATCGTATTAGATCCCATTGTATATATGGGGATAAACTAAGATCAAGTTATATCTCAAAATTGGGAGGTCCAGTGATATCTTTGGGGATAAACCTAGATCTATTTTGATCCGAAAATTGGCGGATCCAGCTATATATTTGCGGATATTTTTAGATCTAATTTGATCCGAAAAATGGCGGATCCAATTAGATCCAGCTATATATTTGGGGATAAACTTAGATCTAATTTGATCTCAATTTTGGCAGATCAAATTAGATCCCGCAATATATTTGTGGATAAACGTATATCTAATTTGATCCGAAAAAGTGGCAGATCGAATTAGATCTAGCTATATATTTGGGGATAAACTTAGATCTAATTTGATCCAAAAAATGGCACATCGAATTAGATCCAGCAATATATTTGTGGATAAACTTAGATATAAATTGATCTGAAAAATGGGAGATCAAATTAGATCCAGCAATATATTTGGGGATTAAGTAAGATCTAAATTTATCCAAAAAATTACAGATAAAATTAGATCCATTAATATACTTCGGGATTGCGTAAGATCTTAACTTTTCCGATAAATTGCAGAACGAATTAAATCCAGTGATATATTTGGGGATTTGGTAGGATCTTAATTTATCCCATAAATTGCAGATCGAATTAAAAACAGCAATATATTTGGAGATTGACATCTAAAACTATCCAGAAAAATGACAGCTAAAATTAGATCCCGCATTATATTTGGGTACTACGTAAGATCTCTATTTATTTGGGATTAAATAAGATCCCAGACAGATATTGACAATAGTTCAAAAAATAATACACTGGAAGAGCACTGATTTTATAAAAATTACAATATTTTGTTAAAATAAGGTTTAAACTCAGAAGTCTCGAGTTCGATACCTTTCACGGCTATGCATTTTTTTTTATAAAAATGCGCATTCTCCTTGCTGGTCTTATCGAAATTTTTTCAATCATTTTTATTCTTTTTAATTTACTTGTAAAAATTGTATCATCTTTCTTTGATTTGAAAATAATTTAAACAGAAAGTGATATTAATTAATGATATTGAGTCAAACTAAAATAACATTTATTTACTTAAAAATAACAGATCAACTAAAAACATTTCCCCCATTCAAAAGAATTTCTTTTTATAAAATTATAATTTTATTTTCTATAAATGTTTTTATAAAATTATATTTTTTTATTAAATTGAATTTTTTTTAAAAATAATTTTATTTACATATTTTTAACGCTCTACACCATTTCCAATTGTATCAATTGTTTTTAAGATTTATCAATTGTATTTCAGAAATAATCAATTGAATTTCAGTTTTATCTATTGTATTTCAGAAATTATTAATTGTATTTCCGAAATTCACAACTGTATTTCAGAAATTATCAAACTGTATTTCAGAAATTATCAATTGTATTTCAGAAATTATGAAATGTAATTTAGAAATTTTTCTCTATTAACTATGATAAACCATCAACAAGTTCTGAAATAGATTTGATTATTTCTGAAATACAATTAATAAATTTCTGAAATACATTCCATAATTTCTAAAATACATTTAAAATTTCTGAAATACAATTAATAGCTTCTGAAATACAGTTAATATTGTAGTTGCTGATGAGTTACCATATATGATGGCACCATATATGACAATATATTGTTTAAATGGCACCAATATGGAGCTTTATATGGTAATATATAACTTAGATTCATCCATATACCATTTGATCCGAAAAATGGCCCGATAAAATTGTATCAGTTCTTATTTGTATCAGTTGTTATCTAATTGCATCAGTTTAGATCTGACCTGATTAAATTATGTGTTAATCAGATGAAATTGTATCAGATTTTTGACCTGATACAATTTTATTGGTTTATATTACATGGTATCAGTTTAGGTCCAAATAGATATATTTGTATACAAAATTATATAGTTATATCCCAATTTTGACCTGATATCAGTTTAAAACTTTGATACAATTGTATAGGTTAATTGTCGGATACAATTATATTTTATTTATATAAAATTGAACCAATTACGATCAAACCGATAAAATTGTATCAGATCAAAAATCTGATACAATTTCATCTGATTAACACATAATTGAATCAGGTCAGATCTAAACTGATACATTTAGATAAAAATTGATAAACAATTGATAAAAATATATCGGGCCATTCTTCGGATGAAACTGTATATTTATACAGATATAACTTAATCACATATATGACTATATGTAACTATTTTTCCTCGGGTTGTTAAAATGATACGATATATCAAAGTATATGGTACTATATATGGTAGCATATATTATCATATCTGCATCTGTATTAAAAATGTCGTTCATCAGGTACCATATATGAGCATATATTGTTGAAATGGCACCATATATGACAATATATGGTTTAAATGGCACCAAATATGTTAATATATTTCTTAAATAACAGCATATATAAACATATATGGCACTATATAGTAGCATATATTATCATATCTGGAACTGTATTAAAAATGTTGTTCATGAGGTACCATATATGAGCATATATTGTTGAAATGGCACCATATAAGATAATATATGGTTTAAATGGCAGCATATATGGTAATATATTGCTTAAATAACACCATATATAAATATATATGGCACTATATATGGTAGCATATATTATCATATGTGGAACTGTATTAAAAATATTGTTCATGAGGTACCATATATGGGCATATATTGTTGAAATTGCACCATATATGATAATATATGGTTTAAATGGTACCATATATGATAATATATGGTTTGAATGGCACCATATATGATAATATATAGCTTAAATAACACCATATATAAATATATATCGCACTATATATAGTACTATATATTATCATATCTGGAACTGAATTAAAGATTTTGTTTATGAGGTACCATATATGACCATATATTGTTTAAATGGCACCATATATGATAATATCTAGTTTAACTGTCACCATATATAATTATATATTGTTTAAATGATACCATATATAATTATATATTGCTAAAATGCCACCATATATATTAAGATATAGTTCTATATATAACTATATATGCAATAAGATCAACCATGTTATGTAATATATAATTATATATGCCATATCTAATATTATGAAGGCCGATATCTAATTAGATGAAATTATATATGGCATAATATAAGGAACATTTTTCGGAAAAAACGTCATATATAATTATATATGGATATACATAACGACATGTCTAATTATATATTGTAATATATGCCACATATGATTATATATAATTTTTTTTACTCGGGTATACATAAAAATATAACAAAATATGATTTGAATTATAGACAAAATAAATAATTTAAATTTAACGAAGATAAAGGTAAAATGTTAATATATAAACGAAATATTTATAAATAATTATTTTTATAGTTATTATATTAGTAGAATAGACATTTTGGCAATCGTTTGTGTAAATTTTTTGTGTTCCCTTTCGTTTTTTAAGAAAAAGGTTTTTATAATATATATACATACTAGCGTGCCTTAAAGGTTAGAATTAAATTTCTTTTATATAAAATAAAACGAAATATTTGTTGCTAAGGTAAAATAATTGTTAAGGTAAATTTATTATAGATAAGTCGTATTCGTGGTTGAATACGCTGCGCCCCCCCTGATTTTCTTAAAATTTGCTTTTTTTAAATACAGTTTTTTATAATAAAAACCTTCACCCAGCCACCACAAACAAATAATTCTGACACAACAATAATTCTTGACATTATACATGTGTATGTCAAGATAATTTGGTAAAGTGCGCACATAGGTAGATGGACCCGTAAATAGTTTTGTTCATTTGTGTTTTGAATGAAAATAAAAAAAACATTTAAAGCAGGGTTGGTAAGCGATTTATAATCTTAAAGATAGCGGGCGAAGCCCTCTACGTTGTTAGCGTGCCTTAAAGTTTAGAATTAAATTTCTTTTAGATAAAATAAAACACAATATTTGTTATTAAGATAAAATAATTGTTAAGGTAAATTTATTGTAATGTTTAAGTACAAACACTATTTTTTGCCTCTTCATTTTTATATAAATAAATCATTTAGTATACCAACACGTGAGCATGTAACAACTAATTGTCTGTTGTTCAAGCCATCGGCGTAGATATGTCGTATTCGTAGTTGGGTGGGTAAATTCGCTTTGTTTATTTAAAGTACAGTTTTTATAATAAAAGCCTTCACCCAGCCACCACAAATAAATAATTCTGACACAACAATGGGTTTAAAATAAATAAATATTTAATCACTTTTTCTCATGAAAGTGGATTGTTATTAATGAATCCATTACAAATTGCAATATATATGTGTATGTCAAGATAATTTGGTAAAGTGCGAACTTAGGTAGATAGACCCGTAAGTAGCTTTATTCATTTGTGTTTTGAATGAAAATAAATAACGTAAAGAACGGTTGGCAAGCGATATTGAAGTTTTTTTTAATTCCAGTAAATGTAAAGTTAGACCTGGCAATTCAAGAAAATTCACAAATTCAGTTGGAAAATTTACTGCGTCGGTTTCTTCCACCGGTGCTTCGTTACCTGCAGTTTAAATATCAGAATATATAAGTTAAATTTTTTCTCTTTTAGAAAATTTGTTTAACTTTTTCGAGAGTATATTTCAATGCTACATAAGTTTCATATTCCCCTTTTTGTTCCTCCCAGTAAAAATCCCAAATATATGTAATCTGCCTCAATCGCATGCGAAATTTCAAGTACCAAACTCCGGCAGTTTGAGTCATTCAAATTCCATTCCATTTTGTTTAACAATTTCAGTGTTCCAATGCAACTCCTTCCAAGATTCCATTTCGTTCACCATTCCATTGCATTTCGTTCCCATTATCTGTTATTCCAATTCCACTCGTTCCCCGTTTCATTCCATTTCGTTCCTACTGTCTTGTGTATCGATATTGATATCAGTCGCTTCTCTTTCCATTCCATTTCTTTGCACTTGCTCCGTTCCATTCCGCTTTTAACTGCAGCGTTTCAATTCCACTCGTTTCCCATTCTATGCCATCTCGCTCCTCATTCCATTTCGTTCTATAGTCCATTCCTTTTCGTTCCCTCTTCCAATCCATTTCCATTGTCTATAATTTCAATTCCACTCGTTCAACGTTTATATCCATTTCGTTCCACTTGTGTAGTGTTACAATTCCACTCGTTTCCTATTTAGTTTCTTTCTAGTTTAGTGTTCCATATACGCTCGTTCTTTAAATTTTAGGTTTCTAGCTAAAGACGCAGATGTTCAGGGGGGGGGGGCAATTTTCCCCTTTTGAGCCACCATTTTTACCACGTTCCTGTCCAAAGTCCTAAAAATGCCTTGTCGATAAGTTAGCCCATACTCCAAGGAAAACATATTATAAATTACAGGTTTCTAGCCGAAGGGTTCGGTTAGGCCATCAAGGGGGAGAATTATTGCGTTTTTACCCTTCCCGGTAGATATTTCCAAAAATTCCGAGAACGTCTGTGTTGGAGGATGAACCTACTACATACATAATTTTAGGTCTCTATATCCAGCAGTTTGCCCAACTCGACAAACAGGAAGTTTTTTCACTTTTTTTTTTTAGTGGGACACTTTTTCTTTTTTCGTCCCTCCCGGTTGGAATTAGGCTGGAAGAGGAACCTAAGTACCGAATTTCAGCTTCCTAGTTCCAGCAGTTTGGACAGGTCGTTAAGGGGCCACTTTCCCTTTTTGAGCCCCCATTTTATAACGACCCTGTCTGTAATTCAAAATAGTATCTTTCTAATAAGTTAGCCCTTACTCCAGGGACCCACATTTTAAATTTCAGGTTTCTAGCCGAAGGTGTTTTTACAGGCCACCAAGGGGAGGCTTTCTTCTTTTTGCCCCTTCCTTTGGGAATTTCGATCTTCGCGGCTGTCTGCGATGGATGAGGAACATTCATACCAAATTTTAACTTCATTGCCTCAGCGGTTTGGGCAGGCCGTTATTGGGGACATTTTTCCCTTTCAACCCACATTTTTACTATGTTTCTGTTCCAAAATAGAAAAATTACGTTGCCGGTGAGTTAGTCCTACTCCAGAGAATACATATTTAAAATTTTAGGTTGGCCAGAAGGGATTGGGTAGGCCGTCAAGGAGAATACTTTTCCCCTTATCTCCCTCCCGATAGGGATTTCAAAAATTCCGTCTAAGCCTACACAGAAGGAGGAACTCACATACCGAACTTCGGCTACATAGTTTCAGCAGTTTGGGCAGGCCGTCAAGGGGGAAACATCCCCCTTTTGGGATATCCTGTAGGGAATTCCAAAAATACAAACTTTGTCGATGTCTACTACAGTGGAGGAACGTTTATGCCAAATTTCAACTTCTTACCTTCAGTGGTTTGGGCAGGCCAGGGGGACACTTTTTCAATTTGTGAGACCGTCTTAGCGGACGTCTATGCCGCATATCAAGAAACCTTGTTTTAGTGGAGATATCCATGGGGGGGAGGAAAAAAAGTACTTTTTGTGAAATTATATTTTTTTAAATGGAATTTTTTGGAAAAAGCGAAATTTTTTGGAAAAAGATACATTAGTTTTACAAAGTACTTTATTGGAAGAAGGTACTTTTTTTGAAAAAGTTATTTTTAGGAAAAATTTTTTTTTTTTGGAAAAAGTTCCTTTTTTTGGGAAAAGGTCTGTTTTTGGAAAAGGTATTTTTTTGGAAAAAGGTATTTTTTTGGAAAAATGTATTTTTTTGGAAAAATGTATTTTTTTGGAAAAATGTATTTTTTTGGAAAAAGGTACTTTTTTTGGATAAGGTACTCTTTTTTTGGAAAAAGGTAAATTTTTTTAGAAAAAGGTACTTTTTTGGAAAAAGGTACTTTTTTTGGAAAAAGGTAATTTTTTGTGAAAAAAGGTACATTTTTTGTAAAAAGGTAAATTTTTTTAGAAAAAGGTACTTTTTTGGAAAAAGGTACTTTTTTTGGAAAAAGGTAATTTTTTTGGAAAAAGGTACTTTTTTTTGGAAAAAGGTACTTTTTTTTTGGAAAAAGGTACTTTTTGTGAAAAAAGGTACATTTTTTGTAAAAATGTAGTTTTTGTGGAAAAAGGTACATTTTTTGGAAAAATGTAGTTTTTTGAAAAAGGTACTTTTTTCAAAAAGGTACTTTTTTGGAAAAAGGCACTTTTTTTGGAAAAAGGTACTTTTTTGGAAAACAGTACTATTTTTGTCCCCTTTTTGCCCCTCCCGATAAGAATTTCCAAAAATTCCGTCTCAACGGAAGTCTATACCGGTCAAGGAACCTACATACCAAATTTCAACATCATAGCTCCAGCAGTTTGAGCAGGCCGTCAAGGGGGAGACTTTTTCCACCTTTTGCCACTCCCTGTAAAACTTTCGAAAAAATTCCGTCTTGGTGGATGTCTACGATAGTGGAGGAACCTTTATACCAAATTTCAACTTCCTACCTCCAGGGGTTTGGGCATGCCGTCAAGGGGGGCTCTTTTCCCCTTTTTAACCCCCATTTTTACAACGTCCCTGTCCAAAATTCTTGAAAGTACTTTCTAGAAAAGTTAGCCCCTACTCTAAAATTTCAGCTTTCTAGTCAAAGGGGTTTTGGCAGGCCGTCAAGGGGGAGACTTTCCCCCTTTTTGCCCGTTCCGGTAGGAATTTCCAAAAATCCCGTCTTAGCGGACGTCTACGCCGAAAGAGGAACCTACATACCAAATTTCAACGTCCTAGCTTCAGCGGTTTGGGCTGGGCGATGTTGAGTCAGTCAGTCACGTTATTCTTTTATATATAGAGATAGCCAGCAAAACCTTCTATTACCCGGTAATGACTTTGGTAAGAAGAAATAAGGGTACGTAACCTCTTATTTTCTATTACCAAAGCTATTGTTTTAAGAAGGGCATATCCATCGAGGTACATAACTCCTTAGCTACACTCAAAATAATACGTCTGTTGGCTGGATAGAAAAATTTGTTACTTTAACAAAATTTATTCCTGTTTTTTGGCTTAAAATAAAATTTGTTGATTTTAACAAATTCTTATGTTAAATTTAACAAATCTAAATTAAAGAAAAAAATCTGTAAAAGTGCAGTTTTATTTGTAATTATACTAAGTCGTAAAATTTGTTCAAATTAAGGGTCTCGGGATCCTCCCCAGTCCTAGTCCATATAATCTAAGGGCGTGTAAGTTCACTCCTAAGGAGCAAACATTTTGTTCGTTTTGCTCTACCTCGCTTAGTTTTCGAGATATGGGCTATTTTGTGAAGTAGAAAATTTTTATAAGAAATTCCCGATGGCCCAAGGCCCCACCATGTTGGATAGAGATAACCCCTTTAGCTGGGGTATCATCTGATTAGGGGCAGTCGAAATTTTTGGGATTCTCGTCAATTTTGCTCGATCTCTCTTAGTTTTCGAGATATGGGCCATTTTAAAAAATCGGGAGGGAAAGAAATAGCGCCATTTTTAAAACTTCGGATACACTGGTGGCGCCATCTACAGGGTAATAACAGAAACATGAAAATATTATATTTTAACAATAAATTTTGTAAAATATAACGAATGGGTTCTTAAAAATTAGTTATAAATAGTTCTGAAAATTAACACTCAAAACTAGTTAAAGTACTGTGGATTATTAGTATAGTGTTAAATGGAGATAACTAAAATATTTGTTTAAATCAGTGTTTCAACTAAAAATTTGTTAGAAATTAGTAAAATCGATTTGAAACCCGTTTGACAGATTTTTTGACTGACGTATTATTTTAAGTGTAGTAATATGTAATTGTGAATTTACATGTTAAGCTTACCTATTACCTCTAGGTTACAAAAAAACATTTCATCTTGTTTTATATTGAAAAAATTTTAGCAAAAAATTTTGGAAAATGTTTTTTTTATAAATTTGGGTTATAAATAAGCTTTTTGTAATGAAGGGGGTAAGCTCTTACATTTCTCTTACTAGACCTATTATTTTAACAAGGGCATGTCCATCGTTGTAACTCCTTACCTAGTAACATGTTATTCTGAACTTACAGGTAAGGAGTTTTTAAAAACATTTTGTATAAATTTTAATTTTTAAACCGAATATCAATTTTAAATTCACGGGTTTTTAACAAAAAATGGAATTTCTAAAATTTTCTAGAAAAACGAATTATTTATACCTATAAAACATCCAAACGTATGAATTTGGTATTAAAAGTAATGCAGGGGTAAGGTATAAGGGTCTAATGTAATGCAAGGGTAAGCGGTAAAGTATAATTTCTCTACAAGTTTTTTGAGTTTTTCACAGTCTACTAATATTCAGCAAAAGGTTTTTTTGATTTTAACTAGGATTTTTGTTAATTGCAATCGACTAAGTTTAAACAAAACTTTTATTTTACTATTTTTTTTTGGTAAAATTCAGCTCGCTGATTTTCAACAAACCCCTTTTGCTGAAATTACCAACTTTTTTGCAAGCATGCTCCTGACTAAAAATTTACTGGCATAGGAACAGTTTTTGCTGACTTTACCGACTTTTCTTTTAGTGTATATAGTATAACGAAATCCGAAACCTGTTCTTTGAATTTTAGTGAAAAGGAAGGTATCCCGATTGGGCCCCTGATCTTAATGAAATTTGGATATATGTATAGTAGAGGAGAAAAAAAAGAGACATGTTTTTTAGCGGCCCAATCTCATGTTTAAGGGTTAAAAAATGGGATCAAAACATATCTGAAATATACGAAATTTAGATTTATTTTTACACAGCGTTAAATTACTTGAGAAAATTAAAATTTTGATATCGATATTGCTCATGCGCAATACCATATTTAGTGGTTAAAAACGGGATCAAAAATGTTCCAATTTTTTGTGTTTTTAATTTACACTCAGAGAATTTTGTCGGTAAAATTATCTGCAATTTCAGTTAAAAAAGTGTAGGTACACTGCAAATGCATTTAAAATTAACTGATATTGCAGTTATATTAATTTTAATTGCAATTAAAAATAACTAGACTTAAATACAAATACAGTGTACACTTTGTTAACTGCAAATGCAGTTAATATTATTTTCGGAGTGTAATTTAAAAACATAAAAAATTGGGTAATTTTTGACTTTTTAACCCATAAAAATGATATTGAGTCGCTTAAAAATACGTTAACATTGTGTTTTTCTCCTCTATGACATATTGGAATCTCATCCCATTGGCATACCTTCCTTGTGTAGTTATTCTTAAGCTAGAATTAGTTATACGTAACGTGACGAATCAGCTGATTCAATCTAAAATACTGAGTAAAAAAAAATAAACTGCCAGCTATGCTCTTTTAACTCATTAAATTTTCCATAAGGAGATACGTCACGTTACGTCCACGTGTGGCTAATGGAGCCTTTACTTACGCACTAATTACTTCAGTATAGCGCGTCCATCTCTGGAGTGTCAAGATAATGTACACCGCGAAAGAAAATCTTAAGTTTTTTTATATGTATTTTGAAGTTTAATTTTAGCAAACTTTAAGTACAGTACTCTTTTGCTTTTCAAAAAAAGGCAAATTGAATACAATTGTTTAATATTTTAAGAAAATCTTATTTAGTTTTGTTTGTTTTGTATAAGATTCTGTACGCAGAGCCGTAAAGGCATATTCATACTTTTAGATGGATGTTGTATATTTTGGTTATTGTTTTTTTTTTTTTTTTGTTACCAACAATCATTATTAAAGCCATTATCTGAACTTGTGTGTAAATCGAATTATTGGCAATTTATAGTGTGGCGTGGAAGATAAGTGGTTATATTAGCAGCGGACGGTCGGTTGTTGAATGGAAACATTAAATAACCGACCAAACAGAAGATGTGGCAGACTGAAACCAAACCAATATCAACTTAAATCGAATTATTTTAACGAACTAACGATCGATTCATGGTTTGATAGGTCGGTTGGTTATTTGGTTGGATAAATAGCTGCCTGGTTAGTTAGTCTATTTAGCCTGCTTCGTATAATTTAAATCTTACATATACACGTTTGTACACAAGTTCCAGTAATGTATCTTGTATTATGTGTATATAGTATGCCGCATGTAGTAAGTACATGTTTTTAGTTTTGCAAGTGAATGGCTCGTTTTACTAAATAATAACGATTCGTTGTGGCTGTTTACCTTTTGCGCCTCCCGCTATCGCTCCAATTTGAAGTGGCCATCCATCGCACGTTGCACTGATCTTGAAAATTCATTCCGTAAGCTCTTGCACGTGGACTGTTTGATAAATTTTAAACAGTTTCTTGTATTTCTGAAGTAGTTCCTTTCCAGTAGGCAATTACTCGAGTTTGTCGTTCTAATATTAGGTTTGTTCATCATAATTTTGGGTTAAAGGCTCCATTAGTCTAATAGTATCGTGTCAGCTGTTTACTATTAGTTAATGTTGACTCAACTAATTAGTTTTGAAGTACATTTAAGGTAAGAAAATCTATTGAAAATAGTTTTCTACCTCACAATACATCATTTCGCCGCACTTTACTTCCAAACTAATTTAAGCTTAAAGGCTCCATTAGTCCGGTAGTATCGTAAAGCATCGTGTCAGCTGTTTACTTCTGAGTGTTGATATTATATACAACTGTTTAGTTTTGAACTAAGAACATCTATTGAAAATAGATTTCTACTTCACGATACCTCATTTCGCAGCACTTTACTTCCAAACTAATTTGGGCTTTAAGTATCGTGAGGTAGAAATCTATTTTCAATAGATTTTCTTACCTCAAATGTACTTCCAAACTAAGTAGTTGTTAGTTAACTAAAAGTAAACAGTTGACACGATACTTTACGATACTACTAGACTAATGGAGTCTTAAGTATAGTAAAATGAAAGAACAAAAAATTCTCTCACAAACAGATACAAATGCCTTAAATACCGAGATCGCACAAAACCACCTTTCACGTCCAAAAATAAACGTTAAATTTATACATATAAAAAACAGCTGTTATTAAGAACAAAATAAAAATATAGAATAAAATAAAAATGATATTTTATTTATTTCATCTACAGAATTATATTCTTACAGATTACTGTACAAAAGAAAATGTTAAAAACTAGATAAATTGTTCAAATAAAAATAACTTAAACTTACCCTTATTTACATTACAATTTAAAATTGGAGAGAAACTATTGCATAAATGCATACATCTTGCAATCGGTTCATTTTCAGCGTAATTAGATCTATGAACAGATTCCTCGAAAACGCGATTTACTCTTAAATCTCTTGGAAGTCGATACAATATAAAATATTCACTAATTTCAGAACAGTTTATTTTACCCAATAGATCCTTAAAAACAAACATTATTGCGAAATATGATCTACGATCGCTTAACGATTGTAAACCCAATAATTTCCTCCTAACATCATAGGATGGTAAATCATAAGGCCAAATTAATTTCAAAGCCGGCTTTATAAACATTTTTGGAATACGCTCAATATGATTGGATGCACCTGCTTGATACGGACTTCAAGTTATTGAACAATATTCCAACTTACTACGAACCAATGAAACATATAACGATTTGAGAGAATAAGGATCTTTGAAATCCTTAGAATTTCTTCTCATAAAGCCGAGCATACTATACGCTTTAGATTTTATATAGAGAACAAATTGCAAGCCATGTATGCCAATAGACCCTAAAAAAACAAATAAGTACAATTAACATTGTTGGGAAATCGTTAATATGTTTTATGTGTCTACTAGACAAGCAAAATACCATAGTCGATGAATTGACTCTACAAATAAGTGATGATAAGCAGTTTTGGAGCGAAGCTGCAACTAAATTAATGTTGGCGATAATAGAGGAACTGCGGGCAAAGTTTGGCAAGAGCATTTCTATAAAAACCAAGAATAAAGTGTATAAGGCGGCGTTTAAAGATAGCAACTAAAGGACACAACTTCACACGAACAAAAACTGAGAATAAATTTGAATTGCTTGCGCGCCAATATAAAAAAAATTGCCTTTAACAATAAACAAACTGACAATTTCAAAAGCGGGAAACTTTAAAACATACTAACTTATCTCAAAATAAACAAGTCTTGTTGTAAATGATGTTCCAAGCTGCTCAAGGTCAGTTGATTATCCAAACTGCTCGAGTTCAACTTCCAAAAAGAGGAGACAAATTGATGTTAAAGAACAGCTTATGCAAAAGATTGATGAAATGAAGGAAGAAAAAAAGACTGTCATATGCAAGTGACAGTAACCTTAAAAAAAGGATGAAGGAGAAGAGCAAAGGGAAAAGTGATCGCAAAACAAATTGGAACTTCTTGAAATACTGGTAAATCGAAATAAGCCGTCATAAACATACACATCATTTTTAAACATTTTTTTTATTGTTATCTTAGTTACTAGATTTCATTTGTTGTTTCAAAAATTCTGACCATTTTTATGATAGACAATACAATTGTTTCAAGGGCATCAACATTTTGTTGTTTCAAAAAGGTTGATAATTTTCATAATAGATAATACAATGAGATCACTACACTACAATATCATATTAGTATTTGGACTTAAGGTAGAACAATATTCTAACTAAATGCACAAATTAGAACTCTCATAAATTTGAACCATTCAGAAATTAGAACCGGCCATTTTAATGTTTTGGACGCTCTGAAATTAGAACCTACACTCAACCAAAAAAGTCTGTAATAGTATTTACGGGAAATGTAACTGTTTTGAGCCCAGCGGTATTTTTTGCTAATTTCAGCAACACATATCTGTTAATCTGTAGTACAACAAAATTAGTACAAAAAATTAGTAGTCGCTACTAAATTTTAGCAAAATTGTTGTAAACTGCAATTCAAAATCCATTTGCTAAAATCAGTTAAAAACTTACTAAATATCAATAATTTTAGTACAATGAAATTAGTATAAATAATTAGTTGCAGCTACTAAATTTTAGTAAATTGTTGTAAACTGTAATTTAAAATTAATCTGCTGAAATTATATCAAATTATATATAAATACATATAATTAGATGAAAATTTGAAAATAAAATTTTTGTAAATATTGTTGAGATCACTTATTTTTATTCATATTAAATAATAATGACCGATATAACAGTTTGGTTACAAAATGGGAATTTGGCGCTCTTTGGTATTTTGATTCAATATAAAAAAATTTTATTGATTGAAAGATGTTTGAAATGAGAATTGAATGCGATTTAGGCCGTTTTTAGGATGCAGATTGTCGTTAAACTTAGAATAACAGTTTGTAACTAAAATCCTTTTAAAATGTGGTTTATTTTGTTTTATTTCAATAAAGACCAAAATTCAAAACGAATTTGGAAATAGCTGACAAAATAAATTTTCAGTTTAACTCAACATCGCAAAAATTTGTCGGAACAAATTTGTCTTTCTTATAAAATGTGTGTGTCTTTCTCATAAAATAAAAAATTCAACTTTCGCAATTAATTTTTTTTTCACGGAAAAAACAACATGTTTTTGTCCAATTCTTATTTTTAAATTTAAAAATAAAAAAAGTTTTTTCGACCTTTAATTCCACAACGAAAAACAATTATATTTCCTTATTTCTTTAAAATTATTTTTATTTTAATAAATTCTTAATTGAGTATTTTGCCAAATATTTAAAAAATAGATGTTAAATTCAATTATAAACATTAATTTACATGTCAAAGTTAGGGTTTGGGGTTCGGGAATTCCCGGGAAAAGTTTGCAGGGAATTGCCGGGAAAATAATATATTTTTCCCGGGAAAACAGGAAATTTTAAAAATATTACATTTTTTAATTTGTTTTTGTCTGGAATAGGATTTTTTTATTTTAGTCATAAAAAACATTTTAAACATCAAAACAAAAATGTCATTTTTAAAATCTTTTAAAAGGAAATCAATTTATTTGACACAAACAAAAAAAATGTTGCCAAGTAATTTCAAATAATAAAGATTTTTCGCATAACTTATTCAAAATTTAAGTAGTAAAACCTAAAAACTTGGTAAAATGTTTAAAAGAAATGTGAAAAAAAGTTTTGTTTCTTACAAATAATCGCCCTTACTATCTAAATTTTTCAAATGTATATTTTAGTTAAAGTCGACTTTAGTTAAAATATTGGGTGGCAGTATACCTTGACTTGGTTTATTTTTGAGCATTCTGATTGGTTAATTTATTTTCAACCAATCAAAATGTTTGAAAATATAAATATTTTTGTAGGGTTTTCATACAGAAAATTAATAAAACCGTATGATTAAAAATAAAGTCGACTTTAAATTTAAAATACTTCTTTATATTAAGGGCCAATAATTTTACAAGTAACGTTTTCATTAATAAATGTGATATTTTCAAGTAAGTTTACTTTATTTTAATACATCTGCTTTCAAACTAATATATTCTTTTATATTAAAGAATAAAATGTCAGGAGTATGGAAATACTTCACAAAAAAGAACAATGCAGCGCAGTGCAATATTTGCCCTAAAAGACTAATTGTATCTAAATTTGGTTAAAAAAAAAAATGATGGCCATGCAACTTCTCTTGAAGAAAACAACAACAAGAATAACCTTCCAGCTAAAATTTGCAAAGTACCCAAAGAAAAAAGTGTAAGCTGAATAGGCAATGAACGTTTTATGGGAGGGCAAACATTTCCTGAAATGGTATCCAAATTAGCCGCAGTCGACGGAATGTCAATCCGCACCATAACTAGATCTTCGTTTATTCGAGAAAGTTTTTATAATAAAACACTGGCATTGCCAAAAAATGAAACCGATGTAAAGAACATTATATTAAATTACTACAATCATATCTTTTATCATGATAAAGGAAATATCGAGCAATATTTCCAACAATACGAGATTTACTCTAATCTTAGCTGAATGGACAAGAATATCACAAAAGAGATATTTGAACACATGTACACTCTAAAAAATGTTTGTAAATTTACTACTATAAAATGGGTAAAATTTTGTTTAATTTTAAATATAAACAAAAAATGCGTAAACTTTTTTTGTACACACTTTCATACGCAATAATACACACACAAAGTATTTTTAGACATTATGTGCTTATAAATAAACACATTGTGCCTAAAATTACTATTGTTTTGTTAAATAAAATTTTTACGCACAAAGTTGGTAAATATACTATCCAATAATAGTAATAAATACTCTGACATTTCAAATTGGAAAAAATTTAAAAAAAATTATAAATAATAAAAAGGAAAATAGCAACATAAATTGTAAATGAAATTGTTTTTGGTAATTATTAACGCATGTGGTAGTCTAAACCATAGTATACTATAGTAGCCCCACTCATTAAAAAATTGAGAGCTTGTCCCTATCTCATGTAGTTGTAGTATTAAGAACCATATGTACAAGTAAAATTACAAACACTACTTAATTTTTTCAAATGACAGAAAAAGAGTAAAGCTACTATATTATACTATGGTCTAAACCTCATTTCAAAATTGAAAACGCCGTAAGAGAGACACGGCCTACGCAGGAACTACTGGGTGCAATAACTCCTGCTCAACAAAATGCCTTCTTTGCAAGGGAGGCAGTCAACCAACAACCGTCAACAATAACGGGAGAAAACGCCGTAAGAGAGATACGGCCTAGGTAAAACAACTGGGTGCGATGACTCCTGCTCAACAAAATGCCTTCTTTGAAAGGGAGGCAGTAACCGTCAACAATAACGGGAGAAAACGCCTTAAGAGAGATATGGCCTACACAGGAACAACTGAGTGCAATGACTCCTGCTCAACAAAATGCTTTCTTTGCAAGTTAGGCAGTACTCAATGAATACTGACTTTGTTGAGCAGGAGTCATTGCACTCAGTTGTTTCTGCGTAGGCCATATCTCTCTTAAGGCGTTTTCTCCCATTATTGTTGACGGTTACTGCCCCCCTTTCAAAGAAGGCATTTTGTTGAGCAGGAGTCATCGCACCCATTCAATAGTTATAACAAATTTTTATATGAATTTTATACAAATGCTAATGACTAATTTGGACATAAACGATTATGACTCGGATATTATTATTAATAAAATACGTACTAAAAATTAATTTGTTATTTTATTAAAAAAAAATTTTGTGTGGTGCTTAAAGTTAGCACACCTGTTGTAAATGTACGCATTATATTTTATTTTTACGCACTTTCTGTGGATTTTTGCGCATTTTTTTTGGATTTTTACGCATTTTATGCGTACATTTACACGTGAAACGTGCTTTTTTACACAAAAATTTAGTAAATTAACACACTAATTTCAAATATTCATTTAATTTTTACGCACTTTCAATGTAAAATTACAAATTATTTGTGCACCAACTTAAACACAATGTGCGTATTTTTTTTCAATTACGCACATAGAGTAAATTTACCCAATTTATAGTAGGAGTTCAGTTTCCTACTATAAGTTGGGTAAATTTCAACAGAATTTAATTAGAGTGTATGTATAAACGGAAATAATTAATTTTATAACCTGGGGTTGGTTTATATATCAGGAAGATGTAATGCTGATGAAATAAGAAGAATTGTAGAAATAAGACTAGAAGAGTTTTATTTGTCTTTGGAAAATAACATTGTGGCGACCATATCTAATGGGCCAAATGCGATAAAACGGTTTGTTTCCGACAGTCCAGTAGTGGGTGCTTTCTGCTGAAATTTGGCAGTGCTTAGAGTAATTTATGTGAAATAAAATGTTCAACATTCTGATATTTTTTACTTTGAATTCTCACTACACAGACTGAATTTGTACTGAAATAGTGTTTTTTTTAACAAAAATTACTTATATAGGTGGTTTTCATTAACAATTTTTTTCAAAAATATTTCCAGGGATTCCAGGGAATCAAATATTTTCATTCCCGTTTCCCGGGAAATAAAAAAGTCCGGGAAATCCCAAACCCTAGTCAAAGTGCAAAATTCAAAACCAGATCCACAATTTCTGCTTTTTTTAAATTTTTATAGTGCAATTAAACTTATTAAAATTATGTATATTAGATATCATGTCAGATATAATAGCTATGAGATCACTGCATGGCTGGATGGCAACCATTATGTTGTTTGCTCGATATGGAATTGGATGTGGTTGAAAAAGTTCGAAAGTTTCTGGATCACATAAAGGAATGGTTATATGGAAGATGATATGGTCATCAGTTATTCCACCTTTCACATTCATAACCTTGTAGAGCTGAAGTCTTGGTTTACCGGCAATTGTTGAGATGCCGAAATGTGATTCCTTATTTGCACTAGTTCTGATTCAAGTTGTGATGGTGTTAACAGCAACGGGCTGATTCTTCCGTGGTGCGAGTCGGATAATGCAGAAAATATTGTTGTTTGAATTTGATGTAATCTGGCGGAAATCATCGAAAGTTGAACTGATAGGGATATAAAAATTTGAAATAGTTTGGTTTGATAATGCTCCTTTTCATCCGCGTGTAGCCTTGATACGATTTCCGCTAATTCAGCATCCAGGTTGTCGAATTTTGCTTTGATTATGCTTTCATTCTGTTTAAATACGTTCAGTGTTGCATCAATAATTGACGTTTGATTTCTTAGGACCTGTTTAAGCTTATTTCCGTCTTCCTTGATTGAATTGATGGTGTTTGACATCTGTTCCGCATAATTTGAGTCTAAAACACCGAAAAAAGAATTAGCAATATTACCGACAACGTTTATTGCACCACGTTTCGTTCGCTTTCCTTTTAGTAAAATATTTTAATTTTTTAAGTCTGCCAATCCGAATTCAAGAGTTCTTAATGTATTCGTGCAGGTTGTCTTTTAATTTATAAGACTACATAAATGCTGCAAGGCTATAGTTCCATTGGTAAAAGCAGCCATCTCTCGCCAATAGGGTTGTAATGCGTAATAGTTTACCACATTCCACTCAGATCGGGATATTCTAGTGTTGCCAATTCCTTCGAAGTGTAATCCGATGTTCGGTTCAAATTCCGTTATTTCCACCTTTCCTTCGAAAACGAGTGGAAGTGCGAAGAGTGTTAACAGCAATATAGGCATGCTGGGAAGTGCTGATAACCTCCGTTTTTTGGTCCCCGGAATTTCATCAGGTGGTGGTGCAGAGAGTTTTGCTTGGCAATTATCGGTTGATGTAGTAGCCTGCTGATTTTTATTTAGCTGCCATTCTTCAATGTCGTCATTGATTCTAGGAAGTTGTGCCAGGTATCGCACTGCTCGTTTAAAAATACCTGAAGCCGTTTTCACATCTGCAATTCTTACAATACCATCGTTGCCCCTATAGGTTTTCATCACCCGTCCCAATGGCCATTTCATGACTGGAACGTTATCCTCTTTGACAATAACCATATCTCCTTCTTTAAGATTTTTTGACTGATCTTGCCATTTATTCCGGTATTGTAGTTCGTTGAGATAGTCCCGAGACCACCTGCTCCATAATTCATGCTTCAGCCGAGAAACTAACTTCCATCTAGTTTCCAAGCTAGTGTTTGTGAACTTAGCTTGTGCGTCGATTTGGGCTGTCAGTGGTTCTCCGATTAGAAAATGTCCTGGAGTAAGTGCAGCTGTATCATTCGGATCAGTTGACATGGGTTGAAATCGGTCTGGAATTTAGTATAGCTTCAATTTCTATTACCAACGTTTCGCGCTCTTCATATGTCAAAGATGCATTTCCCAAACTTCTCACTAGAAGAAGTTTTGCTGATTTTAAAGCTGCTTCCCAAAGACCATCAAAATGTGGTGCTCTTGGTGATATAAAATTTAACTGAATCCCGTTTTTGTCGCATTCATTTGTAATTGCTTCTTGTGAGTCTGAAGAGTAAATTACTGTTGACAGTTCAGGTAATTTATTTTTTGCTCCGACAAAATTTGCAGCATTGTCACAATACGGCGACCAATGAATCTTTTAAGAGCCCCAAGAAATGCGTCGGTTGTGAGATCACTCACAAGCTCTAAATGTACAGCCTTCGTAGCGAAACAGCAAAAAACTGCAATGTAAGTCTTGTGCGGTCTTTTTCCACGTAGTTTGTAGTGCACTGTTATTGGACCGCAGTAGTCGACTCCAGCGTTTATAAATGGTCGAGCTGGTGTTACTCGTGTTGAAGGCAAATTTCCCATTATTTGATTGAATAGAGCTGGTTTGGCTCTTCTGCATACTGTACAGCGATGAATTGCAGCCCGAGCCATAATTTTTCTTTTATTGGCCAAAACCTTTGTCGAACAATTCCTAGTAATGTTTGTGCACCGCAGTGTTTATTGTCTTTATGAGTCATTTCAAATATTAGTTTTGAAATCGAATCGTTGTACGGGATGGGCAATTGGTGCTTTGATGAATTGGTGCCAATGATGAAGCGTCAATTCGACCGCCAACCCGAATTAGTCCATTTTGGTCCAGAAACGGTGAAAGATTACTTAAACTGCATGCACCTCGTAATTCATTGTATCTTTTTAGCCATTGGATTTCTTCTTTAAATTCCGCTTCTTGCATTTTTTTGATTATTGGAGTTAGTGCTAGATTTAATTCCATCGTCGCTAATGGTATTTGAGTCACTCGGTTCTCCCTTTTACACCTGACATTGTTTATAAAGCGCAAAATGTATCCTAAAATTCGCTGTAATCGATGAAAACAATCCTTGTGCTTCATTTTGTATACAAAATCAGGCTCCCTTGCTGCCACGATGAGTGACTCGGGTGCCCTTCTTTTCCTTTCCAAATTGTTAGTAGAGGAGCTTGGACTGAATTTCGGAGGCCAGACTGTTTCCTTGCCATGTAAAAATAGTGGCCCATAGAACCACAGAGTACATTCTTTTAAAGCCTTAGGTGATATTCCTCTGGATAGAATGTCTGCTGGATTGTGTTTCGAGCTGACGCCATTATTCTGGTCGTGTTGTTTCCTGAATACTTGAAATCCGATTTGCCACAAAAGTATTGAATAACGCTGATGATGAGTGTATCCATGACAATACAATCTTCGAATCAGTCCAAAACCATATTGAGCCTGTGAATTGAAGGTCAGCTGTGATTTTGGCTTCTAATTGCGCTCCTAGTACTGCTGCACAAAGTTCCAAGCGCGGGATTGTTTGTTTTCTAAGTGGTGCTACGCGAGATTTGGCACATAACAATCGTGTTGTAATGGTGCCATTTTTGAAGACTGATCGAATATATGCTGCGGCTGCAAATGCCTTTTCCGATGCGTCAGTGAAAATGTGTAATTGAGTGACTTCTGGAGTTCCTCCGTTAAAAATATGCCTTGAAATCTGTAGTGTTTTCAATGCGCATAAGTCTGAGCGGAATGTGAGCCATGTTGTATGCAGATCTTCAGGTAGGGATTGATCCCAGTCCAGTTTCAACTCCCACAATTTCTGGATAAGAATTTTGGCTGATACCACTATGGGAGAAAGATTCCTAGTGGATCGAAAAGCCTTGCAAGGTCTGAAGCTACAGTACGTTTAGTAACTCTTTTGATTTCTTCTACGTTAACCTTAACGATGATAAGGATGATAATCTATCCTTCGGGAGCCAGGTGAGCCCTAATGTTTGTATGGAGTAAGCGTTTGAGTTTTCAAAATCTAAATTTATTTCCAGATCTCCTTGTGGAATATTTCTGAGCAGTTGCGGGTGATTTGCACACCATTTTCGTAAGTTAAAACCACCTTCTTTAATGATCTTCGTTAGCTGTTCTTGTAATTGCATTGCAATTGTTAAATTATCTGCCCCGCTCAGACCATCGTCTACGTAGAAATTCTCTTGGAGGAATTTCGAGGCCAGCGGGTAACGATCGCTGTTCTCCTTAGCCAGTTGTTGTAGACACCTTGTTGCTAAGTACCGGGCAGCTTTTGTTCCATATGTAACAGTGTTAAGCTGGTAGTATGAAATAGGCTGATTGATGTCCTTTCTCCAAATAATAAGTTGAAATCGGCGATCTTCGGGTGATATCATGACTTGTCTATACATTTTTTCTACATCAGTAGTAAATACGAATCTAGGAATCGAAATCTTAGTAGTATGGAGAATAACTCGCTTTGCACCGTTGCTCCTGTGTAAATGAGGTCGTTCAGTGAGTATCCTGATGATGTTTTGGCTGATGCATCGAATACTACGCGCAGTTTAGTGGTAGAACTCTCAGGCCGTAACACGCAGTGATGCGGAATGAAGTAGTTTGATGAGAGAATTGCATCTGATGATATTTTCGTCATGTGCCCCATTGACTCGTATCCATCCATAAACTTGGCATATTCGGTTCTTATTTCGGGATTTTTCTGCAGTCGACGCTCAAGTGATAGAAATCTGTTCAGAGCAACTTTATCTGACTCGCCTAGAGCATTAGGGCTTTGGTGAAATGGTATCCTTACTACGAATCGATTTTCGTCGTTGTTGACGGTATGTTGCGTGAAGTGTTCTTCACATTGCCGTTCCGCTAAGGAAAGCGTTTTGTCATTGTGTTTAATTTCATTCAACTCCCATAAGCGAGCTATGGAAAGTTCAAGACTTTCATCGGTGGTGTAGACAAAGCATGATGCATGATGCATGATCCTCAATTTTACCTGAGACAACCCACCCAAATACCGTGTTTTGTAGTATTGGAAGTTGTTTAGATAACTTGATTTGTCCAATCGATAGTAGCTGATGATAATGTTCCTCACCCAATAATATGTCGATTTTGTCAGGACGGTAAAAAGATGGATCAGCTAACACCAGATTTTTGGGTATCGCCAAGTTATCTGTGTTGATAAATTGTGATGGTTGCGGCGAGATGATGCGAGGCAGTACAAATGCTTCAAGTGGAGTTGAAAACCCATTAATTCGAGATTTTAGTGCCACATTTACTCGGGGCTGTGTCTTGGTGTTAGTTGTTCCAATTCCATTAATATTTACAAAAGATGGCTTCATTGATATACCAAGTTGTTTTGCTAAACGCTCAGTGACGAAATTGACTTGAGATCCTGAGTCTAGCAAGGCACGGCACTTGGTGATTGCTTGTTGGCTGCAATGAGTGTGGCGGCTTCTAATTCATTTGGTGAACAAGTATTTGAAAAGGTGGTGTCTGGCTTATCTTTTGTAGATAGTGCAGTTGCAGCTAATGATGTCCTCTTGTTGTCGGTTGCTTGGTTTGATGAAACTTTTGTTGATACAAGGTGTAGCATTGTATTATGCCTTTATTGCATTTTGTGCAAGATCTTGATGTGCAAATTTTGGTTAAATGGGCCGATTTTAAACAATTGCAGCACAATTTGTGTTTTTGTGTAAAATGTAGGCGCTCCGGAGGTGTCAATTGTTGAAACTTTTGCCTCCGATATAGAGGATGAGCACCATTTTTACAAAGTATGCATACAATTTCGTTTTGGTTGGATGAAGCCGCAGAAGCACATACCTTCGAAGATGATTTCTTTTTCTGGCCCATTGCTTCCATTGATTACAAACGTATTGCCAGGAAATTCAGAAAATCTTTGACCTGTGGTAGTTCTTTTGGACTTGGTAATGATCGCTCATAAAGAACATGGGTGCTACGATCTAGTTTTTTAACTAGTAGGTGCAGTAAAATAGGGTCCCACGTAGCTGTGTCGACCCCAATATTTTGTAATGCATGCAAGCATTCTTGTGTTACGTCATGCAGTTGCTTAATGGCTGCTGCCGATGACCCGGTTGATGGTTAATCAAGTAGTTGCTGTATTAGCGTTAGGACAAGAACTCGCTTATTGTTATATCACTCTTGTAACATTTTCCAAGCTACATCATAATTGTCAGCTGTAGTGGAAAAATGACTTATCAGTTTTCCTGCCTCTTCTATGACGTTAGATTTAAGGTACCACATCTTCTGTACCGTGGGAATTTGTTGGTTGTCGACAAGTTGAGAAAAGAGATCAAAAAACGTTCTCCATTGAATTGTGGGAGAGTTACCTTTGATAGCGGTAGAACGTTGTTCTCCTCAAGTTGGGATCTTCGTTCTGGTGTTATATTCGCTGACCGTTTGAAGTTATCGACGATAATTTTTTCGAGATTGGTATATTGGTCTTGATAGGATTCCCATATTGAGAAATGCAAGTTCTGGACTTGCTCCCACAACTTTTCCTTAAGAGTCATATTCGCCGCTGTCGGATCTATGATGAGTAACCGCTTGAGAGATGCCATCATAACATTTTGCCTCCTAATTGTTGAGTTAGTTGTAGAGACGCTTGGTGCCGTTGGATCCTCGTTAGTCGCAGGTGTCCTAATTGAAACAGTGGGCTTACCGTCAGCATGGTGTTGATTTGGTTCCATTGCTGGCCCATTTGGAGATTCCATCATGGCTGCTTCGAAAATTTCTCGGTATTTTAACGTAAGTTCCGATATTTTCTTATAATACTTCTCGGTGAAGTATTTGTGGTCTGTTGATATATTTTCAAAACACCGTATTTTGTTGTCGGTGGTTTCGAAATCAGACCATGCCATATCCAATCGTTTGAGACGATCCTCATAATAAAGTACTGCCTTCCGAGATGCTGAATCCTTTCTGACGTTTCGAATAATGTTCTCAATGAAGTTACCCGTTGTCTTTGGGATTCTATTAATTTACTGAACACAGTCATATTTGAGTCTTCTGGACTCTGTGCCATTGTCGTGTGGGTGTAGCTGGTGTTAAATCAGGATATTACCCGGATCTTAATTTGTCGATGAGGTCTGCTATTGTTGCGTCTGAGCCAGGTTACAGAATAAGTAATCTCCTGGTAATGTAGAGTTGTACCGATTAATATTGTACCGTGATTAATAATTTAAAGTTGAATGTGATCTTGTGCCAAGTTACAGAATATGGGTTTCACCAATGTAGATGTTGTGCTACTGGTATATGGCGGCGTGTGTTCAAGGGGTGTTCAGAATTCCTTACCACTGGTGGGGGGAAACTCTAAACAACGATCAAGTCGGGGTCACCAAAATGTTATATTAACCACAAAAGTTTGCCTTTTCGGGTTTTGGTCATTAAAATAAAAATAACACGGGGAATCACCGAGTTATTCGTGGTGTGTACAATTCGGTCATATGCATGTGAAATTTGATACGCTTGTACAAATATGGTTTAGTTGATGACCGAAGGTCAAAGTGAAAGTTGTTCATTCGGTTGAAAGTCTTTTAAAAAAATACTAAGGATACTAAGGCTAAAATATTAAAAAGATCTTAATGAAGGTGTGCATGGAAATCCTTTAGCCCAAGATTTTAATGTGACAAAATCTGCCATCAGCTACATAAAATCAAAAAATCAAGAAATAATGGATGCTGCTGAAAGCACCTATGAGGAAAAAAAATATTTACACAGCGCGGAATATCCGGAGATGGAAAATCGCCTTTATAAGTGGTTTTTAAATCAACGTGAAAAGAAAAGCACACTGACAGGATCCGTATTAAAAGCAAAAGCTAAGTCAATTTTTTGTGAAATGTACCCCGATAAAAATGAAAATGCATTTACTGTAAGTGATGGATGGTTTTCAGAATTTAAAACCCGACATAGAATAAGTTTTTAAAAATTGGTGGTGACACATTTTCTAGTGATGTTGGTGAGGTCCATCCATTTCTACACAGCTTTCGTGCAAAAGTGGCGGAAATGGGGTTAATCGCAACACAAATCTATAATGCCGGTGCCTACCAGATAAAACATGTGTCGCTGCTTGTGAAAAAAGTTCCCAAGGATTTAAAATTCAAAAAGAGCGCGTTTTAATTTTACTAGGCGCAAATTCTGATGGCTCACAAAAATTAAAACCATTGGTTATTGGAAAAGCTAGGTGCTTCAAAGGATTTGATAACCCACTTCATTATGACTTTTCGAAAAATGTTTGGATGACTTCTCGGATCTTAAATGATTGGTTTCACAAGTTATTTATCAAAGAGGTATGTTTAGCGAATGCATATTTGTAGTTCTATATTTTTTAATTTTTTGTTTTACAGTTCATCCGATTTTCTAAAGACAATAAGTTGGTCCGCTCATGCACCAATTCAGAAACTCCAAAGTGAGGATGGAAATATAATTACATATTTCTTGCCGCCAAATGCAACAACAGCTGTGCAGCCAATGGATCCAAATTCTATTAAAATGACAAAACTTATTTACAGAAGTAAGTAGCTAGCTCAATTAATTGGTGATGGTGGTGATATTGATAAACTTTTGAACTAATACATTAATATTGCTGAAACCAGCTTGGGATGAGAAACCACAAAGTGTTAAACAATTCTTGGTCCAAATTATTAAATTGAGACTCAGGCCATTACGATAGCGATGATGATTTGCCACTAGCACAAGTGGCTCAACGAAATAAGGATTGCAATGCAGTTCTTCAAATAAATCTAGATCTTTTGACTAAAATTATGCCAAACAATTCCATAAGTGTAAATCAAATCGAAGAATCCCAGCGAAATTATCAATTCCAAAGAACCGATTGTAGAACCAGTGCACCTTCTTTAGAACCCGTTCTACTTTAAGTTCTACCATCGATGATTTTTGTTTGAGTTTGTCGCAAAAGCAATCGATTATATTATGCTAAACTAGAATGTATACCTGTTCTTTGCAACCGGTTGAAGAATCAGTGGTTTCATCAGTGTAATTTATATGGGATTTTTTTTAACGGAATAAGTTACAAAAAGCTTGAAAAGAACAAGTACTTGTTCTGCGTAACTGATTAAAGAATGTATTCTTTAGAACTTTAAAGAACTGGTTGTAGCACTACTTCTAAGGAAACAATAAAAGAAGTGATGTATATTTTAAATTCAGTATTTATTTTTCTCTTTAAATAATTATTAAATTAATTGCATATTTTAATAATACAAAAAATATATATACAAAAACAACTGTATTTAAGCCCGTATTTAACTAGCATTTTTCTCGAATTTTATAGGATTATTAAAGTATTTGGTTATTTACGAAAAAGTTAAAAATTAATAGAAAAAAATCAAATAAAAACCCTTAAAAATGTAAGAAAAAATCTAGTTAAATATGGGCTTTTATACTTTTTTAAATAATGTTTTAAATAATTACACATCAATAAAAAATATTAAATTAAATAATAAATTATATAAAGAATTTTAAAAATAAAACATTAAATTAAAACACAAAATATCGTTAAACCAACTGAATTATTTTCTTTAAAATTCCAATTAAGAAATGGTTAATTTTCAATTTGATGTGACGATTACTTATTAATTTGTAAACAATAAAGAAAATACAAGTAAAAAATAATACGATTTTACGTTAGGTTGTCATCTTGAGGGTTATTATTTTCTTTGTTAGAGACTTTTTCATCGTTGTTAGATTGTTTTTCTGCTTTCTTTTTTAAACAGATTGCTTTGAAATATTTGTTTTTTGCTGCTTTGAGTCCATATCTTAAATCATTTATAAAGACGTCTCTGTTATAATTGTCATTTTTTGCCGAAGCACCTATGAAAAAAAATTGTGTTATTATTTAAAATGGCAAAGTTCGTAGCAAATTAAACAAGAATACTTACAATATAATATATCAAGAAAGTTGGGATAATTCAGCAGACGTCGTTTTTCTTGTACCCCATCAACGTTAAATTCCAAAATAAGTTCAGTTGACAAAATAGATTCCATTTTTTGTTTAATACTTCCTTCGGCCATAATATTTTTAATGGATTTTATCTGAAATGTATAAAAAACAAGTAAACGTAATATTCTGAAATTTTCAATTTGAAAAATTTCTTAACTAATCACAAAATCAACAGAAATTCAGATTTGATATTCGGAATCCAATTTTCAAATAGAATTTTCTAACCCAGCCAGCAAAATGTGGATACTTTTTTGAGGGTTCTTAATCTATGAGTCATAAGTTACTGAAACAAAACACATTTTTTTTTTTTAAATTTTCAAATTTTTTGTCAAAAATTCCTCATATTTTGGACGAAAATATGAGCCTTCTAAAATGAATCACAAAGACACAAAAATTTGAGCTAAATTATTAAATCCAAAAGATGGTTTAGAAATGACTCAGAAATGTAAACAAATTTGAATATTTTGTGAACAATTCAAAAAAGACTCAAAAAATGATTAATTTTTGAGCCTTTTTAATTTTTTTAACATGAGGTTTCTAAAAGACGTTTGTTGTCACACGATTGTCACGTTCGTGTGAAGCAAAACGTCATCCAGAAACACCACCTAAATCTTTTTTTGAGTCAGTTTTGAATCAAAAAAAAGAAGGCTCTTTTGGATGAACCACTTCCATACAAAAATTTGAATTTTTAATAATATTTTTTGAGCTTTTTTTGATTCCTTTTTAGGCTTGTTTGCTGGCTGGGAAGTTTAAATTAAAATTTTTTTAATATGTTAATGTTGTTTTTGTCTCACCATTTCATGTTTACTTTCTTCATTGATTTCATTTTCTAAGTCGTCTAGCGACTTTATATTATTTATGGGAAATTTTTGCAAAAATCTTGGTACTGAAAATTGAGTTTTTATTAGATTACGCAGCAACACAGATTGTTCACCGATGACGTTGGTTATTGTGGAATTCTGGGCATCACTCTTTACTGTAAATAAATTATAAACAATATTAACGATTTCATTTAAAGCTATTCTGAAAGTCGTTTTCAACATTCGCCGTTAATGGTGAATGTGAATGTTAATACATACACTTTAAAGTTGCCATATCTTCCAAAACTTTGTTAAGTTTTTCAGTAAAAACAGCATGGAGTTGTAAATTTTGTCTTAGAATAATATCTAAAAGAACATTTAAATGAATGCATTAGTTTTTTATAATAAATAATTAAAACTTTTATTTTACTAACCTTTCATGTTGGCAATTTCACTTGTTAATTTCAAAAGTTGTGAATTCAATTCTTCGTTTTCAGTTTGTAGTTTTTGTATTTTGTATTTCGGTGACATCTAAAATAGGATTTGAAATATAATTTACATAATTAGAGGAAGCAAAAGATATCCACTTGTAAGTGGTAATAAAAAAAATTTTTGATTAATGTCTTTGACATTAAAAGTTTCTAAACTACTATATTCTATTGTAGGACCAACGAAAAATATTCCTAAATAAGAGGAATTCATAGGGTCATTAAAATAGTCAAATTTATTTGTTATTTTTTCACTCAAAAATGTTTCGTCTGAAGTAAATTCTTGTATTTTAACGTGGTCACCATCAGAATTAACCACCATGTTGTCAGGATAATTTTTTGAAAAATAAAAGTTGGCAGCGAAAATTGATTTTATTTTTCCTTTCGGGGTTTTATTTATTGTTTTATAAGTTTTTTCGATAGGCTTCATAATTGAAGACTCACAAAATTGGTTAAAAAATTGCTGAGGGATGTGTTTAGGCGTTCGTAATTTGAATTTAATTGTTTTCATGTAGTTTTCGAACTTATACGCTGAAAAACTACTTAAACATCCATGAACTTTAACACAATCTGCCAAATGCAACAGATTATGTACGTTGTATGTAACACTACTCTCCCCATATATGCCTGGAAATAATTCAACAAACTTTACGATCAATTCTTCTGCCTTCTCTATGTTTTCTCTAAACGTTTTAGGACATAGAAGCATCCTGTATGCACAACTAAGCATAAGAAAATGTTTAAAAATTTCTTCATTAAAAAACTTTCGAACTACATAAATGCCCCAATACAAAATGAAATGTTTGAACTCTAAGGCCTTCCACCTAAAAAGCTCTGTTATGGAACGTGATTTTCTTCGAAAGTCTTTAGGTATGTGTGGTATAAAAGAAGTTAACACAGAAGATAACTCTACCACCTTGGTCGACGGTCTTAGTTTTTTTGTGTAAGGTTGATTAATACTTTTTTTGTAACACTGAGATCTACAAGGTGCATTGGGTCTAAAGGAAATTGTGTTACCATTTGTACACCTATTTCCTCTAGTCCCAATTTTTGATGCAGATATAAATTCTTGTGATATGGAACATCACGTCTTTGTATAAAATCATCATCAGTTCTAAGTGTATCAGTAAAAGTAGTAAAAACGGTGGTATAGTTTATTCTTTGTCCACGTTGACAACATTTAGGGCAACCGTGCAAGCCATTATGTCCAATGGTACCACAAACAAAAGCCCTTGCAGGAGCGTCCACTATGAAGGCTCGAAATTCGATTTGAATCGTTTTATCACCGATAACAAAGCCGTTTTCCAAAAGGTCTTTACTTTCAGTAATAAAATCATGAAGAAAAATATTAATGTCTGTTGGTTTGTTAGAACCTATATAGGTACCGATTACGAAAACATCTACATCGGAAAGATTATAAATATGACCGAGTATAGGCCATAAACCTGTAGATGAACTCTTAAATAGAGGTAGACCATCGATCCCAACATCTATTTTTAAAGTACACATGTTTTTTGCAATAATTATTTGGGAAATTTTTTTCAATTGTTTTTTAAGGTCTATGTGTACGTATGTTCCAGGAGCTACAGAACGCTGAATACATTTAGCTTTCCGTCTATGTAACCCTGGAACGCTTACCGGAACATTCATTTTTTCCGATTTTAGAATTTTCAGTAAATTTGTGCAGGCCTTGACCGAAATTCTATGGTTTGTGTACCACTTTTTTAATTTAAGCCGAAGGCGCTGAGAAGGATTCATGATTATGGAACTTCTTCGGCTTGGTAAATTTTCCATAACACTTAACACTCCCAAATCAGCAGCATTATCTACATCTATATCTCGCGAAGTAGAAGAATAATCCTGAATATCACCAGGATTCTCCAAATTCACTTCTTCCACACCAAGAGAATGCTGCTCATATGGCGGTTCATAATTATTTAAAAGATTAGTAATTCTTTTTTTTTTCTTTTATAGTTTCGTATTTTAGTTTTCTTTTAGAAATCATATTTAATACTTACTTTTTTTTTCCTTTAAATTACAAATTTTCGTAGAAGTTGTTCTTTTTTTTTGTTCAAAATTTCACAATTAAGTTTTTTTTTTGTATTATTTCACTTTTTCCACTTTATCTGTACACTTTTTATAAATTACTTTAATTCAATAATCGGCATTCTTTAATTGATTTGAATTTAAAATGCCGACTACTTTTCTTTTCGTTATTTTTTGCAAAGTGTTCTTTTAACCCTTTTCAGATGACAGGTGTGTTTTTTTTTATTTATATTAAATAAAAAAAAATAGTAATTAGAGATCGCAACGATATTAATGATTAACTGTCAAAAGATAGAACTCAACAATCACCTTGTGTCTACAAATGTAAATAAATGTGCAGTGAAAATAACACACAGAGCAACAAAAACGAATGCAATTTTGTTGTTGATTTATTTCTATTTTTCAAATATTATTGCATTTGTAGACACCAGGTTATTAACTAGTGTCTTCAAATGCAATAAAATATGGCAAAAACTATGAAAATAACTCACAAAGCGACATTTTATTTTGTTTTCCATGTTATTTTCAAATTTCATTGCACGTTTTATTGCATACGTAGACACTTACCCCTAAATTCATAAATGATTTGTAAAATTGTAGGAGGTTTATTGAACAAATTTTGTATGAAAATTTCGTTTTGTAAACCTCCTATAACTTTACAAAGCGTTTATGAATTGAGAGGAAGTAAATATCTTATATGAGTCGAAATACAATACAATAGATTCTATTCTGACGAAATGTAATCAGTAGCACGACGAATCTTTGCGTATCATACAAACAAATGGGAAATTTTTTCCGCTTTTAAGCACAAATTAGTTTGGAAGTATCGTAAAAAAAAGTAACGTAGCATTCTTATAATAAATAAAGAGTATAAAAAATAAAAATATTGTTTTTTATCTTTTTCTTGTGCATAGAATTAAATGTCAAGTAATAAAATTGAAAACTTCTATTTTCAATAGAACTTTTTTACGAGTTTACTGGACAACAGTTTCAATGCATAAAAAAAGACAAAAATATTTTCTATATTATTTTAACACATTGAATTGATTACAGATACGTTTTTTTTACTTTACGATTAGACTAATGAAGCCTTTAGCTTCAGTTTTAATTGTGTTTCTACTCTCATACTTATATTTGAAGTAAAAACAAAAATCAAACAGCTGATAAATTTTGTATTAAAGAATTTTTGTTTTCTAAAGCACAAGTTTTTGACTTAAAAGAAATTCGTCACATATTCACATTAAGTTTCATAAAAGGTTAATGTACGGATAAATTCTTATTTGTCAAAATGTATATATTTACAAAAATGACAAGCTATTTTAATATGTGACAGATGATGGGAGCATTAACCGTGTAGTGAAAAATTAAAAGGATTTGAAGTATTGGCTCAAAATCCTGTTCCATAATTGTTGGTGCTGATTTCAACCAAATTTTTTTCCAAAAACAATCTAGGAATATTTGTATGTATGTACCACTCTTCAAGAACAAACAACTTCCATTGCAAAATATACCAAAAGAAATGTATAAATTTTCCTGGGTACACAAATTATGATGTTAAAGCAAATTCTAGTTCAAACAGCAAACAAAAAAAGGGAACAACCATTTACAAGTAAATCTGAGTACCACCAAAATAAATTTGGTCGCTATTAGTATTACTAATATCTATATTTCTTCAAGTTTTGTGGTGATATTTGGTTTTGCCTGGATCAATTTTGGTGTGTTTGAGGAAGCAGGCAGTCAAATTAAAGTGAGTATGTACAAGGTTTGTCCATTGTGTTATGGACAGGATCTACATCAGTTGAGAGCTGAAATACATTTTTACCAAGAGTTTTCAAAATGCTACATTACAAAATTATCAACAGATTAGAAAAATTGTCAGTTTTTTTAGTTTACGATTTTTCGGATTAAATTTATTTTTTTTATATGTATATTTAAGAACCGTTGAGTACTTTCGGAACTAGTTTGCAATTCCGTAGTTGTCCCAGTAAGTTCGATCGAGAACGATATTGTATATAAAATGTAAATAACACCGTTGGAATTGAATAACAATTTATATTATGAATATATGCGTCATTCTCCCATAACCGCTTGAGTCGAAATTCGTAGTTCTTAAGGCACATCTACACGAGATAGAAAACTTCTAGAGATAGAGCAAAAAACACCTCTAATTAGCTCTATTGTGAATGATTTAAGCTATTTATAGGTGTTTTTTGCTCTACCTCTAGTAATTTTCTCTCTCGTGTAGATGTGCCTTTAGATATAACTCTAAATCTAAATTTTGTTCTGTTTAATTTTTCGAAAATTGAATTACATAATGAGTAATAGTGTTAATAAAAATGTATAAATATGGGGCCCAATTTTGATGTTTTGCACTTAAGTGCTAATTTAAAATTTAGTTCTTGATTTTTAATAGCTAAGGCCGAATTTTTAGGATGTAGATTATCTTTAAACTTAGTTTAATGCAGTTTGTAACTAGAATACTGATTTTGAAAGGTATTCCAGTTACAAGTTTTGTTAGCAAACTTGTAATGGATGGCAACATTCGTTTTCGGTAAAACTAAATCACGTTTAGCTGACATCCCATCGGCCTAAGTAACTTAATCGATTTCGGTCTACTACTACATTTAGACCTGAGCAAAAACTACATAGGTTTTGTACAAAATGAATTTTTCTTGTTTTTTATATATGCATTTTGACAAGTAAAAACTCACAAGACCCAAAAATCAGGTAATTAGGCCTAAATACAGTATTTAATATTTCTTAAGTAAGAAATTTTGTTTGAAAAATTCTTATTAAAAAACAAATAATCTTAATTCTGACTATAGAATTGGTCTAAGAATACAATTTTTTTGTCTTAAGTAAATTTAAGTTTACTTCTGGAACTTACATATTTGAAAATTATTGTAAAAAAAACTATTTCAACAAAAGGAGCTTATGTAAACTTAAGCGCCAAAATTTTTTAAAAAATTACCTTAAGCCGTTTTTTAAGAATTAAACCATCTCAATAATGGAGTACTGAACTCTGCAGAGTGGAATCCACTGTCCTTATGAGGACATCAATAATAAGCAATACACTCGTTTGACGCTAAAACCATCTTAAGCGATTTTGCGAAAATGACACAGATATTTTTTGATGTTTCGCAGAAAATTAACATAATCCAATCCATCATTATTTGGATCAAAATTAATTTTTTTTAAATAAACTTTCTGTCTACACAAGAAAATATTATTTATAATCATGGATGGTAACAGAAACAAATGCGGTTATCGTTAGGGTAACGATATTTTAGGTAATTTCGGTAAAGGTATTTTAAGGGTGACGCTATTTCATTTATTTCGGTATCGGTATTTTAAGGATAACGGTATTTGAGTTATTTCGGTAACAGTATTTGAGGGATAACGATATTTGAGTTATTTCGGTAACGGTATTTTAAGGTTAACGGTATTTCAGTTATATCGGTGACGGTATTTTAAGGATAACGGTAGTCAGTTATTTCGGTACATACCGCATTTTTTTTTGTAAAAACCAAGTTATGTGAAATACTCAATAACCACGTGCAATTACCAAGAGCAGAGAATTAAAAATAACGGTAACGGTATTTTAAGGATAACGCTATTTCATGTATTTCGGTAACGGTATTTTAAGGTTATCGATATTTAATTTATTTCGGTATCGGTATTTTAAGGATAATGTTATTTAAGGTATTTCGGTAACGGTATTTTAAGGATAACGGTATTCCGGGTATTTCGGTAACGGTATTTTAGGAGTAACGGTAGTCAGTTGAAAGGGTTTTGAATCGATAACGATATTTTAGCGGTATTGCCTGCCAAAACTATTTATAATATAACGATCTTATGACTCAAATAAACATGCAAAACATTAAATTTATTTATTCTTATAAAAATGGACAAAATGATTATGCATTTGACTAATCAAACATCTTTATCAAAATTTACCAGATATGTGGTTATGTAACTACATACCTGGTAATGGTAACTACCCAGGAAAAAATTTTTAGTATTTTGGAAGCAGTAAAAATACGAAGCGCTTAAAAACGCGCTACAAATTCTGCTTTACAGAGTTGCGCCACTTTATACGTATACAATACACAAAAACTTTTCCAATTTGATTGTATACCCTGCAAAACTGCCTTAAACGAAGCAAATCGTAAGCAAGTTATTTAAAAAATTATAGTGCTACGCTATTCCCTTACGATGAAGCAGGTTGTAAGGGAGTAAAATAAAATGTAAGTTATCCAAGGATTAATGCGCATGAAATCTGAGTCATCTCAAACATGTTTTACCCTTCTTTATTAGAGTTTAATGTATAGAAGCCACATAAACATGAGTCAGTATGCATTTTGAATACATTTATTTTCATAAGAAGTCGCGTTTAAATGCGCTCAATGAAAATTATGAATTTGTTGCATCTTTTCAGCAGCAAAAAAAGCACTTTTTCCAAAAAAGAAGTGCATGAATCTATTTGCGGTTAAATGCACTTCCGAAAAACATGAATTTACTGCAATTTTTCAGCAGCGAATAATGCGCTTTTTCTCACAAAACAACGTGCTTCCAAGCGGGCCCTTTGTATGGAAAAATCATGCCTTCCGTAAGCAGCTTTTTAAGGGATTAATTTTATTTATTCCTTTACAAAGCTGCATCCAGCGAAGCAGGTTTTTTGCTGGGTAGTTACTTTTATTATTACATTTCTTATTACCTTTGTATGGAACATTACTTTATTTTTGAAATAATGATAAAAATAAGTCATTATTAGTAATGAATTATTTTTTATTTTGAACTTGTGGAAAAAGTAACTAGTTATTAGTGGCTCATTATTATATATTTTATAATAATCCAGAAAGTAATTCGGTGTCATGTAGTAATAATTGGGTAATAATTGTTTTGTGATAAAATAAAGCTTGCGTAACTAGTCCCCTTATTATTTCATCATTTTCTGTGAAAAAAATTTACAGAAATGAAAACTTTTCAGAAATTAGAACATCCCGATAATTATTTGAAAAAATAACATAAAAATTAAGTTTTAAACCAAAAAGTTTTTACAAATTTATCTTCATCGGGATAAACAGTAATTGCATTAAATGAATTAAATGTGCTAAAATCCCAAAACTTATTTGGCAAATTGTGAAAAATAATCTGTTGCAGGCATGTCGCTATCCGAATTTCATTCTTGCCTAAGTTTTTTATTCCAAAGATCAATACATGGCATTAACATTTGAAAATGATTTCGGACATAGGACCACCATGGCTGTTCTTGACGAAGCGCATTCTTAACGTCCAATTTTGGGCCACTTTTTCGAGCATTGCTGGCCGTATGTCACGAATAACACGAATAATGTTGGCCTCCAAGGCGTCAATTGTTGCTGGTTTATCAGCATAAACCAGTGACTACACTTGGCCCCAAATAATCGAGAGGTGTCAAATCCCACGACCTTGGAGGCCAATTGACAGGTCCATTTCTCGAAATCAACATTTCACCACATCTCGCCCGGATCAATGTCATCCATATTTTCAAACAAAAAAATCATTGATCATGGAGTAGTAACGATTTCCATTGACCGTAAAACGAGTTCAGGCTTCATTTTTGAAGAAATAAGGTCCAGTGATGCCACCAGGGTGTAAACCGCACCAAACATTGCATTTTTCTGTATGTAATGGAGTCTGTAGTATCTGTTTGTTAATTAATAAACCCGTTAAGCCAAAAAGTGAGCCTCATCGCTGAACACAATATAAGTTGCTCGAATTGATGACTGATTTTTAAAGTAAATCTGCATAATTTGGTAGTTCAAGCGTCAATCTATTTATGATGATTTGCCAAAGTATACTGATCATTAGGGCAAGGAATTTCATGCACTTAAAAATTAAAAATATGCGCCTAAAATATGCGGCTAAAAAAGAGAAATATGCATTAAAAATATAAAAAATATGCACCAAAACTAATATTTTTGCGTAAATAATGCACTTTAAAACTTAAAAATATATTTAAGTTAGTTATTTTGCAAACAGACACAGAACTCGAGGATTTTCCATAAGTCAATATGGTTTTTAAGAATGTTTATTTTAATTGAATTAAAATATGAAAACGTATTATTTTTTATATTTTTTTACAAAATAAAAAATGCTCCTAAAAATGAAAAATATGCACAAAAATGCATTAAAAAGCAAAAACATGCATTTTTGACAAAATATGCAAAAATATGCAACTATAAACAGATGCCATTTTGTTCTAAATTTGATGATTCGGATAAATATTTAGTATATTAGTTTTGGACTATCGAGAAAAACATGCATTTGCATGGAATTCCTTGCCCTACTGATCATAAATGTCAAAAAGTGAGCGAAGTATGACAGTTCGCTTTACAATTATCCCTTTCGTAAGTTCTATCGGGCTTAAAAGACACCCTACACACAGAAAAATTAAGTGCCAACAGAATTGAAATGTGTATTTTGGTGCCTACAACCAATATACAGTTAGCACAACCATATTCAAAGGTTATTTCTAAACATTTTAGGTGTTACAACCAAAAACAGTTGTACTAAACGAATTTTTTTTGTAAACACCAATATTTAGTTGTTCCAACCAAATTAAGTCAAACCAACGGAATTTCAGTTGGAAATTGACAAAATTTTTTCCTGGGTGTATATAATAATATCTCAAATTATATTGTTAATCTTTCACCATATATGGAATTATATATAATTATATCTTATATCTAACTTATCTAAAAGAATATTTATTTGAATAATATTTAGAGTTATTTTGATGAAAATTTTGTTCTTGGTTCAGGTAGTGCACAGTGGTTCCAAACCAAAAAAAAAATTGTAATAATTATGGAAAAAATGTTCACAAGAGCTGAAGAGAAAGACATAAGCTTCTAGGAAATTAGTATTGTAGCCACCCTGTTTTATCACAGGGTGTGCTACAAGGTGTCAAAGTTGACCATCTCGGGTATACAAAAGCTTTATTGTCGTACAACTTTTACAAATGTGAACCGATTTTACTAAATTTAGCCTTTTTGTAATCTATGTTATAAGATAAATAAAAAAACTTGCTTCAAGTACCATAGTATCTCTTATAGTTTAAAAAATATTTAACTTTGAATTTAAAAATTTTAATTTTTTACCTTTACTTTTTTTGGTTTTTTCCCAATAAGTTTTTCATTATCAGAACAACATGTTTGAAATTTTGTCGTGTAATTGTCATGACCTTTCTAAATTTCAGAACGAAAACTATTTTCAATTATCTCGGGCCGTTTAGCAGTGATAGTTTTTTAAAATCAAAAATTTTAAGCGTGTCCTGAAAATCGCATTTTTTCCGATCCAAGTTTTTAAAAGCTTTTTAACATTTTTGGACATTTTCTAAAAGAATGAGCTTCAGAAATGCTTAATAGTCCAATTCAGAACATTTTTGAGCATGCACCCTACGCTCAGCATTGGTCGAAAATGATGAATTTTGAGCCAAATTTAATGTTTTTGAATGTGGCAAAAAAAGTCACTCCACTTAGATAATTTTTTTTAATTTTGAACTATAAGCAAACATGTTCCAAAGGATTTGCCCCTAAATTTCACGCCGCCCGCTCAAGAACATCGACAGGGGAGCAAATTTTTTGAAAAAATATATGAAAAGTACTTATTTTTGTAAAATTTGATTTTTTTTTAATGAAGTGATAAACAGTTGTCATAAAAAGTTAAATTCCTATGTAATATTTTGAAATAAAATGGATTGCAATTTTTTTTTGTTTTTTTTCCGGGGTGTTTAATATTTGAAATAGTTTTTAATATTTTTTTTATATATTAACAAATAAGACTTATTTATCTATTCAACGATATATAAAATTTTTATATAGTTTATTCCATCGAGTGAAACTAATGCACTCAAAACAGACATCTCAGGTCAAAATTTAATATTCGATAATTTTTTTCATGCTTAGTAACGTTGCTCCGAACCCCGCTCCCCGAGGCTTATTTTGTGAGGTTACTGAGGGAAAAATAGCTTTTTTGGCTTATTTTGAAAATACTGGCTCTTAAATAACTGTATTTCTGGAAAATGTTAATAGAATCGTAATCTATACTGAATTACTTCTCTTAAAAGACATAAAAATCCCAAATCGGTTGGAAAATATTGAAGTAATTGTAATTCGCCTAGACCATCGAAAAAAATAAAATATTTTTTTTCAAAAACTTAAATTGTTATACTCTCGTTTCATTTTTGGGATCTATAAGTATTCAGATATAATTTTTTGTCTCTTTATATTTACCATACTCTAATTTTGAATTTTTTGAAATTTTGTTTAACAAAATATAAAAAAAGTGGTCAACGCATAGGTTTTTTTTTTGAATACTAGAGATGGGCGCGTGAGTGAATTTTGACTCACGCACGCTCACGAAAGAAAAATAATCACGCACGACTCACGCACGAACATTTTTTTATAATCACGTGAGCGTGAGTGAATTTTAATTTGAATCGCGCTCACGAAGTACTCACGCTCGCGAAATACTCACGAAAAATATAAAATTTCTATTTATCCATGGATGGTAACCGAAACGATGCGGTTATCGGTAAGGGTAACGCTATTTTTGATTATTTAACGGTATTTTAAGGCTAAAGCTATTTCATTTATTTCGGTATCGGTATTTTAAGCATAACGGTTTTTTTGTTATTTCGGTAACGGTATTTTAAGGATAACGGTTTATTGATTATTTCGGTAACGGCATTTTTTTACGAAAAACAAACGAGATTAAAAACAGAACCAATTTACCAACTTAATGTACGAAAAATACTCAATAATCTCAATAATAGTGCACTTTAAAACATAAAAAATATGTAAGTTAGTTTTTTTGGGTATGGAAATTAAAGATTTTTCTTAAGGCAAATTTACACGCCAGGAAAGTTGTTGAAAATAGAGCAAAATACATCCCTAAATAGATTTAATCATTTACAATAGAGCTATATGCAGGTGTTTTTGGCTCTATTTCTAGCAGTTTTCTTTCGGGTGTAAATGTGACTTTAGGTCAACAAGATTTTAAATAATGTTTATTCTTTAAAATAACAAAAAAAATAAATAGTTTGTTTGAATCAAAATATAAAAATCTAGCATTTTCATATTTTTTTATGAAATTAAAAAATGATACTAAAATTTAGAAACATGCACAAATATACAACAAAAATGACAAAATATGCATTAAAAAGTAAAAAATGTGCATTTGAAGCCAAAATATGCAAAAAAATACATTTTTGTCAAATTATGCGAAAATATGAAACTACAAATCGATGCCATTTCAATATAAATCTGATGATTCGTATAAATATTTAGTCCATATCAATTTTAGACTATCGAGAAAAAACATGCATTTGCCTGGAATTCCTGGGCCTATTGATTACAAGTCCAAAAACTACTATGCCTCAATAGTTATCAAACAGCCTATGCGCAGGTGTACCAACGTGTGTTGTTGAAATGAATAACAAAATAATATTGATACCAAGAATCGAAATCAATATTCAATTATACTTAAGGATTTTTATTATTTGTTCCTGATATTTGTTAAACAATAACAGACTCTTTGAGGGGGAATTTGGCAATATATTTTTTTTTATTTTGCGTGCGATAATTTCATAAGGAATATAATCACTTTTTAGCTCTTAACTTATATTTTATATGATATGATTCGATATGTTCATACAGCAAATGTATCATTTATTTGTAATGAGATTAAAACCATTAATCTTATTATAGCAACGTTTCTGCAATGATATTATGGTCTTAAGTTCGTTAATTCTTTATCAAATTAAGTCAGTCTTCTTTCAATTATTTTGTTATAATGTGTCTGTTCGTTTTTCATGTTAGTTTTTACTATTTTTATAAGATCTTAAATTCGTTTTCAACGAAATACATATTTACCAATTCAGTTGTTTCGATTACTTTTGACATCATTTTTTTGGATTCCATACGAAAAGCAATTCATTTTTGGCATGTATTTAGTACATTCCAAATTTGCTTTTTTTACTAGAAATATGTATAAACAAACAGACCAGACCCAATGATTTGTTTTGTGTTTTTATTTTGTAAACTAAGTATGTACTTGTTTTTAAATAAATACGAAAAATAGAATCCAACTTGAGAGGACGATTTTGAAGAACATTTTTTTATTAACTAAATTATTCGAGTTTTGGTATTAGCATTTTTCTATGAATGTGTTGTAAACATTTCTTATAGAACTTTGTTTTGTTTTGAAAATTTTAAATTCAAATCAACATAGCATTTATAATATTTCATTGAATACAAACAATTCAAAATTTTGTGTGAAAATTGTTAAAGAAAAGTCAAACTACGGATAATTTGCCTTGTTACAAGTTTTTTTTTTATCGACAAATAAGGAGGTGATTAGTTGTTTTCAAGAGATTTTGGTAAGGAAAATTATAAATAAAGTTTGTTAGTTAATACTGAATTTAGACTGAGCAAAAACTAATATTACAAAAACAAAAAATTACAAAAACCAAGTCATTTACACTGATAATTTAGTTTTTCTTTGTCACATCACTTTTTTATTACACATTTTTCTTTCTTTTTTTTATTGTTAAATTAATGCAGAAAAATTATTAATAAATTTAAAAATTAATAACAACATACAATTTCAAACTAAAATAGAAATATTCTTAAAAAACTAAAAAATATTTTTTTGACACTTGCTTTACTTCTATATTCGTTGTAACAGGGTACATCGAAAGTTAACTATAAATGATAACGGGTGTATCAAAAATGCACATATCAGATATTTTTACTTGGTTTTTGGCAAAAACCAGGTAGAATCTGGTTTTCAGTTTGTATGAAAATTATATGGAAAAACTAAATTAATTTTGTAGTTTTTGGCTCAAAAACTAAAAATAACCAAAAACTACTAGTTTTTGCCCAGAAATTAATGAGGGATTTGTTTTCTTACATTTTAATTGAAAAAATTGTGGGTTGATGCATTTAAGAAGATGAAAATGATTTCGGGAATCCAGAATAGATCGTTTAAAATCCGAAAGAATGGAGAATATCGTGTGGTTAAGGAAAACTGTTAGTTGTAATAAGGTTTCCCATTCCTGAATTATATTTGGACATTTAAAGAATTTTTTCATCTTTAAAGAAGCGGCAACTTTAGATTAATTCTAATCAGGAACTATATACATATACAAAATATACTGAAGTTCAATTATTTTACCCGTATTTGGGCCGACTAGAAATCTACCCTACAGTCGGCAAGGTAGGGCGGGTATAGACAGAGGATAGCTACAACACCCTATACTACCCCTATCAATAATCAACTTCCCTTCACTGTCCCATTTTCACCATTTGATTTATTTTCTTTTATTTTTGCTACCTTAATTTTAATATTTTTGTTAACGATCCTAAATCTACCTCCGAAGGGGCAAGAACACACCCAGCCCTGAGCAAGGGCGGCTTTATAGGTCGCCCTGCCCTGGAAGAGGTAGACCAAGGTTGGAAAGTTCATTATAAACTGGTATCCCCTTTTCATATTTTGAAAAATTAATCATCAGGTCATCCAGAAATATGATTTTGAAAATCGGTTTTAAGGGTCTAAAAAATTATGTAAAAATATAGCAAAAAAAAAATCTAATATGACAACATCCCCTGCATTCTTTGTTGATTATTACTTCTTTCACTTCTAATACCCTATTCACACGAACGATGATTCAGTTATCTTGAAGATTTTTGCATTATCTCATGTATTTTCGCTAGATTTTTCATACAAATATTCTGTTAGTAAACTCCCCCTATTATCTCTTAAAAGTCAGGGTTCGAAATAATTTTCTTTGTGTTCAGAGTTGATTTATCCATTTTTTCTTGCAGTGAACGTACTCCGTAATGGTGTAAATGTAAACAAAAAAATCTAAATAGCAACTAATTTCTATGTATATTTTAATACATTTATGTTAAATGCAGGCAGGTAAAAATTCTGAATTTTATTTAAAAATCCAGAAATATTTGAAATTTTATTTTTGATTAAAATAAAAATCCCAAAAATTTGTGTGTTTTAAATTTGGAAAATAAAAATCTCAAATTTAGAGAATTTTATTTTTAACAAGTGTTTGAATAATTCCTTGAATAGTTATTTGAACAATTCAAAATGAAAAAATAAAAACCTAAATACTTTAAATAAATTATATTCGTTCCGCAAAAATCCGCATAAAACGAATTTGCATAAAACGATACACTAGCTTCCCAGGAAAAGTTTCTGTTCCAAAGAATCGGTTGTAGAATAGCTACTTTTCATTTACAACCCCTTCTACTATCGATTCAAACACCGATTATTTTTGCTTGAAATTGTCCCAAAAGCAACACTTCTATAGCTCCAAAGTGGAACCGTTTGCCCTAGAACTAGTTATAGAACTGATTCTAGGTCTGTCATTCCTTCCATATAGGATCCCAGGAACTGGTTCCGAAACCAGTTCCATGGAATCGGTTGCAGTGGAAACAGTTGTGGAATAGGTTTGCACAGAAAAAACAGTAGGCACCAACAATGGGAATTTGTAAAAGCAATCACATTTTCTTTCAAATTGAAATTTTATTCCCAACAATTTTTTTGTTGGAAATATTTGTAACTCGTTTGTAAATTGTTATCTTTCATATAAAAATTGTTTAAAAATAAAAATTCAAAGTTACAAAAAAAAAATTTTTTTTTGGATTTACAAATTTTTTGTTGGTGCCGTTTTAATTTTTTTTTTTGTATATACAAATTTGATATGAGAAAGGTGTTTAAAAATTTAATTAGAATTTTGTAAATTCTTTCTGTGTGGTTGGCTACCGATTTTAAAAAATTTTCCTGGGTTTATATAAGAACTTCTGAATCGTTCCTAAAATTAAAAAAGCATTAAAAGTCATAAAAAAATGCATAAAAAAGTCAACAAAAAAATTTATTTCATTCGCTTAAAAAATTAAAAATAACTACACAAAACTGGTTCACATTACTAGTTTAATAATAATTCTGATAACACTACCATATACGGAGCCCCAAACTATGTAAGATGTTGACATGTTCATTAAAATGAAATTGACAGTATATTGAAGAAAAATTAATGGCTTCGAATTAGAGGATTGAATTTATTAGCTACCATAGAAAAATGAGGCATTTTTTGCCAAAAATTTAGAAATTCGGCCAAATTTGTAATATACATAGTCTTCAAAAACATTTTATTTAATAGAGAAAGCAACCCAATCGAAAAATGTTTGAATACCAAATAGTCCAATCTATTGATCCGTTAAATATTTTTAGATTTACTTAAAAAATCGATATGGTTAATATTGTCATACCCCAAGATGGGCTTGCGACCTGAACAATAAGGAGAATATTATTTGACCCCTAATTTTTGAAGAGATAAATGCAATATTTTGCAACAATTCACCCAAATGCATAGAAAAACAGCAAAAATTTCATGATTTTTAAGTTTATATTTAAAATTTTTAAAGAAAATTATCAACAATTAAGCGGGTGCAAAAGTGTAACATTTGTCTTTAAAGAGAAAAATGTAATTTTTTTCCCCAGTTAAATAAAATAGTTAAATTTTTGTTTTTTAATTAATATATAACGCTAGAAATAATTATTGGAATTGCTTTCATAGTTAAAAATTTTCAGCAAAATATCTGAACCATATTAACCATGTTACACTTTTGCTCCTCACTGCACATACATATTCATACTTAATACATATATAAGCTGTGTTTGTGCGGCAAGCTATTAACGTTGGCTTATGTCATTCCCATACAAATTTGACATTAGAAACTTTGAGAGTTAACACTAAACGGTGACTAATATCAAATTTATATGGGAATGACATAAGCCAACATTGATAGCTTACCGCACAAACACAGCTATTATTATATTATTTCATTTATAATTTCTTTTACCCTTTATTAAAGGCACATTTACACGCGAGAGAAAACTGCTAGAGATAGAGCAAAAAATACCTCTAAATAGCTCTATTGTGAATATTTAAGGTATTTAGGGTTGCTTTTTGCTCTATCTCTAGCAGACTTCTCTCGCGTGTACATGTGGCTTTAAAGATTTCTAAATTATTTGCACAAAAAAAAAATAAAAATAAATAAAATTTTTTATCAAATTCAACTGAAACCTATTACATACATATATTAAGTATGAATATGTATGTAAATACAAAAAATCAGTTACATAAATAGTAATAAAAAAATTTTTACATTTATATATACATAAATGTAAAAATAAATTTAAAACAATCTCCAGCAAACTTTCACAAATAAAAATTTTTATCAAATATTTTAAACCAATATAAGACTACATTTCTTCTCATTCATTTGCGTTATCAAAAATTTTTCAATAATTTATATATCACATTTTTTTTATAAAACATTTCTAGTATATTTCAGATACTTCAAGATTTCTATTACATAATATGTAATAATATGTAATAATGTATTATAAATATTTGTGAGAGAATGAGAAAAACACTATACATATTTCACTCATTTCACCACGAATACCAAAAAAACAAAATCCCACCTAAACGTCCAACGGCCGGTAGCTGACCTTTTTCAGCGAGGTTCGCTAGCTGCCCCACGGGCAAACACAAAGGAAAATATTCTAATCTTAAATTTATTATTTTAGCCGTTGCAAACGCACTTAGCACATCCTCGTATTCAGTCAGATGTCAAATTTGAGGAGATTTTAATTTTTTTATAAACATATTAATATAACAGATATTCCTGAGCGGATATTGATGGAACTTCTTGATATTAAATCGCGCGTTCGTGAGTGAGTGTGTGTGTGTAACAATAACATATTTTCTTTAATATCTTTGCAAGGTTGGCAACCGAAACGAATAACGGTATTGGTATTGATTTTTTGTTTGCTTCGGTATTGGTATTTCATTTGTATCGGTATTGGTATTACCGATACCGAAATATTATTGAAGAATTGTATTTTCACAATAAATTATGTGTTCTTGTAAAAAAACACAATGTGGCTAAACCAAATTAAAAAATAATAACAATACGCCTGCTATCAATACGATTTTTTATTAAAAACACAGATAGAATTCAATTAATTTTAAATTTTGTATAAAACAATTCATATTTTTTTGTGAAAAACGTAAAAAAAGTAGTTAATCAGAAACCGATTCAATACCGGTACGATACCGGTATTAAGGGAAAAGGTTTTTTGTTACCTGCATTTTTAAAATTAAGAGTTTCGGTATTGGTATCTTTTATCAATTTGAAAGGGTTTTAAAACGGATAACGGTATTATAAAGGTATCGGTTGCCAACCTTGATCTTTGCTGATTTTATATTTTTCGATTTTTTAATAAAAAATAAGTGGAAAAATTACATATTTATAGAAATTTTTGGCATAGGAGCATAGGGATTCACGTGAATCACTCATGACTAGAGTGACCATTCGTACTGATTTAATCAGTACATGTACTGATTTTTGGTCACGTGTACTGATGAAAAAGTAGTGTACTGATTTGTACTGATTTTTTAAAATTTGTACTGATTGTACTGATTTTTAGCATTTAAAAAATATTACATTTTTTAGTAAAAAAAAACAAAATGCAATTACAATGTAGGTTTTTTTTATAGGATAAATTTTTGTGAATGTGAGAGGTTTTCTCTACCAGAAAGCATTCAAAATGATTTTCTACATGTAAATTTCTAAATCTAATATATAGTTTCATACACAGAAGATTCCTGGTGACAACCGAATTTATCAAGTGGTTCCATTGCGATAATACAAAATCAGTTGATACAACAGTTATTTGAATGCGATAGAAATATCTTAATTATTCCGTTGTCAGAATGATTCTGTTTTCTAAATGTAAGAAACGATATCAAAAGCTGAAGATTTTTCCGTACAAAAATCCTTAAAATCTAAACAAATATATGTGGTTATTTCCATGGAAAAATTTTCGAATCTGTGGGATTTTCAATAGAAAAAAGTATACAAAACCTTAAGATTTTCATTTTTAAAAACGTTACGAGTTTTTGTAGTAAAACGTAGCCAAAATGTGAAGTTTTTCTATTTGAGAAATCATGCAGGAATTAGCAAAGAGAAAAAAGATTTGTTCTGACAGCTAAATTTGTAGCCATCTATTGATCTACAGAAAATTAGTTTAGAAAATGCAATTTGCTCGTGACAACAGAAATTCGTTGGAAGAACTAACATTCATACTATCCTGGGGTCATATTTGACTTCATTCGTAGCATGGCTATATTTCATCAATCTGTTACAAAAAAAAATTAGAAAAGAAATGGTAACAGATCATTGAAATTTCTAAATAATGGGTCCGTTTCCTGTTCTTAAAAAACTGGATTTTTTCATGCGAAAAAAAATGTTGTCTTGGGGTTTTTAGGATGGTATGATGGTTAACCGAAAAATTTGTTGCCTCAACCAAACTATTCGGTTGACTACAAATTAGGTTAACTGCCTAATAATTTTTTTTATGATAGTATTTTTTAAAATTTTTTACTGATTTGAAGTCAGAAAAAAATGGTCACCCTACACATGACCCCACCTGAGCGAGTATGAGTCAAAATTAACTCACGTACTCATCTCGACAAAAAAATATTTAAGTGTGTTTGTTGTTAAAGGAAGAAGATGAGCAAGATCTCGTTCACTGACAACGAATGTCAAAGAGTGAGATATCTATATAATCTATGCAAAGTATTTTTTTTTTTTTGGAAAACACAAAACTTTTACTTCAGTTCTGGTGCCTGACAAAAATCAATCAAATCACTTCATACTATTTATGAACAAATTTGATTTTGTGTAAGAGAGTTAATTTTTATTGTTTTAAGATTTGTATTCAAAATGTCGCGTTAGTGACTAAACTGTTGTTGCTTCTCATTTAAATGTAAAGTTTAATTCTTGGTAAAATTTTAACTTTAATTCGGGCCTAATTCAAATTAAAAATTCGTCCCTGAAGACGTTTATATATGTATATCAAATTTATTATTATTTATATGAATGCTGAACTAACTGACCCACCACTCACTATGCTGTGAGCATTTTTGACGTGTGATTTTCAATTTTAACAAGCTTCTCTTATCGTTGTGAGTTTCGTTCGTTCAAGATTTCATTCATTCATGATGCCTGTCCTTTGGCATTTTCGTTAATGTTGATGTGCATAATTTACAACCAAAAAGAATAATAGCAACAAGAAATGAAACAGTTTTCACTAGCCACATTACTAATAGGCAGATACTAAAATATTGTTCTCCTAACTTAATACTCACAAACAACTACACTCCATCAGCACAGTTTCCCGGTGGTCATTGCACGTCAGCATTAGCTTCACGAATTAAAATCATTTTGAAATGATCAACTTTAAAAAAAACGCAATGCATTGCAACAGCCTGCGCAGGAATGGATGGATGGGATGTCCAGGTAGTACAAGTTTTGAGTAATTTTTTAATTTGTTGCCTGACAGGTCGCTGTCATATGAATTTAATTGAAAGTAGACATTTGATTAATATCATCCAATAAATATGCGGTGATTTATAAGAACATGCATGAAGTGGTAAGTGATTTAAAGAAACTCCAAAATTAAGACTATTAAAAATACAATCAAAAGAAATAATTTACAAGGACACTTCCTACGTGAACTGCGAATAGAATATGGTCTAATACAGTAGGTACTTTTCCCTTAGAGTTGATATCTGTTTTTTTCTTTATTAAGATAATCCAGCTAAAAATACTGTTTTTAATAAAATAAATTTAGATATGAATTTTAGGCGCAAATTTTTTGTTGGATATATTTCCTTGATTCGCGAAAATTTTAAGTTTGCAACAAAGTTTGTTTTGAACAAATTATCTAAATTTCATGGTTTGAAAATTTCAACATAAACCCCTGAAATTGCCAATCTTTGTTTCTGATTTGGATAAAATTTGTATAATAAATGGAATAGTTACAATAGTTTAACAATTACATTGAGACATAAGCTCCATTCATTTGTTTTCGCTATATCATATAATGGAACAGTAAATATATTTATCGTTTTGCCACACACCATAAAATAAATTGCAACATACATATTGTTACGTTTTTATCTTTTAAAAACGTTGGTTAATTTTTCTTAAATAAACCGGGCTCTTTTCTATTGCAGTCAAAATAATCAATCCCACCACTGACACCAATTGTTATGTTTACCTTAAAAAACGTACAAAATAACCTTTAGATAAACCGGGATGGTGCTCTTAGTAAATAAAAAGAACACGCTCTCTTTAGTTTGATTTAGCCGAGGGGTAGCCATTAAGGTGTTTTAGGAGCGCGTAGTTTCCTAAAAAACTTCACACACGAATGAGAAGAAAAACACAAGAAACTTAAACACTTGCTTGAAACTTAAATGATTTACTACTGAGGGCCCTGGGAACTCGAAACTGAAGTTCAAATTATTTTGTCGCACATAGAATCGGAGTTATTGCCTGTCGTCATATGACGACGCTAGGAGAATATGTGTACAAAAAATCCAAAAAATTATAAAGAAAGGTATAGATAATTAGCATTATTTTCCAAAATAAATTAAAATGTACTTTAATTTTCCAAAAAAAAAACTAAAACTATTTCACCAAATAGAGATTAAAAATAAAAATTATAACTCTCACAAGTGGCATATATGTATGAAAAGAAGATCGAGCATTACATTTGGAACACTCTGCCCGAACTGTCGATTTGATATAGAGGTCTGGACATAGTATTTTCTATCGTTGTACACACAGAGAATTTGGCTGGACGAGTTTTAATGAAATTTTTCAGTAAATTAATGAAGTTTTCTTCACAAAGTAAAGGAAAAATTTCCTAAATATGATGATATGATACATATTTTATGAATTTACTTTTAATGAAACTTTTTCATTGAGTGAATGAAAGTTTTAATAAATGAAATTAAACATTTTAAAACAATTTATGAAAAATTTCGTTAATTCAATGAAAAGTTTTAATGGACCGGTTCGAGTGCAACTTCGTTATTTTTATGCAAAAATTCATTAATATCATGCAGATAATTCTCTCAGTGTAGGCTCTTTTCAGAAAGTGATCTATTCGACCATAATGTGAGGTATCTACTACGGGAAGTTTTGGGCTATTTTTCCGCCGATCTTCGTAGATTCGATTCTGAGGCGAGGTGCGAAGCTCCAAACCTTGTCAAAGATAGCCCTAGTAAAAAAGGTTTTAATGAAATATTGTATAATTTGATACAATTGTATCTAATCAGGTCTGGTTAATGTGATATCATGTATAATTGTATATAATTGAATCAACCTAAATGCATTTAGACAACTTAGATCTAATAACATTGGGTCAATTTCCATATTAAATTGTATATAAATATATATAAATTCTTACACCATATATAGCCATAAAAAATTATATATAATTTGATAGGGAAAATGACCCAATGTTATTAGATCCAAGTTGTATAATTTTGTTTATATTGAGAAATTACATACAATTTTATATGATATCACATTAACCACACTTGATTAAATATAATTGTATCAAATTATATAATATTATAACCATTTTTGATAGGGAGCCCAAAAAGGCTAATTAAAAATAAATACAAATAAAAATTTTGTACACATGTATCTAATTTCGTAAAACACTTGGGTGAAGTGAAGGGAACTTTCAATGTAAATTGTTTTTGTTACAAATAACGCAACACTTCACCGAAGTGTTTTAGAAAATTACCTCCATATTCTCCTAGCGTCGCACAGTCATGAGGGCGTCCAAAAATTAAAAATATCACCTTTCTAATTTTAAAAAAATTTTAATATATACATTTCAATTAATAAAAATCGAAATAAATTTTTGAAAACAATTTGTTTTTTAAAGATTTATGATACTTTAAAGTTAATAGGTTTTAGTGACTATAAAATTATTGAAACAATTCTAAAAAATAGACAAATTTTAAAGTGCTACTGTGAAAGAAATATGTCGATAATACTGTATAATTTTCAATAAAATATTTATTTGTTAATTATTAAATATGTTAGAACTATATTTTATACAACCTCATGTGTTATTTACCGTTATTCTGAATATAAGCATGATGAGAAAAGCGATGTATATCAAGAAGTTACAACTTCAGTGGACTAAGTAATTAAAAAAAAGACCAAAAAAGACTTTTTTATATTTTGATATAATATTTTTACAAGTATGTACCTCTTAAAAAACTTGGTTTCCCTTCCCCTTCTTCCCCCTTTAATTTTTATTTACAATTGATTATTGAAGAAATTTGAAGAAAATAGAGAAAATTCGATTGAAGATGAAGCAAGTGATTCTGAATATGATAGTTTGAGTGAATAAATATTAGAGATGGGCACGTGAGCAGAATTTTGCGTAATTCCCATGCATCACGCGTGAGTGAGATCTTAATTTACTCACGTGAACGGAAAAAATTTGTTCATGAGTGTACGTGAGCGAAATTTTTGCGTGAGTGAGTGTGCGTTAGTCGAATTTTATCAAATTTATTTTTCGACTTTTAATAAATATTTCCATAAATTTTTTTGCCGATTTTATATAAAATAAATTACAAAACGGCATATTTATAGCAATTTTATGTTTAATATTTATAATTTGCTCATTTTATTTTTTTAGATAAAGATTTTATTTCGTGAATTGGCGTGATTCTCGTGAATCACGTGTGATCACTGGTGATTGTAAGAAAATCGGATTTCAATCAAATGAACATGAGTGTGATTAGAAAAAATTATTCGTGAGTGATTGTGCGTGATTGAAAAATTTCCCTCGTAAGCGTGGGTAAAAATCATCTGCTAAATATGCATATTAGGGAGTACCACCTTATAGGCAAAAAAGTGCGCCGTACACCCTTCAATATGAAATATTTTTGCAAGGAGGTTTCAAAAAAAATGTTTGTATTTTGCCGAACGTAGGGGTCGCCATTTTACATTTTTCGTTATATCTTTGGCATCGCGAAAAAAATATTTTCAAAAAGGAAAACTTTTGAATCATTATATTCATTTGCAGATTGTTAATCGCTGATTGAGTTTTTTAATTATTTTTTTCTACCACAAAGTCTTTTTTCGCGTTCCGCTATTATTTTATTTATTTTTTTTATTTTATTTCTTTATTTCCAATGACCTAGCCTAATGGCCATAATCGATCACAAACTTCTACTTAGGGTTTGGGATTTCCCGGACTTTTTCATTTCCCGGTAAACGGGAATAAAAAAATTTGATTCCCGGGAATACCGGGAATCCCGGTAAATATTTTTGAACAAAACTGTTAATGAAAACCACTTATATAAGTAATATTTGTTAAAAAAACAAACACTATTTCAGTACAAATTCAGTCTGTGTAGTGAGAATTCAAAGTAAAAAATATCAGAATGTTGAACATTTGGTTTCACATAAATTACTCTAAGCACTGCCAAATGAATTGCATAATTCCAGCAGAAAGCACCCACTACTGGATTGTCGGAAACAAACCGTTTCATCACATTCGGCCCATTAGATATGGTGGCCACAATGTTATTTTCCAAATACAAATAAAACCATTCTAGCCTTATTTCTACAATTCTTCTTAATTCATCAGCATTACATCTTCCTGACATATAAACCAACCGCAGGTTATAAAATGAATTATTTCCGTTTATACATTTGTTCAAATATCTCTTTTGTGATATTCTTGTCCATTCATCTAAGATTAAAGTAAATCTCCTATTGTTAGAAATATTGCTCAATATTTCTTTTATCATGATATCTTTTACATGATTGTAGTAATTTAATATAATGTTCTTTACATCGGTTTCGTTTTTAGGCAATGCCAGTTTTTTATTATAAAAACTTTCTCGAATAAACGAAGATCTAGTTATGGCGCGGATTGACATTCCGTCGACTGCGGCTAATTTGGATACCATTTCAGGAAATGTTTGCCCTACCATAAAACGTTCAATGCCTATTCAGCTTACACTTTTTTCTTCGGGTACTTTGCTAATTTTAGCTGGAACGTTATTCTTGTTGTTGTTTTCTTCAAGAAAAGTTGCATGACTCTCAATTTTTTTTTTTTGTGAACCAAATTTAGATGTCGGATAATACCTTCGTTAACCATTAGTCTTTTAGGGTAAATATTGGACTGCGCTGCATTTTGCGAAAAATCTTTATTAGTTGAAATGCTCCTAATTACTTGTCAAAGATTTTTTGTGTTTCAAAGAAATTGATGCCCTTTTAAAATATTTTAGCAATAACATTTTGTGTTGGTATTTAAAATGTTTTTTATGACTAAAATTAAAAAAGCCTATTCCAAACAAAAACAATTTAAAGAATTTAGTATTTTTAAAATTTCCCGTTTTCCCGGGAAAAATATATAATTTTCCCGGGAATTCCCGGCAAACTTTTCCCGGGAATTCCCGCCCGGGAATTTTTTAAGTGCGGTTTTTTAAATTTATAATCTGCAGAGTATAATGCCCATTTCCTAAAACAAAGTTTGGTGGTTAGTTGCAAAAAAAGAAAATTTTAGCATCGTTTGCAGAATGTAAATCGCTTATTAAGTCTTTTAATTATCTTTTTGAACTCCAAAGCCTTTTTCTCATTCCGACATTATTTTGCAATTTTTTTACGTATGGGTTTTTAAAGTTCATAATCTAGGGCTATAAAATACTGTTGGAATAGTATAATTAAGGTTCCATTCTTGATTTTTATAATAACTAAATTATTATTTTCCATCCCTGGTTACAATCGATGTTTTGAGTCATACAAAGAGCGCAGATAATGACCCTGCAAACATTTGGAAGATACCCAGCAAAATATTGGTAATGACACCTCATTACTATCTACATTACCAAAAATGATATATCATTACCTTTTGCATTATTTTATAATATAAAATAATGACTTCCTAATAACGACCTATTGTATTCATTGTTTCTAAATATAAAATAATGACTTACTCGTAATAGTTTAAATAAGTTCTATTTACACAGTTAAATTTTATACATTTTTATTTATTATATGTAAATATGTTTTATGTTTAAATTTTTATGACGAGTCCTAAAATTACACACTAGAGAAAACTTAAATTTTTCTGAATGTATTTCCTTAAGCTAATAGTATTTGCTTAACTACTTATTTTTAAGAATCAAGTAAGCAATCGGATAACCACTTTTAATTCAACTTTTGTAAGCATGTGTGTAACCACTTATTATTCAAAATCTCATAACTACTAATTTCTCATTTTTTCGTAAGCGAGCGGGTAAGCGTGACTACTTATAAAAACGACCACGCCAAACAAAAATAATGAGTTTAGACGCCAAAAAATAAGTTGTGCGGAGCTATGAATTTCTATTATATAACCACTTATTTGGTAATGAAAGATTTTGCTAGGTATCTTCCAAAAAGATATTAACCCTTTGACACGAGAATTTTAATGTCTCGGAATTTTTTGACCAAACTTCTTGGAAATGTAGATCTATGCCCAAGAAATATTGTTTATTAATTTTACGGCTTTGCAGCACCCCGTAGCGCAGATATTTGGAATTAAAGTTCAATCATTAAAATGCTGCCCACCCCGAACGGGTTAAAATTTTAATTTTATGTTTTTTCTATTACTAATCTCTACATAAAATCTTTTGAGTTTTTGAATTTTATTCATCACACAATTTTTGAGACTAAACTTTACCCTTTTTTAACTTTTAAATTTTAACACATTCTCAGCAGCGTTGATGGTCACAAGACAAAATGCACTCTACTGATCTCATGTTATTTTGAAATTTTACAGCCAGCATAAAATTTTATTAAGAACAAAATAGCGAACCGATAACAGTAAATGAATAGCGCTTTGGTTAAAAGTAAAATCAGTGACGAGTTGATGAAGTCGACGCACATTATAATGTACGCCAATCGCCAAAAGGTTAAAGCGATATCTTCTAATTGTCATTTTAATGAAAATAATCAAGTAGTAAATATTTACTTTGCAATTGTCTTCGTTTTATTATTTGGAAGATAATTCGGCGATACTTGAAAAAAAAAAGAATTCAAAAATTTTATCTTTTGTCATAATTTTTTATGACAATATTGCGGCAATACCTTTGTATCATTTGGAAGATAAATCAAATTTGTTTGAAATCTTTTGTCAATTTGGAAAAAATTAAAACTAAATTTGTACAAAAACAATCAAAAGATACATAGGAAATAAACTCGTGAAAAGTCAAGATTATTTACGCGATAAAAATTGGCTAAGATGAAAACAAGATAACTTATAAGTTGGTCAATGGATTATGTATGCAGATATTCTTTTTCAGGCTTAAAATTAATAATGAAAAAAGTAAATCGTTTTTTTTTTTTTGTACCCGGGAGTTTATTTAGCGATATCACCCTTTTATCTTCCATATGAGTTATTGCTTTCGTATTGCCTGGAAGTATTGTTTTAGGGTAACAGTTGTTTCCGAAGGAGGAAACTTCCGGAATACGAAATTGATATTACCGGCAATAAATGTTTTCTCCCTGGCGATATAATAGGAGAATTTTCTTCGTATTGCCATGTTTGCTGGGTGATATTGGTTTGAGTATGTTCCTGTTCCAAGGCACATAATAGAGCAAATGCTTTCTCAGTAATAGAGAGTCCCCCAATCTCGTTATTATTTTGCTATAATATATATACATAGGTGATTCACAAGGAGTGTATCGTCCTTAAGGCACATCTACACGGGATAGAAATCTCATAGAGTTTGCGCTAAATTTATCATCTCTAATATAGTTGGCTCTAATTTTTATCGTAAAAGTATCATCTCTAGTTTTCAAGTATTTGTTTTTATTAAAATTGTTGTATTTCAAAGAATAATTTTTTCTTCAAATACCAAAAAGTGCATTTAGTACACAGAAATGTTCAATAATGTTACAAGACATCTTAAAAATTGTTGCTAGTTAAAGAAATTATTTTTGACAGCAAATGTCAATGGCCTAGAGATTACATTTCGTAGACTTATACAGCGCTCCATTTTTATAAAGTCTAGCGGGTTTTCTATCCCGTTTAGATGTGCCTTAACAAAAAACAGAATTTTTCTTTTAGGTTTTCTATCTGTTTGCACTAGGGTTTGGGGTGCGGGAATTCCCGCGAAATCCCGGGAAAAGTTTGCCGGGAATTCCCGGGAAAATAATATATTTTTCCCGGGAAAACGGGAAATTTTAAAAATATAAAATTTTTTATATTGTTTTTGTTTGGAATAGGATTTTTTAATTTTAGTCATAAAAAACATTTTAAATATCAAAACAAAAAGTCATTGTTAAAATCTTTTAAAAGGGAATCAATTTATTTGACACACACAAAAAATATTTGCCAAGTAATTAGGAGCATTTCAACTAATAAATATTTTTAGCATAACTTATTCAAAATTTAAGTAGTAAAACCTAAAAACTTGATAAAACTTGGAAATATGAAAAAAAAAGTTTTGTTTCTTACAAATAATCGCCCTTACTATCTAAATTTTTCAAATGTCGACTTTAATTAAAATATTGGGCGGCAGTATACCTTCACTTGGTTTATTTTTGGAGCATTCTGATTGGTTAATTTATTTTCAATCAATCAAAATATTTGAAAATATAAATATTTTTGTAAGGTTTTCATACACAAAATGAACAAACCCGTATGATTAAAAACAAAGTCGACTTTAAATTTAAAATACTCCTTTATAATAAGGGCCAATAATTTTATAATTAACGTTTTCATTAATAAATGTGATATTTTCAAGTAAGTTTACTTTATTTTAATACACCTGCTTTCAAAATAATATATTCTTTTATATTAAAGAATAAAATGTCAGGAGTTTGGAAATACTTCACAAAAAAGGACAATGCAGTGCAGTGCAATATTTGCCCTAAAAGACTAATGGTTAACGGAGGTATCTAAATTTGGTTATCCGATATCTAAATTTGGTTCACAAAAACAAAAATTGCATGACCATGCAACTTCTCTTGAAGAAAACAACAACAAGAATAACGTTCCAGCTAAAATTTGCAAAGTACCCGAAGAAAAAGTGTAAGCTCAATAGGCATTGAACATTTTATGGTAGGGAAACATTTCCTGAAATGGTATCCAAATTAGCCGCAGTCGGCGGAATGTCAATCCGCACCATAACTATATCTTCCTTTATTCGAGAAAGTTTTTATAATAAAAACCTGGCATTGCCAAAAATTGAAACCGATGTAAAGAACATTATATTAAATTACTACAATCATGTAAAAGATATCATGATAAAAGAAAAATCGAGCAATATTTCTAACAATAGGAGATTTACTATAATCTTAGATGAATGGACAAGAATATCACAAAATAGATATTTGAACATACATATGTATAAATGGAAATAATTTATTTTATAACCTGGGGTTGGTTTACATATCAGGAAGATGTAATGCTGATGAAATAAGAAGAATTGTAGAAATAAGACCAGAACAGTTTTATTTCCCTTCGGAAAATAACATTGCGGCCACCATATCTAATGGGCCAAATGTGATTAAACGGTTTGTTTCCGACAGTTCAGTTGGGGATGCTTTCTGCTGGAATCATGCAAATCATTTGGCCGTGCTTAGAGTAATTTATGTGAAATCAAATGTTCAACATTCTGATATTTTTACTTTGAATTCTCACTACACAGACTGAATTTGTACTAAAATAGTGTTTTTTTTAAACAAAAATTACTTATATAGGTGGATTTCATTAATAATTTTGTTGAAAAATATTTCCCCGGAATTCCCGGGAATCAAATTTTTTTATTCCCGTTTCCCGGGAAATAAAAAAGTCCGGGAAATCCCAAACCCTAATCAGTCTAGGGTGGGCTTAGCCCATATTATATTAATATTTTTAAGCAAGTTAACGCTTAGTAATCAGAGCTTCGAATAATTAATTCCTTAATTTAATTTGTGAGTTCGGAATAGGAAATTTAATTAATTTATTAATAAATACTACACCCAAAAAATTTCTTAGTTGTTTATAACGAATATTTCAACTATAGCATAGCTGAAATACCCCTAACTAATATATAGTTGAATTCATTTAGTTGCTGATAACTAAGTTTTTTAGATATCAAAAAATTAATACACCCAAAAGATTCCTTAGTTGATTTTAACGAAAATTTCAACTATCTTATAGGTGAAATACCCCTAACTAATATGTAGTTGAATTGATTTAGTTGGTGTTAACTAAGTTTTTCAAATATAAGCAATTCAACTATAATCCTATAATTACAAAGCAGTTATACACACCTTTGGTAAGACCAATCATCGAATATGGTTCCATTATCTGGGATCCTGATTATGATGTTTACATAAATCGAATAGAATCTGTCCAAAAATAATTTTTATTGTTCTGCTTAGGGAACTAAACTTGGAAACCTTCTGAAGCTCTTCCATCCTATTCTGTTAGACTTGAACGAGTTAAATTGCCTACCCTAGAAAGCCGAAGAAAAATGCTTAACATTACGTTTTTAGTTAATTTGCTTAATGGTAATGTTTGTTCTGAATTCCTGCTTAATAATGTTAAATTTAACGTTCCGCAACGATCAACTCGCAATTTTACACCATTGTATCTTCAGGTCTTTCAAACAAATTACGCAAATTCTGATCCTTTTCGTAGAATATGCAGAGATTTTAATGCGATGTATAATTTTATTGACTTTTCTTTGAGTGTTAGTGTCATTAAACGTAGTATTATCTTGTTTTTAAATACATAGCCTTATAATATTGTTTGTAATTAAATTAAATAATATTGTTTGTAATTAATTTAAATAATATAGTCTGTAGAATTTAAAATCCATAGACTTAACTAAATAAATAAATAAAAAATAAAGATAATTACTAAAAACGATTTCTTAAAAAAAAATTGAACATAGTAGACAACAACTAAATCCAATTGAAAAATCTTTAGTGGAAACCACAGATATAGCTTATTTTCTTTTATTTCTTACAATACATACAGACTTATTCAAATTTTTAATATTTTATTTGAACAATATAAATACAACTTTCTTAACAATTTTACAAACTTTATCCAAACAGACTTTTTCAGAACTTCAATATCCAATTTGGTCTCAATTTTATCTTTATAAAAACAAAATTTGTCTGTAGAATTCGCCCACTTTTGACACATTTTGTTATTTTCTTTGATTGGAATATTTTAAATTTTTAGAAAATTTTATAAATTTATTAGAACTTTTATTATTTGTATTTATTTTTTCTTTTCAAAAACCATTTGACAGTTTAAAATGTTTATAAATTTACAGGGTGACCAAAAATTTGTATATATATAAAATAAAATATAGTTAATAAATACTACACTAGTTATTTTCAATGTTTTCGGATATAACTATAAAATCTCTTAACTATGCAACTATGAAATTTTTTCGGTGTAGAAATCAACTACATACATATATCATATTAAAAATAGTTAATTGACACTACAGATATCGCTTTGTTCTAATTTAAAAGGAAATTCACAAACATTATGACAATTTCCAATTCCCTATGCTCCTTGCAGGAGTCAATGGAACAAATATAAATATAACGCAATTCAATAAATGTAAATAAGAATTGCACACATACTTAAAACCCAATTTTGAAGTTTTCTTTTTAGCTGGTCTTAATCCATCAGGCAACTTTATGCCAAGACATCGAAATTTAAAACACGGACGAAAGGATTCTTTGTTTTTATTCGTTATTTCATCTTGAACAATCCCAGTGTAGAAAATCATTACCAAGTATGTAGTTACATAACTAGTTACTTTTGTTATTACATTTCTTATTACCTTTATATGGCGATGTCGCGAAAAATAATGAGTTATGGTTACACACCAGCATACGAAAAATCAAAAAATATATCGTTACCTATGTGCTTACCAGTACTGACAAAAATAATGAGTCTAAAAATAGATTTTCAAAAAAATAAATTATATAAAAAAAAATATTTTTTATTGTATTTTTTTTTAATAAAATTTGCTGGTGCGGGAATCGAACCTGGGTCTACAGATTGCCAGTCAATAGCTCTACCATCTGAGCTATATCGACATGTAATATTTAATAGATAAAAACATAATTGACCTGCTGCACACAAGTAAGCTTACTCGCCAGCATACAAAAAATCAAAAAATATGTGGTTACATATATCCTTACCAGTGTTTAAAAAATATTGAGTCTAAAAATAGATTTAAAAAAATTTTCAAAAAAATCTAGAAAATTATTTTCTATTTGAAATAATGATAAAAATAAGTCATTATCAGTAACACATTATTATATGTTTTAAAATAATGCAGAAGGTAAGTGGCTATCATTACAGGTCCAAAAAATCATTACAGGTCCAAAAAATATTGATATGTCATTACCGTTTCTAAACTGGGATTTTTCATCCCATATTCCATAATTGTATCTGCAAAACATAAAAGTACATTAGATATTAATTTTATATGTTTTAAAATATATATAAATAAGAACTTACCAAATTTTCATTTTTTTGTTTTTCATAAAAAATATATTTTTAAACTATTTTGGCAACTTAAAATTAATTGAAATGTGCATTTACAGGGTTACCAAGTTTTATTGGTTTCGACTAAAACAGCAGTTGTTTTTGATTATGCTAGTTATTTATATATTTTTTAATTTCAACTATAGATTCTGTTAACTATCTAACTATGGAATTTTATCGGTGCACTTATTTTTTAACTGCTTGTTAGCAGCTAAATAACTACTTATTTTGATAACTACTTATTTTATATATTTTTATAATGCAGCGGGTGCGCAAATTTTGTGTGTCTTTTCCTGCAGCGAATATGGACAACTACTTAAAAAAACGACTTTGTCGAAAAGAATACTGAATTATACATATGTAGTAGACCATAATTCGGCTGCTTATTATTTGGATATTTGTAAAGCCCCGTTCACATTATCACAGAAGTGCTTATACATTTCTTCACACAAGTATGACAAAAAGTATGCTGAAATTGTCTGGTTGTCAAAAAAGTATAAAAGAAAATCTTTTCAGTGTTTAGACTGTTATCAACACACAACAAATAAATTAAAACGTTTATTTTTTCTTCTATTATTACTTTTTTCACCATTAGTTGTTTTTAATCTTTGTTTACAGTTATTTGTGAATAACACAACACTTGTGTTGAGACAAGTGGTAACTTTATGAAATATTTCAAAAAATAAATCTTGTCAAAAAAGTGTGACCGCTTTTTAAAATGTGTGCACCCATTTTGACATGTGTGTCGAACAGTTCACACTATTATAAATTTCCTTTATACAACACATTTCTGACATGTATAACACACTTGTATGATAATCTAAACGGGGCTTAATGAGCACCCATTACTGAGATATTACTGGGAGCTTTTAGTTACACATAAGTATTTAAGTGTACCATACCTACAGGGTGGCGCAAAAGTAATGTTATAATGTGAATTGCCTACCATTTTGTTAGAAGTGATAAAATGAGTTCTGTTTTCACGAAAAGTTTATCTGAAGGTGTAAAATTTATTACGTTAAGTTGAAAAAATTATATCGGTCAAATGACCACCTCCCGAGTTGATGCACATTTGTGCTCGTTTTACGGCATTTTGCATTGTTACTCGCAAAACGTCACTAAACAGCCACTTTGAAAAGCATATTTTTTTGTTAGCATAACCACTTAAGTGGAAATGGGCTTCGTCCCTCGTTATGATTTTATGATTTTTGCGTTAAGACAACAGACAGAAAATTGCAATAACATTAATTCCACAGTCTTCAGGTGTGTATCGCTTCATTGCTTGTTGTCAAATAATTCTAAATCTGTCTGCAACATAGATGTCAAAGCACAATGACATTTGAAGACATTTGCAAAAATTAAAGCACATTCAAATTATGAAATTGCTTTTGCGCCACCCTTTTATGGTGTGCTTTTGTTTTATGTGTGAAAGACGGATACAAAAATCTTTCACCTTAGTAGAATTATGTTTTTAGTATAATTTTCTTTGTCCGTACTACATCTAGACAATCTACGACATCTACATCTTGTCTGTCTGGTTGTTGTCCGCACAATTAATGTGCTTATCAGCACAATTTTGGGAGCTAAATAAATTAGTCAAACATTAGTTCAAATTTAGTTTAGTGTTAAAAAAATATAACTAAAACTTTTGCTGAAAATATAATTTCAGCAAAAAGGAATTGCTGAAAACTAGTATATGTACTCGATATATAAAACGTTTTACTAATTTTATTACTAACTTATTTTTCTTTTTTTTAATGTATGAGTATTAGGCCGGGTCGATTTGTGGGGAGGCAAAAAATCGCCCATGGCTCAGGGAAAATCGTATTCTAGGGATCAAAATAAGAAACTTTGCCGAAGGAACCATACCTAAAACGAATTCTACTACCCCCCAACTGTTGACTTTTGTCCCGTAGGGTCAAGTTTTGAAAAATCACACTTTGACCCATTTAGAGTGCCCCAATCGAGTCCAAATGTATGACCGACCCCCACTAACTTTGGAGGGCCGATCCACCCATGCCAGTGGCACACCCCCTGGAACTCCCCTGGGGGGTTCCCCATACAAACATTTTAAAAAATCACCATTTTTGGCACTTTATTCTATTATTTTTTATTTATTTTTATTATTTTATTTATTTTTTCTCCTTAGAAATTTATTTAGTCAGAACATATGTAAATGAAAAAATTAATTTAACTTAGTAATAGAAAAGAAAAAATAAAAAATTACTGTTTGAAGTCTTTTTTGCTTTCAAATCTGGGCAATTTCGCACGGCTCTCTAATGTCGTCGCCATAACAGCCTCTACATTTTCCGGTATAACTCGTTTGGAAACGCTAGCTAGCAATTGAACGTGTCGTTCTGTTGCAGGTCGTAAAATAGGTTGTGTGGGTTTTTTAAGCCACCACAAGACACAGCTGCATGTCGTAAACTTACTTAAGCTAAATCGGTTACAGGTAGAATTGAGCATAAAATTATCATAAAGGATTTTCCAGAAGTAATAAAAGGCGCACTTGCTTAACAGAATTTGTGGTCAGATTAACGTTTAATTTACATGTAAGTACTTTATGGGCAGTTCTGACAACAAAATCGGTTACAGGTAGAATTGAGCATAAAATTATCATAAAGGATTTTCCAGAAGTAATAAAAGGCGCACTTGCTTAACAGAATTTGTAGTCAGATTAACGTTTAATTTACAAGTAAGTACTTATTAAATCGACCCGCCCTAATGAGTATATAGGTGTGATGTTACACTTGTGTTCACATCAATGCCGCCTAAACGCCCCTTGCAAATCTTTTTTATTATAAAATAATTTGTTATAAGTATGTTTTTTTTATATTTTGTTTATCCTTAACAAATAACCCTATTTATGTGCATTAGGGTGACATCGCAGCAATATTAGCTGTGTTTGTGTGACTCTCTATCAGTGTTATCAAGAACGATTTTGACAGTTTTTCAACGTATTCCGGCTTTCTACGGACAAAATTTTTCGAGATATCATTTTTTTTTTTTTTTTTTTTATTTATTTATTTAATTTCTTATAATTCAGTACAAAGATTTAATCTTATATAAAAGCACTGAATAGTAATTATTGGTAAATTTGTCAATGTGCATTCAAAATACATATACATATAATATTTACTAACAAAAATTAATTTATAAAAAAAAAAATAATGGACAAAATAATAATAATAATACATAAAGGAAAAAAAGTAGAAAATAAAAAAATTATATTGTTAAACTTCTAAAAATTTGGTCGAAATTTAATTGAAATGTTATTTATAATATTCATATATTAGTTTTTTAAATTGCATTGCGTTGCTAATTATCTGTAAATGAGGGGGCAAACTATTCCAAATTCTTATGGCATTAATATAGAAGTGTAGATCCGAAAAAGTAGTCGTATGTTGTATCTGAATAATACGGAGGCCTCTTTCAGACCTGAAGAAGTTAAGTCTCCCGTAAAGGTATTCTGGCTGACGAGAGTAGATTATTTTATGAAGGTATATTAATGTCTTACACTTTAAAAGGTTTTGAAATGTGACACCAAAAATTTGCTTTGAGTAGTGTGATATTCTTCCACGTCGTTGTATGCCAAATACATATCGTGCAATATTATTAAAAGCGACGTTCAATTTGCTCATACTGATTGAATCACAATTTGAAAACAACTCACAACCATAAAGTAAAGTCGGTATTAAATAGGTCTTAGCTAGAAGCATTCTGATTTTGAGTGGTACGAACCATTGTGTGCACCATAAATTTCTTAGCATACCGCATACTTTTCCAGTTGTGACGATAACGTGATCTTTCCAGTGCAGGTACTTATTAAATGTGACTCCAAGGTTTTTCACCTTATCCACAAAATCGATTTTCGACTCACCCAAAGTTATGACGGGAATATATGGCATAATTAGTGTTCTTTTAGTAATCAACATACATTTTGACTTATTTGGATTGAGGCATAATCCGTTAGTTGTAGCCCAAGATCTGATATTATTCAAGTCAGCATTAATTTTGCGCGTACAGTCATCAATTTCAGAAATTTTGCAACTTATATATAGTTGAACATCATCTGCATACATTTGGATATTACAGTATTGTAGTTGATTCGGAAGATCATTGGCATAAGCTGAGTATAATAGTGGACCTAAAATAGATCCTTGTGGTACACCTCTTGCTAGTTCTATTGTACTAGATATATTTTCACCATTGAACACCGATTGTGATCTGCCAGTTAAATATGAAGCCATCAACTTTGTAGCCGTAGAAGAAATATTAAATATTTTACTTAACTTCAATGTAAGTATTTCAGTATTGACGGTATCAAATGCCTTGGAATGGTCTAAGAGAATTAAAAAACAAACTTTATCATCATCAATTTGTGATCGTATATTTTCTGCCACATCAATCAAAGCAGACACACAGCTGTGTTGAGGACGAAACCCCGATTGTCTAGGAGTAAGCAAGTTGTTATCCTGAATAAATTTACTGAGTTGGTGATGCATTAAGCGTTCAATTATTTTTGACAAGAAGGGTAGTATAGCTATTGGGCGGAATTCTTTTTCGGTTTTTGGTATAGGAACAATTTTGGCGTGCTTCCATTTAGTAGGATATGTTGATTTAGTAATAATCGAGTTGATAGGAATACCGCACAAACGCAGCTATTATTTGAAAATTTTTCTTAAACAACCACTTTTTAAGTACACTCTAATTAAATTCTGTTGAAATCTACCTAACTTATAGAAGAAAACTCTACTCATACTATAAATTGTGTAAATTTACTCTATGTGCATAATTGAAAAAATATACGCACATTATGTTTAAGTTGGTGCACATATAATGTGTAATTTTACATTGAAAGTGCGTAAAAATAAAATGAAATTTTGTAATTAGAGTGTTAATTTACTAAATTTGTGCGTAAAGAAGCATGTTTTATATGTTAATGGACGCACAAAATGCGTACAATCGAAAAAAAATGCGCAAAAGTCCACAGAAAGTGCGTAAAAATACCCCAAAAATGTGTATATTTACCACAGCAGTGCTTTAAGTTTAACCAATATAACAAATAAAAACCGATTAATTTCCTACATACTTTCAATTTTACAAAAACGAATAACCCTTGATAAGATCAGTGAATTTATTTTTTAATTTGCGAACTGAACTCAGAAATTTTTTTACTTTAAATATTTTTTTACACGTTTTTATCTAAATAAATCAACATATCACTCACTTTTACTACGCCGCTCTTCCTTATATTTTTAAAAAATTTTTGAAAAAGCGCTTTGAAAAAAGTAAAAATAGTTTTTTTCAAATCATTATATGGCAACCTTTTAAGTGAAATTTTTGTAATTAAATACCGTTTATAGACAAGGACTCAAAGATCACATTCTTTCTACGCCATTGTAATATCGTCTTACTATCAAAAGTTATATGCTCTTAAAAGTGGATGTGACTTTAAAGTCACATTGGTAAGAAATGGACTCTGACTGTAGATGGTATTTGTTACGCACGCTTTGTAGCCACCGTAGCCGACCATCACATCGCCCACCACCACTGCACTCGTCATTAGCATACCCATTTCGGCGTGCACCCCAGTCATTTTGTTGTCAAAAATCTAAAAACAAAATGATTAGAACTCAACTATTGAAATGATTATGGGAATTGTACACTTTCTGCGTAAGCAACATTTGAAAATAAGTAAACAAAAAATGAAGAGGATTATGACAAACTTAAAAATTTTAAAAATTAGAAAAAAAAACGTAAAGTAGCGCGTGATTAAAAGAAAATGAATAACGATCTTGAACGTGGCGTTTATTAACACAAAATTTCGACAACATCCATTAAAAAATAATTATTTTTATAGTAAAAATCCAAAATGGATCACAAAGGACTCATATTTTAAAAAAAGGGGAAAAAGTTGGCGTGGTCAATGAAAAGTAGCGGTAACTTGGCCTGGGATATAAGGATCATGTGTACTAAATAAATTTGAATAAAATTCGTTGGAAAATAAAAATTTCCATAGCGAATATCCATTGTTATATAACAAACACATAATATGAAATTTATGACATATTCACAATTTAAAAAAGCGGGCGTAAAAACGGACATGGTCCACGAAAATTCTATCCTGACCTGGCCTAGGATAAAAGGATCATGTGTACCAAATTTGAGCAAAATCAGTTGGAAAATAAAAATTTATATAGCGAATATCCAGTGTTATATAACAAATTCATAACTTAAAAAAGTGGACTGAAAATGGGCATGTTTAATGAGAAGTACAATATATCTCTACCTGGCCTGAAATAACAGGATTGTCAGGATTATGTGTTCCAAATTTGAGCAAAATCCATTGTAAAATTAAAATTCATAATTTTTTTAAAAAGTAGGCGTAAAAGGGGGCGTGATCAATGAAGGGTACATGGTGATCCTGTGTACCAAATTTTAGAAAAATCCTTTGGAAAATAAAAATTTCCATAGCGATCATCCATATAACAAACACATAATATAAAAAATGTGGGCGTAAAAGGGGGATATATCCAATAAGAACCACATGATGACCTCGGACGTGGTCAATAAAAAGTATATGGCAACCTCACCCGTGGTATGAGAATCAATCAAATTTCAGAGATATCCGTTGAAAAATAAAAGTTTGCATAGCGATCACACATTTTATATGGGAAAAACACACCATCACAAAAGTGTACGTATAACGCGTAAGCGTCGACATTTTTCTAAGAGCCATCAGTGAAAGCAGACCTCTCCAACGCATGTATTGGTTTGTAAATCGGTTGAGTGGTTCTCGAGTTATAAAATGATGAACATAGGACAACTTATTTAAATATACACTCACAATATTTTATCCTTAAAAACAACCTAAAATACATATTAAATTAATTGAAAACACAATTCAAAAAAGGACTACTGATTTTTTATTATATTCAAACCATTTTGCTATTTATTTTCAAACATTGTTTAAACAATCCATAAAAAATATAAAAATAATTGAAAAGTCTATTAAAACAACTATCAATTTTTCATATTTGAAAGTTTTTTTTTGTTGAATTTTCAAAACACTACACCATACACAACACGTTCATACCCAACAAACAATCACTATTGAAACAGAGTAAATATAGATTTGATAACAAGTTTATTTCTCAAACATTACCTTTGAGAATAGCATTGAGAATTTTTATTCTCAATTTGAGAATCATGCCGTTCTCTATAAAAACGGCAGTTAGAGCTCAAGCATATTTCTCAAATATTTTTAGAGTCGAGATATAGACTTGAAAGTAACAAAAATTCAAATGTTTCTCAAATCAGCATTTAACCTGAATATTAAATTTTTATCAATATTAATTATATAATAGAAAAATACTGTCTATAAAGACTTGAGAAATATATTATATATCAAATCTGCCTCCAATGAAAATAATGAACTCTTTTCAAATCTTACTACCATTTATTTTTTACACTTAAAAAAATAAAAAATTGTATTGAATGGTTACAAGATAAAAACATTTAAAAAAGTAAAGTATAAAATATTTAAAAGCCACTTAAAAATTAAACTCCCGGTTGGTAAAAAGTTATCTTCAAATTTGGATACCTTAAAATACAAAAATGATTAAGGGACGGTTTAATAGTCAAAAATAAAAACGATTTTTTTCTAAAATTTTGCTTAATTAAAAAATGTTGAGATTTTTTTTTGGAACTTGAGTAGTATTTAAGACAAAAATCAGTTCTTAGTTGTGACTATAAAACTGGCTTTTTAGTTTATTTAAATGTTAAAAGACAATTAAAACAATCTTATAGACATTAAATTTTCAGGGCCAGTTTTATAGTCAGAACTGAGAACGATTTTTTTCTAAAATTTTGCTTAAGCCAGAAATTTTCAAACAAAATTTCTAATTTGAGAAATATTTAGGACAAAAATCTTCCATAGTTCTGACTATAAAACTGGCCCATGTAACATATTTAGTATTAAGGCACATCTACACGAGAGGGAAAGCTGCTAGAGATAGAGCAAAAAATACTTCTAATTAGCTTAAATCATTCACAATAGAGCTAATTAGAGGTGTTTTTTGCTCTATTTCTAGAAGTTTTTTCTCTCGTGTAGATATACCTTTAGAACTGCATACAGGCTATTTTTTTAATAATTAGTCAATAACACTACATTTATACTTGAGCAAAAATCACCTAGTTTTTGTACAAAACTAGTTTTTGCTTGTTTTTTTGTATGCGTTTTGTCAAGCTAAAAACTAGAAGAGCCAAAAACCAGGTAGTTTCTGATCAGGGTAAATGTAGTATAAGATTTTTTTATTGGTCTCGTAATGAAAAAAGGAGCGCTTAAAATGCTTAGTTTAAATCATATCTTACCTGAAAAATGCAAAGCACAACCTTGATGGCAACATTCGCTGTAAAAAGTACGATCTGTAAAATGTTGATGAAATAAGTTAATTTTTTATATTCACTGTTATCACATTTTATTACTTACCTTCTTAGTTCCTTTTAACATATAAAAAACGCGTTGCCTCTTTCTGTAAAATAAGATATTTCAAGGCGTATTAACGCGTTATTCCTAAAATTTTCCAATATATATTTTATTTATTGACATTTTTGTTTTGTTATTTGATATACGTTATACATACAAAATTATCTCAAATCATTATCGAATATAGAAAAATACTCCACAAATACTTGAAATATATATAATTTTCTAATGTGAAGATAATTTTTCTAAAAAATTGAAAAAAACTTATTTTCAGTTTGAAAATGATATAAATAAATGATAAATCTCAAACCTATGCTTTTAACTAGAAAAACACTAGAGGAAAATAGAGAAGTTTATATAGAAATTTCAAAGCTTGTACAAGTATATTTCTCAAATCGATTTCAAATATTAATCAATATAAAATTATGGACTCAATTTTATTTATTGAGACAGATTTGAAATATACGATTGATATCAAATGTGATTCTCAAATTTTCTCTAAGGCTTGAACTGGTGTGTGTTGGGTATTTTTATTGTCTATGTTTGTGTGTATGAGTAAAGAATTTCTTGTAATTTGAATTGAAATAATCTCTATATATAAAAGAATACCGTGAGTGACTGACTGACTGACTCAACATCGCCTAGCCCAAACCGCTGAAGCTAGGAAGTTGAAATTTGTTATGTAGGTTCCTCTTTCGGCGTAGACGTCCGCTAAGACAGGATTTTTGGAAATTCCTAGCGGAACGGGCAAAAAGGGGGAAGTCTCCCCCTTGACGGCCTGCCAAAACCCCTTTGGCTAGAAAGCTGAAATTTAAGATATGTCCAAGCAAAAATAAATGGAATGACTTCTAAATGAATCACTTCCTTCATTACGTCACAAAGAATTACTCCCTTAGGAATGGGTTTTAAACAACATCTAATGCTGCAATAAATATATGCTAGTCAGAAGTTCTTTTTCATGGGTGATAAGAAGTTAATATTTTGTATGGGGGTTGCATAGGAACGTGCTGGCACAGAAATCACAGGGTTGCGGGTTCGAATCGCACCAGGTGGAAAAAAAATTTTTGTAACTTTTTTTACACAATTAATAAATTTTTGTAGTTTTCACTGTAAAATTTTTATTATACCCTACACCACTATGTGGTCATTATACCCTACACCACTATGTGGTCATTATACCCTACACCACTATGTGGTCAGGGTGTTATAAGTTTGTGCTGATGTTTGTAACACCAAAAAATATTGGTCCTAGACCCACCTTATAGTATACCGATCGGCTTATTTCGTTTTAACGATGTCCGTCTGTCCGCAGGTCGCAAATATTAAGATATTTTGATGAAACTTGGTACACCGACTTATGTCGGCCCAAGGACGACGCCTATTGATTTTGGTAAACATCGGTCCATGTTTAGACCTAGTGCCCATATAAGGGTCCTACCAAAATTATATTGTTTATACGCTGCAGGTCGCAAATATTAAGATATTTTGATAAAATATGGTACACCGACTTATGTCGGCCCAGCGACGAAGCCTATTGATTTTGGTGAACAATGGTCTATGTTTAGACCTAGTGCCCATATAAGGGTTCTACTAAAATTATATGGTTTATACGCTGCAGGTCGCAAATATTAAGACATTTTAATGAAATTTGGTACACAGACCTACGTTGGCCGAAGCCTATTGATTTTGGTGAACATCGGTCCATGTTTAGACCTAGTGCCCATATAAGGGTCCTACCAAAATTATATTGTTTATACGCTGCAGATCGCAAATATTAAGATATTTTGATGAAATTTGGTACACCCACCTATGGCAGCCTAAGGACGAAGCCTATTGATTTTGGTTAACACCGGTCCATATTTAGACCTAGTGCCCTAAGGGTCCCCCCAAAATTGGCTTGGTTACACACTGCAGGTCGCAAATATGAAGATATTTTAATGAAATTTGGTTCGCTGACTCACATTATAGAAAATTTTGACACAAGTCCCATTTTAACCCCTTCGAATTTCGGATCCAAACATTAGTTGGCTTTTACCCAGACTGGTGTAGGGTATTGTATAGTCGGCATGCCCAACTTTAACCTTTTTACTCGTTTTTTGCTATTTTGGTACACTCAAAATTTTTGAAACGATTTAAAAATTTTTTTTTAATTTTCTATTAATTTTTTATGAAATTTTATGGAAATATAAAAGTTTTAAATAAATATGTAATTCTTCAAATATTTTTTGTTAAAATACGAAAAAGGTAAATATTACAATTTTGTTTGTATTTAAAAAATTGTAATTTAAAAAATCCATTTTGATCAAATTTTTACTAAATGTATTTAGAAACTAAATATAACAGAAAAAGAAAAATCCTGTAAACATTTTAGTTAGAACTAGTAAAAATAAGTTAAAAATTACCTTGCAGAAAAAACTATTTTTTATCTACTAATATGCTGCAAAATTTTTTACGGATTTCATCAAGGTAATTCGTATTAAAAGTTAACTTAAATGCGACCAAAATTTTGTAAATTTAAAAGTTTTATTTTTCCTTCTTATCTTACTAGCATTTAGCAAAAAACAATCTGCTAATATCAGCAGTTTTTTTGCAAGGTCATTTTTAATTACATAACTTTTAGTAGCTTTTTCTCCTATTTTCATTTTATTTCTCTCTATGAGTGTATTATTTTTATAAAAAAAAACACTTAAAAGAAGAACAACTTTATATATTTTCCAATATGTTATACATTTTTATACCCTACACCACTATGTGGTCAGGGTATTATAAGTTTGTGCTGATGTTTGTAACACCAAAAAATATTGGTCGTAGACCCACCTTATAGTATACCGATCGGTTCAGAATTTTTTTTTATTTCGATTTAACGATGTCCGTCTGTCCGTCCGTCCGTCTGTCTGTCTGTCCATGCAATCTTGTGCGCACTCTACAGGTCGCACCTATTAAGATATTTTGATGAAATTTGGTACGCAGACCTATGTTGGCCCAAGGACGAACAAGTTTGATTTTTTTGAACATCGGTCCATGTTTAGACCTAGTGCCCATATAAGGGTCCTACCAAAATTATATTGTTTATACGCTGCAGGTCGTAAATATTAAGATATTTGGACGAACTTTGGTACACAGACCTATGTTAGCCCAATAACGCAGCCCATTGATTTTGGTGAACATCGGTCCATGTTTAGACCTAGTGCCCATATAAGGGTCCTACCAAAATTATACTGTTTATACGCTGCAGGTCGTAAATATTAAGATATTTTGATGAAATTTGGTACACAGCCCTACATTGGCCCAATAACGCAGCCTATTGATTTTGGTGAACATCGGTCCATGTTTAGACCTAGTGCCCATATAAGGGTCCTACCAAAATTATAATGTTTATACGCTGCAGGTCGTAAATATTAAGATATTTTGATGAAATTTGGTACACAGACCTATATTGGCCCAGTAACGCAGCCTATTGATTTTGGTGAACATCGGTCCATGTTTAGACCTAGTGCCCATATTAGGGTCCTACCAAAATTATACTGTTTACACGCTGCAGGTCGTAAATATTAAGATATTTTGATGAAATTTGGTACACAGATCTACATTGGCCCAATAACGCAGCCTATTTATTTTGGTGAACATCGGTCCATGTTTAGACCTAGAGCCCATATAAGGGTCCTACCAAAATTATAATGTTTATACGCTGCAGGTCGCAAATATTAAGATATTTTGATGAAATTTGGTACACAGACCTATATTGGCCCAATAACGCAGCCTATTGATTTTGGTGAACATCGGTCTATGTTTAGACCTAGTGCCCATATAAGGGTCCTACCAAAATTATACTGTTTATACGCTGCAGGTATTAATATTAAGATATTTTGATGAAATTTGGTACATAGACCTATGTTGGCCCAAGGACGAAGCCTATTGATTTTGGCGAACATCGGTCCATGTTTAGAACTAGTGCCCATATAAGGGTCCCCCCAAAATTATATTGTTTATACGCTGCAGGTCGCAAATATTAAGATATTTTGATGAAATTTGGTACACAGACCTATGTTGGCTCAATAACGCAGCCTATTGATTTTGGTGAACATCGGTCCATGTTTAGACCTAGTGCCCATATAAGGGTCCCACCAAAATTATATTGTTTATACGCTGCAGGTCGCAAATATTAAGATATTTTGATGAAATTTGGTACATAGACCTATGTTGGCCCAAGGACGAAGCCTATTGATTTTGGTGAACATCGGTCCATGTTTAGAACTAGTGCCCATATAAGGGTCCCCCCAAAATTGGCTTGGTTACAAATTGCAGGTCGCAAATATTAAGATATTTTAATGAAATTTGGTGCGCTGACTCACATTATAGAAAATTTTGACACAAGCCCCATTTTAACCCATTCGAATTTCGGATCCAAACAATACAACAGACTGGTGTAGGGTATTGTATAGTCGGCATGCCCGACTTTAACCTTTTTACTCGTTGTCAATAAAACTAGAAAGAAATAAATATAATAATTTACTGAACAAGACTGCTAAAAGTCAGCTATAAGTTATAACAAGCCATAGCATAAGGGGTAGAGCTTCTGCTTGAAATGCCAACGAGTGTGGGTTCAAACCCCACACGATGCATGATGGTTTTTTTTTTTTAATTAATTAAAATACAAACAAATGAAAATGAACTTCCTTTCCATCACTTCAAATATACATAATTTGTTTCAAAAAAGAACAACTTCCCTCCTATGACAAGCCAATATTAAATTCATCAGTGAAAACCACAAATTATCACTACTCCCTATTCATCTGTTGTTATGTTTTTACTACTTCTTTTTCCTCACTTTTTTTCCTTGGGTGTTCCTTGGAGTAGGGGCTAACTTTTCTGGAAAGTATTTTCTGGAATTTTGGACAGGGACGTTGTAAAAATGGGGATTAAAAAGGCGAAAAAGGCCTCCCAAACCGCTGGAGGTAGGAAGTTGAAATTTGGTATAAAGGTTCCTCCACTATCGTAGACATCCACCAAGACGGGATTTTTGAAAATTTTTACAGGGAGGTGCAAAAAGGGGAAAAAGTCTCCCCAAAAAAAGTACTTTTCTCAAAAAAAGTACCGTTTTCCGAAAAAGGTAACGTTTTCCAAAAAAAAAGTACCTTTTTCAAAAAAAGTATCTTTTTCAAAATAAGTACCTTTTTCAAAAAAAGTACCTTTTCCAAAAAAGTACCTTTTTCCAAAAAAAAAAATACATTTTTATAAAAAAATACCTTTTGCAAAAAAAGTGCAAATAAAGTACTTTGTAACAACAAAAAATACCATTAAAAAAATACCATTTTTGCCTTCCCCCACGGATATCTCCACTAAAACAAGGTTTTTTGATATTCGGCGTAGACGTGCGCTAAGTCGGGATTTTTGGAAATTCCCACCGGAACGGGCAAAAAGTGGAAAAGTCACCCCTTAAACAGTCTCACAAAATGGAAAAGTGCCTGCCCCAACCACTGGAGGTAAGAAGTTGAAATTTGGTATAAAGTTTCCTCCACTGTAGTAGACATCGACTAACTTTGTATTTTTGGAATTCCCTACAGGATATCCCAAAAGAAATTCGGTATGAGAGTTCCTCCTTCTGTGTAGGCGTCCGCTTAGACGGAATTTTTGAAATTCCTATCGGGATGGGAAATATGGGGAAAAGTCTCCTCCTTGACGGCCTGCCCAATCCCTTTTGGCCAACCTAAACTTTTAAATATGTATTCCTTGGAGTAAGACTAACTCACCGGCAACGAAATTTTTCTATTTTGGAACAGGAACATAGTAAAAATGGTGGTTGAAAGGGAAAAATGTCCCCAATTACGGCCTGCCCAAACCGCTGAGGCAATGAAGTTGAAATTTGGTATGAATGTTCCTCATCCATCGCAGATAGCCGCGAAGATGGAATTTTTGTAAATTCCTAAAGGGAGGGGCAAAAAGAAGAAAAGCCTCCCCTTGGTGGCCTGTAAAAACCCCTTCGGCTAGAAACCTGAAATTTAAAATGTGGGTCCCTGGAGTAAGGGCTAACTTATTAGAAAGATACTTTTTTGAATTTTGGACAGGGTCGTTATAAAATGGGGGCTCAAAAAGGGAAAGTGGCCCCTTAACGACCTGTCCAAACTGCTGGAACTAGGAAGCTGAAATTCGGTACTTAAGTTCCTCTTCCAGCCTAATTCCAACCGGGAGGGACAAAAAAAGAAAAAGTGTCCCACTTGACAGCCTGCTCAAACTGCTGGAATTAGGAAGCTGAAATTCCCTGTCGATGGATTTTCGGAAATTCCTACCGAGAGGGGCACAAATAGTAAAAGTTGGCTAGAAACCTGAAATGTACCTAACATATGTTCCTTGGAGTATGGGCTCACTTATCGGGAAGGTGCTTTTTGGAATTTTGGACAGGGACATTGCAAAAATGAGGATTAATGAAGCGAAAAGTGCCGCTTAAAGGCCTGCCCAAACCGCTGGAGGTAGGAAGTTGAAATTTGGTATTAAAGTTCCTCCTCTATTGTAGACATTCGCTAAGATGAGAATTTTAGAAATTTCCACAGGTAGGGTCAAAAACAGGAAAAGTCTCCCCCTTAACGGCCTGGCCAAACTGCTGGAACTAGGGAACTTAAATTCGGTATTTGGGTTCCTTCTCCAACATAGACGTCCCCTAAGACGGTATTTTTGGAAATTCATACCGGGAGGGGGAAAAAGGGAAAAAACTTCTCCCTTGACGGCCTGGCCAAACTGCTGGATATAGAGACCTAAAATTATGTATGTAGTAGGTTCCTCCTCCAACGCAGACGTCCTCTAAGACGGAATTTTTGGAAATTCCTACTGGGAGGGGTAAAAACGGAATAATTCTCCCCCTTGATGGCCTAACCGAACCCTTCGGCTAGAAACCTGTAATCTATAATATGTTTTCATTGGAGTATGGGCTAACTTATCGAGAATGCATTTTTAGGATTTTTGGACAGGCAAGTAGTAAAAATTGTGGTTCAAAAGGAGAAAATTGCCGCCCGCTTCCCTTAACGTCTGCGTCTTTAGCTAGAAACCTTAAACTTAAAGAACAAGTGTAATGGAACACTAAAATTAAGAAACTAAATAGGAAACGAGTAGAATTGAAACACTACACAAGTGGAACGAAATGGATATAAACGATGAACGAGTGGAATTGAAATTATAGACAATGGAAATGGATTGGAAGAGGGAACGAAATGGAATGGACTATAGAACGAAATGGAATGAGGAGCGAGATGGCATAGAATGGGGAACGAGTGGAATTGAAACACTGCAGTTAAAAGAGGAATGGAACGGAGCAAGTGCAAAGAAATGGAATGGAAATAGAAGCGACTGATATCAATATCGATTCACAAGACAGTAGGAACGAAATGGAATGAAACGGGGAAAGAGTGGAATTGAAATAACCAATAATGGGAACGAAATGCAAAGGAATGGTGAACGAAATGGAATCTTGGAAGGAGTTGCATTGGAACACTAAAATTGTTAAACAAAGTGGAATGGAATTTGAATGACTCAAACTGCCAAGGTTTGGTACTTGAAATTTCGCATGCGATTGAGGCAAGATTATATGGATGAAATCAAAAAATGTGATAAATTTTTGGGCCAAATTTGTGAGAAATAAAAAGTGTTAATATTTCGGTTTTTTCTTAATGGGATCAGTAAGTTTAGTCATTATAAACCTAATTGCAAAAAATCTCTTCTACAAGTTGTCGTAATAACTTTTTTTGCACAATTTTAATTTTTGTTGTTGTAACGGAGTTTACATTTCTGCAAGCAAAAGATATAACAAAAAAAATTGGGTACCAATTTTCTTCAGTTTATTAGTTTTTCGTATTTGGGTTTTCAACTTGCTTTCCAATGATATATAATTTGTGTTTATCAAATTGGCGGTTTCGCGAATAAAAATACAATTCATTCCGCGAAAAAAATTTTGTATTTTTGGTCCTTTTAAATGCTTTTCAAAAATATAAAATTTTTTAAAATCCAAACAGCGGTTACGCAGTTACGAAATAATATATTAAAAACATAACATTTCACGATCAACAAAATCTTAAATTGTGTGAAACAAATTTAGTTTGTCAAACTAATGTCAGTAATGACTCGAAATATCGATTCAAAACCAATGAAATGCAAAATCAATCGTTTTTCGCTCCAGCAGCTTAGGGTAAAAAACTGATAACTTTTTTTGATTTGACGCAAAATTATTAGTTGAATCGTCTTTTGACGCATAAATATTAATTGAATCACCTCTGTTTATGGTTATTTTAAAATATTTTAAACATTTATCTACATTTATTTGAATGAAACCTGATGCAAACAATTGTGGTTACGGAGTTTACAGTTACGGAGTTTACATTTGGTTACTTTTTTCGTTTTCTTTCAGAATTTTTTTTCCGAAACAAAATTGCATGATGCCTACAAGGTGAATCCAAATATGACATTGTTTTTCCTACTCGTTAAATAGTTTGGTGTAAAAATTAGAAACGGAGTTTACAACATTTTTTCAAATCTTATTAAAGACATCTTTTTTCATCTCGAGAATGTTACATGCTGCAGAAAAGCTTCAAGTCTGTTATACTGGATGATTACTTACAGTCCAACGATCATTTGAGTATAAATAACATTATACTTTTCGCAATATAAATAATAGATAACTCCAAAATTCTGGTATATGCATTTTTATCAAAAATTATGACGAAAAATCGTTACAGAGTTGAAGTCGTGATAGCTAAGATATACGAAAAAGTTTCTAAAATGTATTAATTTTTATTAAAAACGGCACTTTTCCTCTTCATAAAAATTCTTACAGTTAGTGTTTAGCTTTATTGGTTATTAAAATATAAGCTATTAAAGTTAAAAAACCTTATGAGTTACTTGTTACGGAGTTTACATTTGGCCTATAAAATTGGTCACAAATTTTATGTATTAACCAAAAATTGGTCAGATTGTTATAAATTTTGTAAAACAGGTGACAAGGCGCTGATATATATCGGAATATATAACTCAAATGTAATCCATGCATTAGAAATTAGGTGGTTACACGGTTTTTATCACATTTTTTGATATCACCCGAATATACACTTACACAGCACTTGCATTGTACTCAAATTAAAAAAAAAACGCTTTAAACATTAAAATTCATTTATTTTTAAGTAATTTTATTGACTAAATCCGACTTATTTTAATTATTTTACAAAATTATGTTCCACTTAAGTTCCACACGAGAAAAATCTACGGATAACTTTTTCATTGATAATTTCTCACACATTTTATATTTATATTGATTTTCACAAGAGTTTTAACAAAAATTTTATTTCTATTGGATTTTCTTCTGAATTTATATTTTTTTAAGTATTTGAAGTTTGAATGTTGTAATTAAATAAAAGAAATCTATATATTTTTTGTATATTTGTCCCTTTTTGCAAATCGCTACAATTTTGACATTTAATTTTTTCTGTTCTGGGTTTGGTTATAAAAATAAGCATTTTGTAATGAAGGGGGTAAGCTCTTACTTTTCTATTACTAGACCTATTATTTTAACAAGGGCATGTCCATCGATGTAACTCCTTACCTAGTAACATATTATTCTGAACTTACAGGTAAGGATTTTTTAAAAACATTTTAATTTTTTAAACCGAGTATTAGGTCGTAATTTTCTAAAACAATTCAGTGAAGTGTTGCGTTATTTCTATAGGAATTGTTTTTGTTACAAAAACAATTTACATTGAAACTTCCCTTCACTTCACCCAAGTGTTTTATGAAATTAGGTACTTAATTCAATGGCCTTGCAACTCTCTCAATATTTTTTATTTGAAAAAATAGTATGCGGCTTGGAACAGGAACGAACTCCGATCAGGGATGGAAAAGGCTTATTTAATCGGGCTCTTATACCAAAAAATGTTAGATCGCTCTTACATATTTAAAAATGTAAGTAACTAAAATATTGCTTCCTCTTTGGCTCGTTAAAAAAAATTAAATATTTAGATAATAGCAAATATAAACATAAATTTGGAAAAAAAAAAAACATTTGCAAAAAGCGAAATTTTTGCAACAATATATTCGTTTGCAGAATGTCGATCGCTGATTACCTCTTTTAATTCATTTTCTGTACCATAAAGCCTTTTTCGAATTCTGCCATTATTTTGCAACTTTTTAAGTTCGGTTTTTTTAAATATATAACCTAGGGATTAAATTTTTGGACCATAAAGTCTTTTTTCAAATACCGCTATTATTTAGCAATTCTTTACGTGCGATTCTTGAGGGGCTATAATACCCATGCAATTCTTTAGGGGCTATAATACCCATTTCATACAACAGAGTTTGGTGGCTAGTTGCAAAAAAAAATCGCGAAAAATAAAATTTGCAAAAAGGAAAATTTTTGCATCAATATATTCTTTTGCAGAATCTAAATCGCTGATTACGTTTCCTAATTAATTTTTTGTACCACAAACTCTTTTTTCGCGTTCCGCTTTTATTTTGCAATTTTTTAAGTACGTTTCTTTTTAATTTATAATCTAGGGACTATAATACACATTTCATACAACAATGTTTGGTGGCTAGTTGGAAAAAAAATCTAGAAAAATAAAATTTGCAAAAAGGAAAAATTTTTTCATCAATATATTTGTTTGCAGAATGTAAAACGCTGATTAAGTTTCTTAATTAATTTCCGCGATTATTTTGCAATTTTTTAAGTGTGGTTTTTTTAAATTTATAATCTAGGCTCTATAGTACCAATTTTAAACCCAAAAGTTTGGTACTTAGTTTGAAAAAAAAAAAATAAATAAATCGAGAAAAAAATATTTGCAAAAAGGAAAATTTTTGCGTCATTGTATTCACTTGCAGATTGTTAATCGCTGATTGAGTTTTTTAATTATTTTTTTCTACCACAGTCTTTTTTGCGTTCCTCTATTATTTTGCAACTTTTTAAATGCAGTTTTTTAAATTTATAATCTACGGAGTATAATGCCCATTTCATAAAACAAAGTTTGGTGGTTAGTTGCAAAAAAGTAAATTTTGGAATCGTTTGCAGAATCTAAATCTTTTAATTAATTTTTTAAACCCCAAAGCCTTTTTTCGCATTCCGATATTATTATGCAATTTTTTACGTATGGTTTTTTAAAATTCATAATCTAGGGCTATAATACTGTTGGAATAGTATAATTCCATAGTATAGTTCCATTCTTGATTTTTATAACTAAATTATTATTTTCCATCCCTGGTTACAATCGATGTTTTAAGTCATACAAAGAGCGCACATAATGACCCTGCAAACATTTAAAAGATACCTTCCTAGAAGATATTAAAGCGATATCTTCTATTTGTCATTTGAATAAAAATAATCAAGTAGTATTTACTTTGAAATTGTCTTCCTTTTATCACTTGGAAGATAATTCGGCGATATTTGAAAAAAATAATTAAAATTTTTTATCTTTTGTCATAACTTTTTATGACAATATTGCGGCAATATCACCTTTGTATCATTTGAAAGATAAAGCAAATTTGTTTGAAATCTTTTATCAATTTGGAAAAAATTAAAACTAAATTTGTACAAAAACAATCAAAAGATATATAGGAAATAAACTCGTGAAAAGTTAATATTAATTGCGCGGGAAAAATCGGCTAAGATGAAATCAATATAATTTATAAGTTGGTCAATAGATAATATATGCAGATATTGTATTTCAGGCTTAAATTTAATAATGAAAAAATTAAATCGTTTTTTTATTGTACCGGGAGTTTATTTAGCGATATCCCTTTTACCTTCCATATGAGTTATTGCTTTCATATTGCCTGGAAGTATTGTTTTAGTGTAACAGTTGTTTCCGACGGAGGAAACTTCCGGAATACGAAATTGATATTGCCGGCAATAAATGTTTTCTTCCAGACGATATGTTCGGAGAATCTTCTTCGTATTGCCATGTTTGCTGGGTGATATCGGTTTGAGTATGTTCCTGTTCCAAGGCACATAATAGAACAAATGCTTTCTCAGTGATAGAGAGTCCCCCAATCTCTTTATTATGTATACTCTTTGCTTAATTTTAAATTCACAGGTTTTTTACAAAAAATAGAATTTCTAAAATTTGCTAGAAAAACGAATTATTTATACCAATAAAACATCCAAACGTATGAATTTGGTATTACAAGTAATGCAAGGGTAAGCGGTTTGATATATTACCTGGAAATATATCAAACAATACCCATATATTACCAAGGTTTAGCTGGGAAGCCCAATTCTCTATATTCCCAATCTTATTTTTAAGCGTTAAAAATGTGGGGTCAAAAGTGTCCGTATGTTAATAGCAATTTTAGTTATGCAATCGTATTAGATTCTAATTAAAAGCTTTGTTTATTATGCATTTATTGTTTTCTGTTTGGAATGACGTCATTCTGCAAATTTCGAAGTAGGTATTTTTTGCCGAAAAGTGAAAACATTAACCCTATATGGATCAAATTACATAAAATAATAATTTTTATCAAGTGGAAAAAAGATTTTTTTAATCCATTTGGAGTGATATTTTTTTCGAAAATTATGAAGTTTTAGGTGGTGTTTCTAGATGACGTTTTGCTCCACACAACAAAATACATATACATAGTCACCTATTCATGTGACAACGAACGTCTTCTGGAAACCCCATGTTATTCTGTAAATTTCCTAGTGGGTCGCTTTTGGCCAAGAGTGTAAAAATTAACCCTATATGGATCATGCTACACAAAATAATTATTTTTATCCAGTTGAGATTTTTTTAATTTAATGTCTTTACAATCTCGTAATTAATATTAAGTTTCGTGTGTATTTTCTGACCCCAGGCCACTAAGGGTTAGCGATTTTTTAAACAAATGTAAAGATAATTATAATCTTACCAAATTTAAGTGATACTTTTCCGAAAACTATGTAAAGTTTGATGAAAACTTTAAAATGTTGTTAAATTTTTGACAAAATAAGCAATTTTTTTAAAATGTCGTGGAAAGCAGTCGCTGCAAACACAAACTCGAATTATCATTATTCCAATTTATTTTTTTTCTTTAATATCAACTACTATGTGGTACAAATAGCAATCGGTATCTCCAAATTAGGTATTTTAAAAATCTTTAAAATTTATTTAAAAAAACAATTTTTTGCATTTTTATCAAATTTGTGGCTTATTTTGGATTTCAGGCTAAAGTGGGTTAATGATATCCGATGAAGCCAAAATTCCATATCTGAATCATTTTGACTATAGCTGTGTTTGTGTGGCAAGCTATCAACGTTGGCTTATGGCATTCCCATATAAATTTGACATTAGCCAACGTTTAATGTTAACTCTTAACGTTACTAATGTCAAATTTGTATGTGAATGACATAAGCCAACGTTGATAGACTGCCGCACAAACACAGCTTATGTTAAATAAATAAATGGAATAAAAAATATTTTTTTTCTAAATTTCGAATTTTGGGAATTTTTAATAATAACTAGTGTTTCCAATTATTCGACATAGGCGGTTAACCGGTTAATGCATTATTCGAAAAATCACTAAAATGGATTAACCGGTTATTCGGGTTGGTTATTCGAGAAAATTGGCGGTTAATCGATTAATCGTTTAATGCTAAATTAATGTATTTCATTAATTTTTATTAATTAAAACACAAAAAGCTGACTCTTTTCATTAAATATTAATGTTATATATGAAGACGATGTATTTAATAAAAACGTTTTCATATTCGAAGGTTGAAAAGTTTCGGGATCTGAGATTTTTTAAAAAAAAAGTCTGTAAAAATGTTGCTAAATCTACTAAAATTTCGTTGAATATGGCAGAAAGAACTGCTGAAACTAACAAAATATTAGTAAGTTAAGAACAGCAAACCTAACGTAGATTTTTTATTTTTAAAAAAAATTAAAATCTGAAAAGCTTAGATACAAAATTTCTTTGAATGTGATTTTTAATCAATACTGACACTATAAAATTTAATATTGCATTTAACTTTTTCAGACCCAACTAGCTTGCAAAAATGTATTCATTTTATAACTTTAAGGTAAAATGGTACTAAAACCATTAAAATTTCCTGGTGACAATTCATATTTTATGAAATATAATTTAGCTAAAAGTATAACTGAAATTTTTTATCTAAATAAACCTATTAGTATTGAAAATATTTGTAATTTTAAGAGAAAACATCACATCTCACAATCGTGTATGCTGGGTCTGAAAGGGTTAAAGAAATGCTATACCTAAAGTTTTTTAAATTTTAATAAGATTCTTCCTACAGCTACGAAATTTTCATTAAAGGCATCGATAAAAAAATTTTAGTTCTCTTTGAGATTAATTTTAGTTAATTGAGAATACCAATTTACTTTGTTTCTCAGTATCTTTTTCGTTTCTAAAGGCCATTAACCAGTGTTGCCATTTCAGTGCTTTCCGGGTATTTTTTGGTGCTTTTTTCCTTCCCGTACCCGGTGATTTTTTGCAAATACCCGTTTAAAAAAAGCGGGTATTTACAGTGCTTTTTCAGATTTCTGGCAGTGCGTTTAGTGCTTTTTGTACAGTTTATAATTTTGGTATTTCTTCTCGTTTTTTTAAATTTTTCTTGAGTTTTCTGTCAAAGTTGAAAAAATAATACGAACTATACAAAAAATTCATTTTTTCACAATGTTTGTAGTACAATTTTAAATAGCAACTTCGTTATATTTAAACTTAAAATTTTTTAAATATTAGTTAAGTGCTTTTTACCCCTTTTTTTTGTTATTTTTTGAACCTTTTTTACATGATTTTACAAAGCTAAAATGTGTTTTTAAATTCTTTATTAAAATTTAAAAAAAAATTAATATCGTGCTTTTTTACCCCATTTTTGGTAAATTTTTACCCTTTTTACCCGTTTTCATAATGCTCACGGTGCCTTCCTGCCTTCAAGAGTTGGCAACACTGCCATTAACAGTAAAAAAATAACCTAAAGTTTGAGCGTACTTACTCAGAGAGAATTTTATCGGATGAGCTGTAAACAAAATTTTCAATAAGCTAATGAAGTTTTTTTTCAAAAAGTAAAAGAAAAATTTATTAACTACCTAATTTCGTAAAACACTTGGGTGAAGTGAAGGGAACTTTCAATGTAAATTGTTTTTGTAACAAAAACAATTTCTATAGAAATAACGCAACACTTCACCGAAGTGTTTTAGAAAATTACCCCCTAAATTTTATGAAAAAGCTGCACAATTTTTATGAATCTCTTTCTAAAAAAACTTTTTTGGGTGTATGACATTTTTAATAAATAATATGAAATTTTTCATTAAATTTTATGAAAAATTGCATCAATTCAATTAAAAGTTTCAATAGACGAATTCCAGCGAAACTTAATTGAATCAGTGTATAAATTCATCAATATCTATAGACAATTCACTGAGTGTGCAGTTACAGAAGTCAAATTCTATATAAATTAAAATTTTTTAACTTTAGGTTATTTGTTTTAATTCGAATTTAAATTCATTGAAACGGGTTCGGGTTCAATGTTGCTCTAGTGGAACATGTTTTAGAATTGATGTGGTTTTGAACCGATGTGTATGTACACTTTCTTAAGAAAAATAAGAAAAGTTAAAGTTCTTACAGAATTAACATGTTAATTGTGTAACAGTTTTAAAACAAATGCAGCCTTGTCTTAAAGGACATGGAGATATAATTTATATTAGTTTAAATTTTTAGAAGAATTGAAACAGTAATGCAAAATTGTCTATTTTATTTCATAAAGCATTCTCCAGCCAGTCGTGTATTTCGTGTGTTTTGTGAAGTTTTAAAAAACACCTTCATTTTGGCCTTTTGCTATGTTCTTAAGGCTTTTTTACAAATAGAAACTTTGATACCCGGTGAAAAATGTCCATATATGAACATTTATGGTTCAACCATATATGTATGGATCCGAAAAATGAGGTAACACCTAAATATATGTTCATATATGGACATATATGAACATATACATTTATTAAATATATGCGAATACATGCGAACGTTGCTGTCCTTTATTATAAGGTTGTACGATAGATATAAATTTATGTATGACATTCAAATTAGGCGCTACATATGTTCCTTTTTTTATTCATGGCATTAAATATAATTCCATATTTATCCAAATATGAGTTTCTTTTACATATATGGAAAAATGTATTCTTCGAAATATGTTCATATACAAGTCCCTTTTGCATAAATTGAATAACATATACTTTCATATTTGTCCATATATGAGTGCCATTTCCATATATGAAATAACAGATGCTTCCATATATGTCTGTATATGAAATTTTTTCCATATATGGAATCACATATACTTCCATATATGTTCATATAAAATCCATATATGTTCATAAAAAAATCCATATTTGTTCACATGTGTCCATACATAAACCATATATGAACATGTTTGAGCGTATATGAACATTTTTCACCGGGAATACATGCGGTCGTTGCTGTCCTTTATTATAAGGTTGTACTATAGATATAAATTTATGTATGACATTCGAATTAGGCACTACATATGTTCCTTTTTTTATTGATGGCATTAAATATAACTCCATATTTATCCATATATGAGTTCCTTTTACACATATGGAAAAATGTATTCTTGCAAATATGTTCATATACAAGTCACTTTTGCATAAATTGAATATCATATACTTCCATATTTGTCCATATATGAGTGCCTTTTCCATATATGAAATAACAGATGCTTCCATATATGTCTGTATATGAAATTTTTTCCATATATGGAATCACATATACAGTAGACGCTCGCAAATTAGAACCGCTTTGTTTTTGAGGCAATTCTAATTTCTGAATTATTCTAATTTCTGGACGTTTTTTTTCGTTTCGTTTCCAATGATAAAGTGTTTTTTTTACGTTTATTTAACATTTTAAATGATACACTTTCACTATTTAATAGAGACTGCCAAATAATATGTACACGCGTATCAAATTTCGCAAATAAACTAGCCAAAAATGTACATAAATGCGACAAAAAAAAAACAAATAGGGAAAAACATATATAATTTGGTGATTCCCCTTTTTAGTTTTACTTTATTCAAACAGAATAAAAATAAATTGGGGATTTCCTGTGTATTCAAATAACCAAAAAAAAAACGCTCAGAAATTAGAATTTTAAATTCGAATTTCAGAGCGTTTAATGTATTGCAAACATTGATTCTAATTTCTGGACGTTCGAATTACTGAAAGCTCTATTTTGCGAGCGTCTACTGTACTTCCATATATGTTCATATAAAATCCATATATGTTCATAAAAAATCCATATTTGTTCATATGTGTCCATACATAAACCATATATGAACATGTTTGAGCGTATATGAACATTTTTCACCGGGTACATATTTTTTTTTAAACATTTGCAAAAAATTTTATTCAAAATTGGGAGTCTGATGGTACAATGTCGACTTGTTTGCGGTTGCTCCAAAAAGGTATTTAAAGGCTTATGGACCTATTTCACACGATTTTTAAAAAATTTGATGCTATTTTAGTTAGTATTTGTTTTTTCTAAGCTTTTCTGGTAATTTTGTAGACCAGATTAAGAAAATTCTGAAGTTTGGGGAAAAAATTAAAGAAAAATTCCATATTCAAAATGTAACCGGTTAATCGACCAATTTTAACCGATTATTCGGGTCGAATAATTATTTGAGTTTTAAATTATTTGTTTCGACATTAACCGAAATAGAGGCGATTAATCGAAGAATCGGTAAATCGATTAACCGAATTGGAAACACTAATAATAACCCGTTGAAAAATGTCCATATGTGAACATTTATGGTTCAACCATATATGTATGGATCCGAAAAATGAGGTAACACCTAAGTATATGTTAATATATGGACATATATAAACATATACATTTATTAAATATATGCGAATACATGCGAACGTTGCTGTTCTTTATTATAAGGTTGTACTATAGATATAAATTTATGTATGACATTCAAATTAGGCGCTACATATGTTCCTTTTTTTATTCATGGTATTAAATAAAATTCCATATTTATCCTTTTACACATATTGAAAAATGTATTTTTCCAAATATGTTCATATACAAGTCACTTTTGCATAAATTGAATATCATATACTTCCATATTCGTCCATATATGAGTGACATTTCCATATATGAAATAACAGATGCCTCCATATATGACTGTATATGAAATCTTTCTCCATATTTGGAATCATATATATGTTTATATAAAATCCATATATGTTCATAAAAAATCCATATTTGTTCATATGTGTCCAAAGTTTGGACTCCAAACATGAACCATATATGGACATGTTTGAGCGAATATGAGTATTTTTCACCTTTTTTCCAAAATGGGCCATTTTCGCCCAACTTTCAGCACGGGTTAACGTTTTCCAAAAACAAAAATTGATTACTTCCATTTGGGACCATTTCCAATAAAACTGGGCGGTGTAATGCACGAAAATCGGCAAATCGTTATTTTAAGGGACATCTTAGTGTATATAACCGGACATAATTATAAGAATCCATATATAATTTTTTCTTTCTCAAAAAAATTTAACATGATGTCATATTTAGTTGCATTTTACTACATATCGAGGACATTTTCCAAGATTTTTGTCGACAATATAACTTTTGAATTTGCATATTTCTGTGTGTTCCTCATATTCTCTACATCTTATATACTAAAATACACATATTTTTCACATATTTCTAAAATCAAATTTTTCGAAATTTTATTAATTTCTGTTTGACAAAAGAACTTACTTCATTTGCTGCATTAGGAGTTTTCACTATAGTGTATTTTCAGTGCAAAAAAATAATAAATTGTAACATTTATTTTCTGTATTTGTGCAAACAGTGTTGTAAAGTTAAGCGAATTATTAATTCATTTTGACGAAACAAATTATGCCTGTTCCCATACTTTTCCACGGTTACCCAAACTAGCCGAAAAGCGTTCCCGTAAATAAAATTGCGTGTAAATTGTTGTTGTGGGGCTGTTTTGGGTTCTCACGGGTACCCGCGGTAATGTAAAGGAACTCAAATATTATTTTTATTTAATTTAAAAATTGAATTAATTTTGAAATTTAAAACTCCCTTTTCTAACCCGATATGAACAATTGCTTCCAAGTTTTATTTCAAATATTCTGTAGGAAAAACAACTTTTTGTTTTGAAAGTAATTTTTGAAGAGACTAAAATAAATATTAGTTCGGATATAATTTTATACAATATATAAAATCCGATCAAATTGTATCGCGCCATTATTCCGATACATTTATATTTGATATTTTCAAATTATATTGAATTAATGCAAACTTATGTAATTATATGGGACATTTCTCGGATAAAATTTTATAAAGGCACATGTTAAATTATATGACTATATAAAGTCCCATACAATTTTTTTTTTAATCGGGTATATAAAACCATTCATAATCCAATATATATTTGTATTTTATCATATGAGCTTTTCAGAAGCTTAATGACACAAAAGCAATTTTTTTCTGTTTAGAATTACCCAATTTACCACCAACTACAAATTTGACAAATCATTTATTGTTTTCGTCATTATTGGCAGTGTCTAAAAATATATTTATATCTGTAATTCGGAACTATATTTCATTTGCAGCCAGTTGAGCCCAATTCAGTAAAACGTTCACCAATAATATATTTACAGTAAAGTTGTATTTAATTGAATAAATAGTAAAAACAAACAAATAAAAGTATTGTTTTTATCGATTTTATCAGTGAATTTATTAACAGTTGAAAACAAAAGAAAAATATGCAATGGTTAAACTTTGTAATTACCCGAGTAAAAAAGAGTATATATATATATATATATATATATATATAAAATATATGTTATTATTTTTTAATATTAAAATATATGATAATATAAAATATTGTATGCAACTTTATATGTTTTTATATGATGATATATTAGAAAAACTTTTAGAAATTTTCTCATATGTAATCATATTAAATCATATATCAGTATGTATTTGGTTTATTGCAAATTTTTTATATAAGAATATATAATTGATAAAACCGTTAAAAATTTTATATATAAATAGATACGAAAAATATTTTTGATTTTATTTTATATATTACAATATATTAGTTAATCTCAGACACAAGTTCGAAACTCATTTCATCAAAAACAATTTTTTTTATATGTTTTACTAATTTTCTTCATTAAATTAATATTTTCTGACCTTTTTTTATTTTTAAGTTTTTTTTTTAATTTAAAAACTCCAATTTAAAAAATAACATTTAAAATCATGACCCGGCTCGTAATGGGTTAATAAATCTAGGCATGTTGCATACCATTGGTAAGGTATTTCAAGTACCTTTCCAACGACATATATATTTTGTTCTGGTCCGATAAGTTTTGAGTGTAGAAATAAGATATTGAATTCAACAATTATTTTAATTTTTGCATTAAAAAAGGGTACTTTTATGTAATTGTTGCTTTCAAAAAGGAGTTGATTTATAGTTGGTTTTACCAAATCAGACAGTTCATATACGAAAGTACAGAATTCTCGTCCCGTTGATTTTCTGTACCTTATGTTATGTCTCGGTTTGAGTAAGAAAGTTATCATTTTCTTATTGCGGACAACTGAAGAGTAGAGTGATGTCTACGAAACAATTGTATTGTCTATCATGAAAATGATCAACCCCTTTTTTAAAACAACAAATAAAAATCTAATATGACAATATCATATTAGAATTTGGACTTGAGGTGAAAGAATATTCTAACTAAATATATCAAGATATTGAATATTGTTATAGATCATTTTCCGTATTCAAAATGAGATAGCTAACTTGCTGTTACATATCTTTTTTACACACAAATTCCCATAATGGAAAGCTGGCAGCTAGTTAGTTAGCATATGCTTTTCGTTTTGAATACGTTGGCTAATCTTTAAAGAATTCAACAGTATCGGATTTATACAATAACGTCTTTAATAGTTACTTATTATCAACAGTAACCTGCGGCTGGTAGTGTGTAGGACGTGAAATCCTGCTGCCCTCTAATACAAATTTTTTTTATCATTTAAATTTAATCATATCGTATTGTATTTAATTATATCCAATTTGATCGGGACAAAACTCGGATATATATTGATAATTTGATATAAATTTATATCCTTGTAAATATAATTATATCCAATTTGATACAATTTAATATAACCATTTTTCGTATGAAATTATATCCAGTTACATATTACAAATATATCGATTCATATATAATTTTATATAAACTTTTTTACTCGGGTATCTTAAAAAATATATATATATTGCGGGTTCTAATTCGATCTGCCATTTTTCGGATCAATTTAGATCTAAGTTTATCCCCAAATATATTGCTGGATCTAATTCAATCTGCCAATTTTCGGATCAGTTTAGATCTAAGTTTTTCCCCAAATATATTGCTGGATCTAATTCCATCTGCCATTTTTCGGATAAACTTAGATATAACTTAATCCCCAAATATATTGCTGGATCTAATTCGATCTGCCATTTTTCGGATCCAATCCCATGTATATCCCCATGTATACAATGGGATCTAATACAATATCATTGGATACACCCAATTTTGAGATCTAATTGGATTAGCTAGATATTACAGCAGATCTTAACGAATATCAGATTGGATATGATTAGATATTGCGCGAGATCAATTTTTTACTCGGGTTGTTTAATTAAGATAAAGGGTTTTTCAACAGGGACGCTACAAAAGTATAAAGACAGGGACAGCAAACGACGCCATATTTCTTGCCGCTCTTTTGACATTTCTCTTCAGTTAGGTTTGCCATTTCATGATGGAAAGATATACGAGCCAACAACGAGTCGAAATTATTAAAATTTACTACCGAAATTCGGAGTCAGTGGCCTCAACGTTAAGAGCGCTACGTCCAATTTATGGTCGTCATAATCGTCCTAGCAGATCAACAATTGAGCGTCAAGTGGAAAAATTTGAATCCACAGGCACAGTACAAAATGTTCCCGTGCCAGTGAGAGAAAGAAGTGCCCGTAGTGTCGAGAATATTGCTGCCGCTGAGGCTTCAGTTGAAGAAAGCCCAAATGTGTCTCTCACACGTCGTTCTCAAGCGTTGGGCATCTCTGTGACGTCGTTGTGGCGACTTTTGCGAAAAGATCTTGGCCTACATCCTTACAAGATCAAATTGACGCAAGAACTGAAGCCGCTTGACCACCAGAAGCGTCGTATGTTCGTGAATTGGGCTGAGCAACAACTTGAAAATGATTCGGATTTTCATCGAAAAATCATCTTCAGCGATGAGGCTCATTTCTGGCTGAATGGCTTTGTCAATAAACAAAATATGCGTTATTGGTCAGACAGCAATCCACACGTACTCCATGAGTCATCATTGCATCCCGAAAAAATTACGGTTTGGTGCGGTTTATGGGCCGGCGGCGTCATTGGGCCGTACTTCTTCCGTGATGATCAAGACCGGCACGTTACTGTAAATGGGAATCGCTACCGTTCAATGATAACCGAATATTTTTGGCCCCAATTGGATGATATGGGCTTGGAGGACATGTGGTTCCAACAGGACGGCGCCACAAGCCACACAGCGAATGTCACAATCAATTTATTACAAACCAAGTTTGGAGAACGTGTTATCTCACGAAATGGTCCAGTCGATTGGCCGCAATGGTTGTGCGATTTGACGCCGTTGGACTATTTCCTGTGCGGCTACGTCAAATCTATGGTCTATGCCAACAAGCCAGCGTCGATTGATGAACTTCGTACGAATATCGGCCGATTTATCCAGAGATCGATTTCCATACATAATGGCATCGAACCTACTTTCATAGGAATAAAGAATTTCATTGATGTCCAAAACCGTTTTTGTTTTATTTAAAAAAACTTTTGTAGCGCTCTTATTGAAAAACCCTTTATAATAAGAATTTTGTATGTAAATTTACCAAAAAAAAATTTAACTAAAATGATAACGTTTTATTCATAAAACTAACATTTTCTTAAAATAACAAATATATTTTGTTAAATATAAAAAAACTTAATTGTATTTTATATAATTGTTCCGTAATACACCAGATTATTGCCAACATTTTCGTAATTTTATATATATTACGAAAGATTTTCGTGGTGCGAAACAACGAATATCTTTCGTAAAATATAAAAAATATTTCGTAAAATGCACACAAATATTTCGTATATTTTACGAAAAATTTTCGTGGTGCTAAAAGACAAAAACAAAAATTTCGTTACTTTCGTATATTTTACGAAAGATTTTCATGGTGCGAAACTACGAAATATTTAGTAAAATGTACGAAAGGTTTCTTTATATTACGTACGAATTATTGTCAGTGTTGTAAAGGGCATAGAATGGAACATTAATTAGTAGACCGACTCACGAAAAAAAGAAAAAAAAGTACCCCCCTCAAAATAAACCTTCGTTGTTTTTATGATGATTCCCAAAATATTTCGGGTCTAGCAACGAGATCTCACGAGCTGGATCATTTTTAAAAAGGTCTTTTTTATAGCTTTTGTAAGAAATTTGCATTTTAGCTGTAGACAACATACTCAATATGGGTATCACATGAAAGGTTTTTTTGAGGCGCGGCCAGCGGTATATATAACATGTTCAAGCGTATCCAGGCATGTCCTATTTTCAAAGATATTCTATAAAAAAAACAAATTTTTGACTCTTTTGTACGGAGATGTTTATTATTGTAATGTAAAACTTAGATATCATAATCTGTAGTCGATTTAAGTGAACAGTGATTCAGATTTTTTTGAAATTCGCGATTTTTCGCGTTTTATCAGAAATACAATGTGGTGGAAAAAATGTGTTCTAAATAGGGCAATATGGATACCAAAACTTTTCTTTTGACAAGTAAATCATCGCAAAGTTGATATAATTCGGAATTTTGCAAATTTCATATATTTTGCGTGATGCTGTGGACAAAATTTTGTTAAAATTTTCGAGTTACTGCAATCTGCATTTGAATTCAGTATCTAGTTGATGTAAGATAAAAATGCAATTTAACAGAAAAAAATCCAGCACGCGCTTTTTTTGGCGGAATATCCTTTTTTCGCCAAAAATTTTTTTATAAAATTTTAGTAATAATTTTAATTCAGTTTCTAGTAAATGTAAGGATAAAAATGCAACCTAACACGCGCTTTTTTGGCGGAATATCTTTTTTTTGCGAAAAAAATTATTATAAAATTTTATTTAGGGTCAGCATATATTTAAATTTTTATTAAAAAAGCGTATTTTAATAAAATATTTTTTTTTAATAATAAACCTACAAAAAATTTCATAAATTTTTTTTATTGAATTGGGGTAACTCCAAATTTTATCAAAATTTAGTCCAGAGCACCGTTAAAAGTGTATTAAATTAGCAAATTTCTAAACTATATCCACTTAACGATTATTTACTTATCAAAAGGAAAGTTTTTATATCCATTAGAGTGGTCCAAAAAATCATGAAAGTTGGAATTCGCATCTCCACAATGTTGCCAATATTCCTTAATGTCTAAAAACTCTCTGTGCCAAGTTTCAGCTAAATCCGCTTTTATTTAGAGGTATCACAAAAAGTTTTCTTTTAAGAATTAGTAATTTATCTCTAGAGTAATTTATACAAAAAGTAGGGTTGACTTTAAATTATTTCTTAACCTGTACGCTATTACTTAACAATTTTTTTTAAATCTGGTCTTAATTAATGTGAACAAAAGGAATTTGAAATCAAAGCTTTAAAAAATGAAGTAAATTTTAAGTAATTCGCGGTTTTTCTAAAAATTATACAAAAAAATACATATTTTATTTAAAATTTTCCGAAAAGATGTAAATAAAAATTCAACTTGTTTTTGCCTTGTACGCGCAAATTTCTCAAATCTGGTCTTTATTTTAACGAAGATTATGAATCAGAAATGAAAATTTTAAAAAAATTTGTGGTTTATGAATTGTTCGCGATTTTTGAAAATCTAAAAAACTCAAGTTTTTTGAGGTGTATTCCTAATTACCTGTAAACGGTGTTATCGAAAAATCAAACTTGTTATACTTTTACAATTTACTTACCACGGGCCTTCATTATATTATATAACACTGATTTTAATTTTAAAAAGGATAACAGATATCCTTGCAAATTAACTGAAAATTTGACTTTTTTTAATATTTCGCTATTATTTAGCTTGCTATAATTTTATTGCTACCAAAACCCCTATCTCACATAATGGGACATTCCACAGATATATATTAATGCAAAAAAGAAATTTTCATAGCCGTAAATATAAGAAAACATCCTGATCAAAGTTGAATATTTTTTGTATGAAATTGTCCAATTTCGCAATTTTGATTTCATATTCGTAATGTACACCTAAAAATATATTAGATTTGATATGTCGCGATCGTAATAATTATATTTAATTTTTCTCATTTTTTCCATTATTTTTAATTAATTAAAAATATTAGAATAAGTACAACCTCGAAACTTCAATTGCGATGTGCTACCTCTAAACAAAACTTTTTTGGTGATTTTTTTGATCAGACCACATTTTTTTCAAAGTGGCATATTTTTAGGGTTGTGGAGCGTGAAAATTCCAAATTTTTTTTTTTTTGACCAGTCTAATATCCATATTGCCCTATTTTAAACATATTTTCTCCACCATATTGAATTTCTGATAAAACGCGAACAATCGCGAATTTCAAAAAAACCTGAAACACGAGTTCACTTAAATCGACTAGAGATTAAGATATGTAAGATTGACATTTAAATCACAAAATTCTTCATACAAAATTTGACTATTTTGTTTTTTTGTAGAATATCCTTGCAAACAGGACATTTCTAGGAATGATTGGACATGTTATATATACCGCTTGACAAGGTATGGCTGAGTTCCAAAACGTCATTTGCAATGCAACTGAACAAAGTCATGCATTCGTAAACGCAATTGATGCGCATATAAAAAGCAAACTGTGCATCACATATGTTGTTGATGCTTTGTTGACATGTTTTTATTACAAAGTAAGCAACACACTTGTTTGCTTTGTATCGAAGCAGTAATAAAACCGCAAACACTGCAATGTGTTTTGACGTTTAGGAACTCACCCTATATGATACCCATATTGTGTATATTGTCTTTAGCCAAATACCAAAATTCTCCCAAAAACTAAAAAAAATACCTTTTTAAAAACGGTCCAGCTCGTGAGATCTCATTCCTAGACCCGAAATATTTTGGGAATCATCATAAAACAAACCAAGGTTTATTTTGAGGGGTCTATTAATTATATATTTACAGTTTGTGCTATTACAATATGTATATTAAATAAAAAAAACAAGCTCTATATAATAAACAATAAAAAAGTCTTAGATTTGAATATAAATGTATGTAGTAGGCCACCAGTAAACCGTTGCATAAAATGCCAACAAATTTAAGATAAATCACGAAACACCTCGGGATTTGTAACATCCATATCGAAACAGCGGCAGGAACATGATGAAACAGGACATTCGGAATTTTGTCTAAAAAGTATAGAAGTTGAATTAAACTACAACGTTTTAGCTATTTTCAAAATATAATTACTTAAACCATTGCATTAAATGTTCAGTATGACCACCATGACGACATGTTTGACACCATGAAAACCATTTCGAAAATGGTTTCGATTGCCATCCTATACTCTCAGGACCACCTTCAGATGTGGGACAGGCATTTAGAGTAGTGCCCATATGCAATAAACAAAGGGAACAACGAGGCAGCGGTTTGCGACAACTAGGGCAGGATGAGAGCTGATAAATGAAAATGTTTAATTCATAAATCTTAATAAGATTATATTCACAACGCACACCTTATTGATATTTGAAGAAACACTGCGCATGCGTGCATCTTCCTGTAACGCATTCGATACAGATTTTCCACAAAAATTACAAGATAAATATACAGTGCGAGCAGTACGACTGGTGGAACGTAGATTTGCAATTTTTATTTCTAATTCAGCACGTTTTTCCCAAAATCCCCATGAATTAAGACAGTCCATATAGCTGTAACATTTTTCAATATTTTTAATTATATTTTCAAAATACTCTCCTTCGATATTGTATCTACCTGGTTATCCAGTACTGTATCCTAATATCATTGAAAAGATCACGATGAAAATAGTTAATGGCTATTAAAGCTACAGTCTGTATATCTCCAGTTGAATCCATATAGGCTTGTAATATATTTATACCATCTTGTGTTTCACCCGTTAACAGTAAACCATTCAAGTCGCCTTTTTCCACAGATTTTTGTATTTGAGATTTAACGTATTCGGAAAGTTTAGATTCTGATAAATATTTACAGGCAAACGCCATACGATCAGCTAGAGAAATGCCCTCTTCCATCTATTGACAAAAAGCATTGCATTTAAAATTTTGCATTACATAGACTTATTTTAAATTTACCAAAACCGTGTCAAAGTTTTCATTATCGGCTATAAGAAATGAAAATATAGATCTTAAGTGAGCATCTTGTATTTGCATGTTGGCATTAGAACGCTGATTACGCCATGATGTACTTGTGCGATCGGCATTGAAACTCGAGAGGGCAATTGCAGATATACGAAACATGCTGGGATCACGTGACTGATCTACAGCTTTGGATAAAATATCACAAGCTAAGAGAATTTTTAAATGGAAGACATAAATCATGGCAGCTCGGCTAAATTCCTTAAAAATACATAGAAGAAAGAACAAATATTAGATCTTTACCATGAAATGGATGATTTTTACAAATACTAGTTTTCCAGTTGAGTAGAGAAATTTCAAAAATATTAGTAATATGAGTTAAATTTAATTACTTTGCAAAGTATAATTTACCCCTGAAATCATAAAAAAAAATAATACTATATCTAAAATGTTTTAGCTATATACGACGGCAATACGAAATGTTCTTAGCCTGACATAGAGATGGCGGTATAAACAGCAAAAAGCTTAATGTAATGGAAACTTCCATCCGTCATATGATCTGTAAACTCATTCGTATAGTAACATGTTTTCAAAAACGGCGCTTCAAGGATTTTTTTGTAATGGAAAAATTAGAAATCCGTGGTGTAATTAAATATTTACTTACAAGAAATTCATAATGATATGGTGAATGTGTTAGGTGAAAGTGCTCCTTCATATGCAACAGTAAAAAATTGGGTTGCTGAATGTAAACGTGGTCGTACAAGCATTGAAGATGAACCACGAAATTGACGTCCAAAAACTGCAACAACGCCAGAAATCTAAGCTAAAGTCCATGATATGATATTAGACGATCGACGAGTGAAAGTGCGAGAAATAGGGAATGCCATAGGCATCTCAAATGATCGATTACTTTTTATTTTACATTAAGAATTACAGATTAAAAAGCTTTCTGCAAGATGGGTGCCGCATTTGTTAACAGTTGACCAAAAATGCATTCGATTGAAAATTTCTCATTTCTAATAATTTCTCTGATTTAGCTCCCTCTGACTTCTACCTGTTCTAAAATCTAAAAAAATTTCTTGCTGGCAAACGTTTTATCTCGAATGAAGATGCAATGGCGATTATTTTGAGGAGCTTCATGAAAATTATTTTAATCAAAGGATAGAATTGCTAGAAAAACGTTGGACTAAGTGTATTGAAGTTTCAGGATATTATATGGAAAAATAAAATAAATGTTATTTTAGTTTGACTCAAGATCATAAATTAATATCACTTTCTGTTTAAATTATTTTCAAATCAAAGAAAGATGATACAATGATGTTAGTCTAAGTTGAGTTGTTGATAACAAATTCGATTTGCTTTCAACAGTCACATAAGTAGACGAATATCAAAATATTAACCCACTCAAAGGCGAAAGGCACTGATGATGGCTTTGTAGCGAAAGCCGAAAATGCGCATTCTGCCTTGCTGGTCTTATCGAATTCTTTCAATAATTTTTATTCTTTGTAATTTACTTGTAAAAATTGTATCATCTTTCTTTGATTTGAAAATAATTTAAACAGAAAGTGATATTAATTTACGATCTTGAGTCAAACTAAAATAACATGCATTTACTTAAAATAACAGATCAACTAAAACATTTCCGCCATTCAAAATAAAATAATTTTAAAAATCTAGCTCTTGTTTTTCATTGTTAGGCTAAGAACATTTCGAACTATAGTTGAATGCAAATACCAAACTAACCTGCTGAAATCATCATAAATATTTTTTGTGATCGTTTGTTTTTAAGTCTACTAATATTAAATTCTAAATTACACCTGCGGTCACGCACATTTTACCACTGAATTTTGTTTGACAAACGCTTGTTTAAATACAAATTATAACGGTATTTTTTGCTGTATCGCAAATATATCAATTTATCTGTGCAAAAAACTTCAAACTAAAAATAAATACGGAATATTGTGAAAAAAAACATCATTTATAAATTAGTAGTGGCATATTAAACACATATTCCTCAAAAATGAGTCCAAATAAGAAGAGATCTCGAAAAAGACCACCAAGTTAGCATTAGTGTGGAAACGGTTCGCAGACGACTCCGGGAATTCCGACTTTGTGGCAGTAGACCAGCAAAAAAACCCCTCAAAAAATGAGAGCTAAACGGTTGTACACTGAGGGAATTATCTGCATGATATCAATGAATTTTTGCATTAGATCTATTATTAGAATTGCCACTGGAATTCGTCAATTGAAACTTTTCATTAAATTAATTAAATTTTTCATAAAAATGAATGAAAAATTTCATATTATTTATTAAAAATTTAATACAACTGATGAAAAAGTTTCATTAAAAATATTTTCATTAAAACTATGAAGCTTTTTCATAGAGTTTAAGAAATTTTTCATTCCTATTGTGAAGAACACTTCATTAGTTTAGTGAAAAAATTTCATTAAAAGTCGTCCAAGGAATTCTCTCTGTGTAGTGAGCCAAAATTCACCGCAATTGGACTCTCGACCAATGGCGAAACGTTATATGGTCTGATGAGAGCAAGTTTCACTTGCTCTGTGCCGACAATCTTCCGTACTTGCGACGTTTCCCAGGAGAAAGATTTAAGGACACTTGTGTAATTAGAACGGTCAAGCATCCTCAGAGTCAAATGATCTGGGGATGTTTTTCTTATTATGTACGGAGTCCTTTGTTGTTTGTGTATGGAATTATGAACGGTGAAAAATATGGCGAAGTTATAACGGGACTTGTGGTGCCTATTGTGGAGGAGCAATACGGGCATTCTAGTGAGGCTGTCTTTCAGGATGACTCCGCACCATGTTACCGTGCAAAATCGGTAAGTTTTAATTATAAATATGTGGTATCATTATATTCGCATGTTTGTAGCTAAAAATTATGAAATAACCTTTTAAGTCTTTTCTAAAGGTGCAAAAAACATTCAAGGACCTCGGTATTCAGTACATGGGTTGGCCTGGAAACTCCCCGGATTTAAATCTTGTCGAAAATTTATGGCACGTGATGAAATGTAAAGTGGCTCAGCATAAGCCAGAGAGTAAACTGGAGCTAAAAAGAATTTTGGAAAATGTCTGGGAAAATGAGATTTCAAACAGTGAATTGCAAAAACTTGTTGAGTTAATGCCATCCCGAATCGAAGCTGTTATAGCCTTCAGAGTCGGGGGGTCGACATCTTATTAGACTTAAGATTACAATAATATTTTATCTAATATTCAAGTAAACAACCAGCAGTTTTTTTTTATATTGTTTAAAATTGAAAATATTTTGAAAACCGGGATAAATATATGAAAATCAAAATTATCCTTTTATGCATTTCATATGGAAAAAAAAGAAAACTACGCTTTCGAAATGAATGAAATTTTGTTAAAAATCGTATTTATACACTACACCACTACGTGGAGAGGGTATTATAAGTTTGTGCTGATGTTTGTAACATCAAAAAATATTGGTCCTATACCCACCTTATAGTATACCGATCGGCTCAGAATCACTTTTTATTTCGATTTAACGATGTCCATCTGTCCGTCCGTTTGTCTGTCTGTCTGTCCATGCATTCTGTAAACACTCTACAGGTCGCAAATATTAAGATATTTTGATGAAATTTTGAACACCGACTTACGTCGGCCCAAGGACGACGCCAATTGATTTTGGTTGAAATCGGTCCATGTTTAAACCTAGTGACCATATAAAGGTACTAGGGATGCCAAACGGGAAATCCCGAATCCCGTTTGGCATCCCGGGATTATTTCTAAAAATGCCGGGATTTTCTAATTTATTAATATTAATATGAAAGCAAATAAATAAAGTTAGCAATTTTAGATTACCGACGTTTTTTCTTGAATTTTCTCATATTTACAAGAAATTGATGCCAAGATATTGTAAAAATAGAAATTAAGTAGATTATTCGAGTAAACTATGCAAAGACTCTGCAGAAAAATTTGAAAATTTGGTAAACATTATTAAGTTTTTGAGTAATTTATGCGAAAAATAAAGTTTGTTATTTTACCGGTTTATTCTTCCAGGCGAAATTCGAATCCTGAAACCTAATTTTGGCTGAGACTGTAAGTTTGAATTCTTACATGTAAACATTTGATAACGATAACGAAATAACTTTGTTGCTGTAATTACACGATTCAGTGGGCGAGGTTGTCGCAACAAATCTGTTTAAAAAACTGCTTACAAAATACTGGGCGCAAGTATACTTAAGTGCAGTCCTTCATATACTATCCCAGTCAGAAAAATACAAAAGGGGAGGGGATGGCAAGGTACTTTAGCAGGTGGTACAAGTACTAGCAAAAATTGCTTTCCCATTTCCAAAATTATAACGTCATTATGGCAAAAGGACCGGCTGTTCAAAAAGCGCCGGAAAAGTACTGGAGAAACAAAATTTTTAACGTTGGCAAAACGCTGGCAAAACCAATAAATAGGTGGTCTGGAATTATATTTTCCAAAATAAAATTTAAAAAAAGTTCATATGTACATATCTTTCTTTGGTCCTGCCGTAATATGAACCCAGGCCGTCATATTGGCGGACGACAGCTCTTCGCACTGAACTAACTAGACATATAATACTTGTTGGCTAAAAACGTAAATGAATGATAACAGTACTAAAATGATAGCGCTCGCAAAAAGTTTTTGGGAAAAAATTTAAATTTAAACCTTCTCACTACAAACTTTTTTTAACGAGGCGTCCTTTTTATAAAGTCATTGCTCTATCAGTGAATTGATTTTTGAAACGCTGCAATTTTTGACTAGGCAGTAGCACTGGATAACCACTTGTTGCTAAAGTTGGCATAGCACTCTAAGCCCATTCATTGCCAGTGTTTTTTTTTTATAAACCACCGAAATTTTTGTAAAACAAATACTGGCAAAACGCTTTTTGCAAACGCTGACAAAGCGTCCCAAAGGAGTGTTCGCCAGTCATTTATTTTTAACACCGCGGTTACTCAGTGGTATGCAGGTACTTGATTTTTAGTACCACTGGCAATTTCTGACTGGGATGTTTCAATATTCATAAAATGTACCACATTATTAATTAACAACTATTAAATAATTTTAAAATGCTTTACTCTATAAAAAAAAAATAGTTACATAACATAAAATTTTTATAAATAAAGGAAAATTTAAATTACGGAATCCCGAAAATCCCGAATTCCGGGATTTTTAAATATCAATCCCGATTGGCATCCCCCCAAAATTTTCTTTTTTACACGCTGCAGGTCGCAAATTCGAAGATATTTCAATGAAATTTGGTACAGAGACCTATGGTTGCAATCGGTCCATGTTTAGACCTAGTGCCCATATAAAGGTACTCCCCAACATTGGCTTATTTACACGCTGCAGGTCGCAAATACGAAGATATTTCAACAATACTTTCAAACCCTACCTTGTGTGTAGGGTTTGAAAGTACTCGGAGATACTTGTGTGTACTTACTAGAATCCCCGAGTGCTTTCAAACTACACACAAGCTGGCTTACTGTTTTCGTATATGTGAAAACAGATTTCGTCCAAAGGCGGCCCCAAATGTTTAAATTTTATTTGTTTACAAAAAATAAGAACAAGTCACGCAAGTACGGAAACTCGTTTTTTACAAGTAGTTATAGATATAAAATTCGAAAAAAACAAACCTCCCGAGTAAAAAAGTTTTGATATAATCACATATTATTTTATCTAATTGCATATAGTAACTTATAGTTACATATGGCCACATATGCTTTTAAATTCAAGCATTTATACTTTTATATAGTCATATATTAGATATTTTTTCCTCAAAGGTTTTAATATGGAGACATATGTGATTTTATATTATTACATACTGGCCTACATATATATGTATGTGCTATATGTAAGTACATAAAGTTACATATAAAAGATATAATTACATATACGTTTATATATAATTTAGTATGATACTATACATAATAATATAAAACTATGTGGATCCATATAAAAAATATTTTATAATTTGTGTTAGTTATGATTATATGTTGACGAATATGAACCCATATATAACTTATAACATTCTTTATAAAATCATCTATAATTATATATCATCCCACATAGGCAATTTTTTCAAAGTGATTTTATAAAAAATATATATGGTCCATATAAAACCGTATTATATTATATTTGGTTCCATGTTATCAATGATTTTGAACTAGTTTGAGATTTAGTAATTACTAGGGATTGGCGCGTGACACGAAATGTTCGTTAGTCACGTTATTCACACGTGATCGTGAGTAATAATTACTATACTTAAGTGATTCGTGCGTGAGCGTGAGTAAAAATAATCCGTGCATGATTCGTGTGTGAGTTTATTTTTTGCATCATATGTTTTTAGTAATTTTTACTGTTTTGCGTGAGAATTTTCTGATTGTAAGTTTTTAATATACTCATGTGTGCTGAGTAAGAAACGAAATGCTCGTGCGTGAGTAATTTGTTTTTGTTTAGGAGCATGAGTCAAAAATGGCTTACGCACCCATAACATTAACAACACTGAAGCTCTAATACGAAATTCTCTATTCTATAACTTACACTTCACTGATTTTTATACCCTACACCACTATGTGGTCAGGGTATTATAAGTTTGTGCTGATGTTTGTAACACCAAAAAATATTGGTCGTAGACCCACCTTATAGTATACCGATCGGTTCAGAATTTTTTTTTATTTCGATTTAACGATGTCCGTCTGTCCGTCCGTCCGTCCGTCTGTCTGTCCATGCAATCTTGTGCGCACTCTACAGGTCGCAACTATTAAGATATTTTGATGAAATTTGGTACGCAGACCTATGTTGGCCCAAGGACGAACAAGTTTGATTTTTTTGAACATCGGTCCATGTTTAGACCTAGTGCCCATATAAGGGTCCTACCAAAATTATACTGTTTATACGCTGCAGGTCGTAAATATTAAGATATTTTGATGAAATTTGGTACACAGACCTACATTGGGCCAATAACGCAGCCTATTGATTTTGGTGAACATCGGTCCATGTTTAGACCTAGTGCCCATATAAGGGTCCTACCAAAATTATAATGTTTATACGCTGCAGGTCGCAAATATTAAGATATTTTGATGAAATTTGATACACAGACCTATATTGGCCCAATAACGCAGCCTATTGATTTTGGTGAACATCGGTCTATGTTTAGACCTAGTGCCCATATAAGGGTCCTACCAAAATTATACTGTTTATACGCTGCAGGTCGCAAATATTAAGATATTTTGATGAAATTTGGTACATAGACCTATGTTGGCCCAAGGACGAAGCCTATTGATTTTGGTGAACATCGGTCCATGTTTAGAACTAGTGCCCATATAAGGGTCCCCCCAAAATTGGCTTGGTTACAAACTGCAGGTCGCAAATATTAAGATATTTTAATGAAATTTTGTGCGCTGACTCATATTATAGAAAATTTTGACACAAGTCCCATTTTAACCCATTCGAATTTCGGATCCAAACAATACACCAGAGTGGTGTAGGGTATTGTATAGTCGGCATGCCCGATTTTAACCTTTTTACTCGTTTATATTATATCTTGGTTGTATATAGGGTTTTTCTTTTCCCGGGACAGCGGGATTTTTTTCTAAATTTCCCGGGATGCCGGGAATTCCCGCTCAATAGAAAATAAATAAATCCGACATATGTTGTACTTGAAAAACTCGATTTCTATTAAAACACCGTCCGACAAAGTTCATCTTTGGTTGTACAAATGACAAAATCTACTTAATATATTCTGAAAGAAGGGCTAAATATAAAACATCCATGACTTCCACTTTTTCTAGAACAGTACGTTTAACAGCTTAAATCGCGAACTACTATCTAGGAAATATTTTCGTTGTCGTTCTCTGTGCTTTATAAGTTGTCGATCAGAGTTGAATTCCATAGGAAGCAGCAAAAACTAAAACAAAATAACAGCAAAAACAGTAATAACAGAAGATAAAACGAGTAAAAAGGTTAAAGTCGGGCATGCCGACTATAGAATACCCTACACCAGTCTGGGTAAAAGCCAACTAATGTCACCAAAATCAATAGGCTGCGTTATTGGGCCAATATAGGTCTGTGTACCAAATTTCATCAAAATATCTTAATATTTGCGACCTGCAGCGTATAAACAGTATAATTTTGGTAGGACCCTTATATGGGCACTAGGTCTAAACATGGACCGATGTTCATCAAAATCAATAGGCTTCGTCCGTGGGCCAAAATAGGTCTGTGTACCAAATTTCGTCAAAATATCTTAATATTTACGACGTGCATCGTATAAACAATATAATTTTGGGGGGACCCTTATATGGGCACTAGGTCTAAACATAGACCGATGTTCACCAAAATCAATAGGCTTCGTCCTTCGGCTGCCATAAGTCGGTGTACCAAATTTCATCAAAATATCTTAATATTTGCGACCTGCAGCGTATAAACAATATAATTTTGGTAGGACCCTTATATGGGCACTAGGTCTAAACATGGACCGATGTTCACCAAAATCAATAGGCTTTGTCCTTGGGCCAACGTAGGTCTGTGTACCAAATTTTATCAAAATATCTTAATATTTGCGACCTGCAGCGTATAAACCATATAATTTTAGTAGGACCCTTATATGGGCACTAGGTCTAAACATGGACCGATGTTCACCAAAATCAATAGGCTGCGTTACTGGGCCAATGTAGGTCTGTATACCAAATTTTATCAAAATATCTTAATATTTACGACCTGCAGCGTATAAACAGTATAATTTTGGTAGGACCCTTATATGGGCACTAGGTCTAAACATGGACCGATGTTCACCAAAATCAATAGGCTGCGTTATTGGGCCAATATAGGTCTGTGTACCAAATTTCATCAAAATATCTTAATATTTACGACCTGCAGCGTATAAACAGTATAATTTTGGTAGGACCCTTATATGGGCACTAGGTCTAAACATGGACCGATGTTCACCAAAATCAATAGGCTGCGTTATTGGGCCAATATAGGTCTGTGTACCAAATTTCATCAAAATATCTTAATATTTACGACCTGCAGCGTATAAACAATATAATTTTGGTAGGACCCTTATATGGGCACTAGGTCTAAACATGGACCGATGTTCAAAAAAATCAAACTTGTTCGTCCTTGGGCCAACATAGGTCTATGTACCAAATTTCATCGAAATATCTTAATAGGTGCGACCTGTAGAGTGCGTACAAGATTGCATGGACAGACAGACAGACGGACGGACGGACGGACAGACGGACATCGTTAAATCGAAATAAAAAAAAATTCTGAACCGATCGGTATACTATAAGGTGGGTCTACGACCAATATTTTTTGGTGTTACAAACATCAGCACAAACTTATAATACCCTGACCACATAGTGGTGTAGGGTATAAATAGCATTGTTAGAATTTCGTTGATGTTAGCCTAATTGAGTTATTTTCTTTCAATTTGCTATTACATTTTGTAATTAATTACACATGCAATTACTCAATTACATGTAATTGTAATTGAAAAAAAAACTCAACTACCATTAATTGTAATTGCAATTCAGAAAAGAACAATTACAATTACAAGTAATTGAACTTTTTTTTTTATTTAAAAAAATTATTTTTGTATATTGTTAGATATGGTCCTATATAATATGAAAAAAAGTATAAGGTTAATATTTAGATATAATTGTATCAAACTATGTCCACTTTTATAACATTTTATATAATTTTATACAAAAAGATATAATTTGATGTAATTGGATGAGGACAAAATTCGGATACAATTGTATCGAATTGCATAAAATTGTACCAAATTGTATACAATTGTATACAATTTGGTACAATTGTATACAATTCGATACAATATGATACAATAAGACATTCTCATTTTTCGGATATAATTATATCTAATTACATAAAAGATTATATATAATTAAATATAACTTCATATGGCTCCATATCAATTTTTTTTACTTGGGCTAATATTTTTTTATATATGGAGGGCTTATATTCAATAAGGGCTATCTTCAAAAACTGAATTGTTCAGGAAAGCTAAAAATTGACGTATTTTAATATTTTTCTTAATTAACCTTCCAAATTAGTTATAAAAAATGTCTACTAATTCTTACAAATTGAATTTTTTGTTAAAGTTCCACATTTTTCGCGATTTTCTTGTAGATAGCCCTATTTGCCTTCGGATATGTTGTTTTGATATAAAAATTTGTAGATATTGGTAAATTTTCTTTAAAATGTTATTAAAAGGAGATTTGTGTTATCCAATATTTCTGTATTATGGGAATACATATAAAAGAAGACTATGTAATTTTTAATTGCAAAAAAATAAAAAAAATTTGCAAACTTTTGTAAAAAAAAAATTTTTTTGTCCAAAAAACAACTAATATTTTTTGCTATTTATTATAGCCTAGATTAAGTATTTTTAAAATGTGTTGCATCATAAAGTGTTTCGCGATTATTTTGCAGTTTCTTAAGCGCTGTTTTTAAGTAATTATAATCTAGAAACTATGCACTATTCTATAGTACCCATATCTTATACCAAAAAAAATTGCGCGTTTGTTTTTTGGTTTTTTTTGTCATTAGACCGTAGGGTTTTGAAAAGATGGATAAATCCTAAAAAACTGCAAGTCGGCCCTTCCAAGAAATCTGTTAAGGTGATGATATCTAATTTGAGTCAGAATAAATGACAGATGTTTACCCTCCAAAATGCCTAAGCTATTAATATTTCTTATTGACTTTATATTTTATTTAAAATGGTAATCAGTTTCACTTTACATATTGTACCATTAATGTTACTTGGTTTTACCGTATTGTGGTGCATAACTTAAAAATGCGGGATTCACAACAGTTTGCGTATCTTTTACTCAAGGTTTGTGTCTTTAATAACTTATATAGCATTTTGGAGAATATTTGTCATTTATTCTCACTTAGTCATTGAACGAAATAGTATAATACATAGAAGTCACTCAAGCAGCAATTTTATTGCTTTGGATTAATTTCAGGATTTATCCAAAGGCAAGGAAATTGTATACCACACGAGCTGAAGCCGAGAGACGTTGAAAAACGATTTTGCATGTCCGAAATGCTGCTTGAACGCCATAAAAAGAAATCATTACTGGCGATGAAAACATGAAGCCGTAATATTCCATGATGACAAGGATAATGTTGCAAGGCCGATTAAAAACTATTTAGAAAATAGTGATTGGGAAGTTTTGCCTCACCCGTCTTATAGTCCAGACCTTGCCCCGTTGGACTATCATTTGTTTCGATCGATACAGAACTCTCTCACTGGAATAGGGTTCACTTCAGAACAGGGTATCCGCATTTCGCTTGATTTGTTCTTGGCCTCAAAAAATTATCAGTTCTTTTGGCGCGGAATACATATGGTGTCAGAAAGATGGGAAAAGTTAATAGCAATGCTTCATAATAAATGACAAAAGTTTGCAAAAAATTTCGCATTTTTAAGTTATTAAATTTGTTTTCAATGAACAAAAGGTGTTATGTGTACAAACTGGTATAAACATATTTTTAAAAATCGCTCCATCAAAAGATGTTATGTCTAGTTTTTCTAAAAAACCAAGCACCGCTCTGTTACATAGGTTAAATTCGGATTTCTTTTAATGCAGTATTTTAGTAAATGAGGTCGTGAATCATTAAGGCATATGATGTCAATAAAATATCTTAAAAGGATAATATAAATCAGTTTTTTTCGCTCTCCTGAAAACTTGTTAAAAAACACATAGCACTACTTGCAGGCAAGCCGACGATATGTCCAGGATTCGAATAATCGGCCTAATTGCGGTTGTCGTATACGACAAGAAAATTTGTCGTTTTTGCCAAAAGGCATTTTTTGGTACCGCGAGTGTCGTTTTTTTCGGTCAATATACCAAAAACTGTCGTATACATTTTTGTGCACGACAGCCTCAAAAAACTTTTAAAAAAAGTATTAAAATAAGTGAAATTAAACATAAAATCACTTTAATATATTAAGAAGTTAAATTAAAGAAGAATTTTTTTTATTTAAATAATAATTTTTCAAAACAAAAATTAAAAAAATTTAACGCACTGGGTATTTTAAAATTTTTGGAAAAACACACTATCCTTAAAATGAAAAGTTTCACTCTGACACCTTGATTTTATGAAACAATAATCGTTTTATTATTACAAAATTTATTTTTTTTTTGATTATTTTATGAAAACACCACAAAAATAGATAAAATATTTAATTTTCTTATATTCTCTGTCGTATATTTTACACAATACCAAAATAAAATAAAAACGACAACGACAACGCCTGCTGTCGTAATACGACAACGACAACCGCAATCAGGCTGAATTTGATACGATTAATCGATTAATCGAAATTGGTAGAAAATTACAAAAATGATTAAAAAATATAAATTTTTTATTAAAGTAAATGTGCTAAAATCTCAAAACTTTTTTAAAAAGTTGTGATAAATAATTTGCTGTAGGCTTGTAACTATCCGGATTTCATTCTGGCCTAAGAAAATAATTAAGGGACTACCTTTTAGAATTTCTAGAAATATTTGTTAGCTTCAGCTCATCCGAGTAAAAATAGTTATATATTGTCATATATAATGTTATTTGGTTATATCTTACAATGAATGGAGTCAAATTAAGATACATATCATTATATACAACTACATTTGATATTATTTTTTCATCGAATTTTTTGTATGGTAATTGATGTTATTACATATCCCCAAATTTGACTCCATATATAACTACATAAGCCATATAAAACTAATCAAAATATATGTAGTGACCGATATGATTATATATGGTTCGATACTAAGTTATATAACACTGTATGTATCGTCATACTAAAAATATATTCCTGTAACTTTATATAACTTTCTATATAATCCCACATAAATTAATATATATGTAGTTCAACATCAAATTAAGTTTTCTGCAAATTAAGAGTTAATTACTCCATAGCCAAATAATTTTCACGTGATTTTTTTGCATATAAAATCATATTAAAAAATTATGTGTATGATTTAGAAGACAAAAGCATTCAAATAAATTTTTATTTTATCCCGAGTAAAAAGGATCATTTATAACATATATTTTTTTTAATATTAAAATATATGATAATATAAAATATTGTATGCGACTTTATATGTTTTTATATGTTATATTAGAATTTTTTTTAGAAATTTTCTCATATGTAATCATATTAAATCATATATCAGTATTTGCTTTATTGCAAATTGTTTATATAGGAATATATAATTGATAAAACCGTTAAAAGTTTTATGTATAAATAGATTCGAAAAATAATTTTATTTTATATATAACAATATATTAGTTAATCTCAGACACAAGTTCGAAACTCATTTCATCAAAAACAATTTTTTATATGTTTTAATTTAAAAAATCCAATTTAAAGAAATTGAATATTGTTATCAGTGTTGCCAATTTAGCATATTTAATGCTAGATTTAGCATATTTTTAAAGCTTTTAGCATGAAAAAAAATCATCTAGCATATAGCATTTTTTTTAGCATTTTTCCAAAAAATGTTAGCATATTTTTAGCATATTTAAAACTTTTTTTTATAATATTTTGCATTAATTTGGAGTTTTATGCTATAAAAATATTATTACTGTTACTTCCGATATAAAAACGTAACAAACATTGAATCAACAAACAAACATTCACGGCTCTTGTTTTATCAAATGAACTGGGATTTTTAGAGTTTATAATAAAATGCTAAAATTGTGTTAATAGTGGTACTTTTAATTAATTATTTTAGATTTTTTAAACGATTTTAATTAAATTTTACGTTTTCTTTGTGTTGTTTATTATATTCTGAATATGTATTAAAATATCACTACAGTTTCAAAATCCTAGTTGTCTATTACAATTTGGAGACCTTTTAAAAAGGGTTGAGTGCAGTAAATCCTCCTTATTCTAGCCCTCATTGCTTGAATCATTAAACATCTTATTTTACGATTTAATTTTGAATATAACCGAACATAAAACAATTTATTTTTTTATCTTCAAAAAACTTTTACCGCAAGTTAATGTGAAAGAATTATCCTTCATGATATTAATGATATAATTTCATAGAATTTTTTTCGTAGAATCAATGAAGAATTTCATAATGTATATAATATTTAATTAATATTATAAAATTTTTCATATCTTTTCTTTCATAAAATTTCATAATTTCATTAAAAAAATCATTGAATTTCATAAATTATATCTTCATAAATTTAATGAAAATATTGTTTATATATATGAAATTGTTCAATAGTATTTCCTTTTTTTTAATTTTTTTATAAAATATCGTCATTTCATTAATTTTTAAAAATTTTCATACAATTAGAATTTTAAATTAAAAATTTAATTCTCAAATACAATAGTTTTATATAACCATAAGCCCGAGTTTTAGTGATGTGCATTAATTTTCATACTGCGAGAATTATCTTATAATTTTTATTTATTTTTTATTTTTTTTATTAATTTTTTATTATTAATTTTGGACTATGAAATTTTTTTATAAATCATATTAATTTTTTCGAAACATTGATAAGGCATTTCACTAATTGAATTAAGCTTATTATAAAATTCTATGAAACTTTATAATTTTATGAATTCCATCATTAGATATATTTTGTACATCCGTAAAATATGGTACAATTTACTACGCTTTTTGCATTTGCCAAATACTTTTTATTTATCCACTCTAGCTTAGCAACGACAACAACCAACTATAATAAATAATAATAAATGAAATTGCTTTATAAATTTTATGAAGCTCTTCATTGGCTGAATAATTTATTCATTGGAGGAGTGGGATATTCATTGAAACTATGAAGAAATTCATTACTGAAGTGATGATAATTCTGTTAGTGTATCTCAGAAACTAGGGCTCGCTTGGGAAATATTTTTATACGTTCATATTATTTATTGACATAAAATATGAAGTTTTGCGAATAATCGCAACAGTTAATTTTCAGTAAGACAGAAAATAAAATTGGCGTTTTCCTATCTCCGTGAATTTAGTGTTTTCCTATGTTTTAAGAATTTCAGTGAGTTCTAATTTTTTTTTAAGTTTAACACCTATACATTTTTTCATTAAATCATATCAAAAACATAACATAAAAAAGTTTAAACCTGACCGCGAAAATTATTTTTTTTAAAGTAAAAGATGCTGAAATTTCAAAACGGGATACAGAACATACAGAACTTTGGCAGAAAACTGAAAAAACATAATGGGTATTTCACATTACCAGCACTTCTTCGCAAAAAATCTAATTTTTTTAACTTATTTTAAAGGTTTTATGATTTTTTACAAGCATTAACTTTTGAACTGTTTTTAATTAATCTTTTATATAATTTTAATGGGTGTTTTTGTAAAAAGAATCAGAAGAATTCGTTAACAAATTTGTATGAAATACACTAATTTGAAAACGTATTTGTTTCAAACTTTTTGCACAAATTTGTGAAACCATCTATGCAGAACAGATGCGGCAAAAAAGTTTAAAGCAAAATGTTTTTAAGTTTGTGTTTTTCATACAAATTTTTTAACGAATTCGTCTGATTCTTTTTATAAAAACAGGCAGTTAGTTAACAAAATTAATTGAAGGCATAATTGTAGATATCCTGTTCTCAATTTAATTGTAAAAAGTTACTGAAATACTTTCTTTTAACGAATTTAATAAAAAAAAACTTTTAGCATATTTTTTCTAGCATATTTTTTTACTTTTTAGCACTTTTTAGCATTTTTTTCAAAAAAATCTAGCATTTTTTCCTAAATAAGTTTTGGCAACACTGATTGTTATAGATCATTTGCAGCTCCATAAATCGGGAACTATGAGCCTCCAACAATAAAGAAGTGCATTGCCGGGCTAATCATTAAATTTTGTATTTAAAATAAAAAAACTTAACATATTTAAAAAAAATGCTAAGTCCAAAGAAAATTCCCATATTTGAGAAAAATTGATCTACACCATATTCAAAATGACAAAGTGAATGCTAACTAACTTGCTGCTAACTTTTTTACACACAAATTCCATAAGGGAAGCTGGCAGCCAGTTAGTTAGCATATGCTTTTTCATTTTGAATACGGGGTCTAATCTTTAAAGAATTCAACAATAACGGATTTATAAAATAACGTCTTTAATAGTTACTTATTATCAACAGTAGCATGCGGCTGGTGGTTTGTAGGACCCTCCAATACAAAGTTTTTTTTATCATTTAAATTTAATCATATCGCATTGTATTAACTTATATCCAATTTGATCGGGACAAAACTCGGATATAAGTTGATCACTTGATATAACTTTGTGTTCTTGTAAATATAATTATATCCGATTTGATACAATTTAATATAACCATTTTTCGGATGAAATTATATCCAGTTACATATTGCAAATATATCCATTCATATATAATTTTATATAAACTTTTTTACTCGGGATGTTATAAAATTTGGGCCTTTGAAATTGTTCAAACTACAGAAATTTCAATGTCAATTTAATAGCTGGTATGCGTAAAAAGTGTACCAACTATCAGACAAAATTATATAATATCAGATATTTTTATATCGAATTAGATATAATTTGATGTGCTGGATATGGACAAATCTCGGATCAAACTGTATCAAATTACATCTAATTTGATATCATTAGACGCATGTAGATGACCCATTTTTCGGATCAAGTTGTATGTCGTTGTATATGCGGACTTATCAAATAAGATATAATTGATAAGATTTTTACCCGGGCCATAAGAATTTCATGTTTTCAATTAGGAACATTAATAAACATCTTAAATCCCAAAGAAAAAACAACATATAATTATCACAGTTTGCTTTGTCATCTTCCAAATTACTACTCTGTTGTTGTGGACTAGTATATTAACATAACTTTAAAATATATGATTCTCATACCTTATTTTCACATAGTGTATTCATGAAACGTTCCAAGTCTTGTTCGTAAGTCCAACCGCAAAGTTTTAAAGCTGTATCACGTTGGTCACTTCTAAAACACACAACAAATTTTAAAAACATTATTTCAGTTTCATTTTTTTTTCTTTGTTATTTACCTGTAACAAACTAAATTATTTGAATTATTTATAAAATCTGGCCATTGTAAAACATGAGATTCAATTCGTGAAGTACTCATGAAGGCTTCAGATGTGTGGCCCAAACCAATACCCAAAACAGTTTTGAGGCCAATTAATTTTTCATCATTCCTATACAAATTTGCCAAACTAAACCAAACATTCTTTAAATATGGTGTCAAATGAAATTCTCCACTCAAACGTTTACCATCCATTTTTAAGCCATAATCACTAAGAGCACGTTCTCTGGTATCATCGACTAAATCTTCTTCGAGTAGATTATTATCGACAACATGAAAATTTAATGAAGAGCCCACATTGGCAAACTCGGGTGTACTACTTTGACTGCCACTATGAGCTGGTGTATTGGGCGCTGACAGAGGGCGCTGTAGCAAAAGTGGTAGTTTCTTATGGTTACTATAGGCTGTGAGAATAGACAAAGGTAATCGGAAATCCATAATACTTCCAGTTTCCGATAGCAAAAGTGCTCTCTCAAAATCACTATTGTGCCAAGACAATGCCGTTAGGGAATACCCCTTGTGGGAGGCATGATGTTTCGTATGAAATGGTAATAATTGTTTTTTAACACTATAAACTTCGCGACTATTTTCCACATCGACACACCGTATATCGTAGAGCGTTATATACGGAGATTCACGTTGCAACGAGGACAACAAACTCGATCTGGTAGGACACCAATTTAGCTGAAGATGATTTTTAGCAGATTGTATTTGTTTTAAGGGTCGATCAAAGGAACGTAAATCCCACAACATTACAACTGAATCGAAAAAACTGCACAAATAGTTCCCATTCGGTGCAACGCTCAGACCATAAACAGTTTTTGTTTGTATGGACTGACAAGTGGCAGTGCTTTCTATAAGACAAAAGATTTCTAATGTCATTTGATATTTTACATAATTTATTGTGCAACTTACGTCTTAAATCGAATAATTTAATTTGTTTTTGATTCATGCCCGCGATTAGAACATGATGATTTTTGTCCCAGCATAATGAATGAGCCGATTCTGAAACGCCAAAGAAATTTGAACCTGCAAGAAAATATAAATGTAAAAACATTAGTCTGCGATGTCTACAAGAGGTATTTTAAAATTATTTTTTCCTTAGATAAAATGCTTCCGAAAAATGGGTACATTATACCAAATTATATTTAGAGGCTGGCAATATCAAAAAACGGCGTAAAATGATACCTATTACAACTTTTTACCAAAAAAAAAAAAAGACTCCCAACGCGGACCCGCAGATCTTAATCCGCTGAGGACATGTTGTAGAGGAGAAAAATTCAAAGGACAAGCATTTTTTCAGCTGCCCAATCTCATATTTAAGTGCTTAACCCTCTAACCGGCCTAAGCTTTTTTGCAATGAAATTTATACCATGCGTTCCTCACGAAAAATAAACAATAAGTTCTTCTACAAAAATTTTTTTCGTTGCCTACTTTAGGCGATATGGGCCAAGATAGTTTAAGGGTGAATCTCGAAAACTAGCTCATAAAAATTACTAGGTTTATGCACAAATTACTTCTCTTACCAAGATGTAATTGCAATAAAAAAATTAAATGTTTTGTGCTGTTATTTAGGAGGATGTAGCAATTTTCGTTTTTCGAAAAACGCGAAATTGAGCGAAAACGCACCAAAACTTCAATATATATTATTCAAACTTATAAACTTTGCTACCAATACCAAATATTATCGTTTTACCAAATTTCAGAAAAATCCGTCCATTCGTTTTGAAGTTAAGGCGATGTCCTTTAAAGGTATCCTTATGGAATCCTGTACGTCCTTGGACCAAAGTAAGGAACTTTTCGAATAGCTTAAGCTCCAATCTTACTTCATGGACACTATCAATTATTTTAGTCAATTTAAATATGTTTGAAGATTTTTGAAAATTTTGATTGTTTTAAAATATTTAATTTTTGAAATTTTACGAAATTTTATCTTTGACACTTTCTCGCTTCCAAACCGTTCATTGTATACAAAAAAATTCTTCAGAAAAAATTTAATAAATTTTGTTTTCTGTTGAAAAAGTAGAATTTCTTATTATAAAATACTCCTTTGGCGCATTTCTGGTCAATTTAATATACCCCGCCTGGAGGCGGGCTTGCCGGTTAGAGGGGTAAAATGGCCGAAATTTTTCGTTTTTTTGGTTTATTTCATATTTGTTCCGAAGTAACTATAGGGGATTTTGGTATTTGAGGGGCATATTTAACAGTGTGTAAAACATGTTCAAGCATGCTTACTTGTTTATGGCATAACACAAACATCAACATTTTAGATGGGTTTGTATGTGGATGTATACCTACAGGCTTAAGGGTCAAATTCACATATAATAGCTGTATCATTCCATATAAAATGGATACAAAAATGGAAGATTTTGGATATGACCCCTTTCGATTTTTACAAAACTTGGTAAATACATTCTGCTAAGTGTAACGATATTAAACGTAAATTTTTTTTCCAAATTCATTTTGGTACGCGTTCTATCGATGTTTTAAGTTGATTTTTTTCAGTAAATTTGTGAAAAATACATGATGTTCAAATGATTACAACTTTTGAACGCGTTATCCGATTGTTATAAAATTTCACATATCAATGCCTATATACCAGAGTACGTATTTGGTGAATTTTGTTTTTTCATTTTCATGAACAAGATTATTTGTGTTTGGCTTTCTTGTATCAACGTTCATGAAAGAACAAATGTGGTATGTTTCTTTTTATTTTCATATTTCATTTCTTTTACAACACACATCTCATTTTCATGATAGTGTTAGTGAGTAACTGATGCCTTCCCTTCTCGTTCATGATATGAAATAAGAAACTTAAACAACTTGAAAAGAAAGAAAAAAAAATGAAAATAAAATGAATGAAGGTTGATATAAAACTACTTATGAAAAGAAAAAACTGTGAATGAAGAAAAGTCAAAGAATGTTTAAATGAGACTCTCATGAGACTTTCTCACGAGACTTTTCATGATACAGTTTATGATAAATATATTTTTTCACAATTCTTTCAAGAAATCTTCGTGAAGGAAATATTTGATATTTTTGTTATAATAGGAATTCTAACTTAATAAAAATTGTAAAGTGATAACAAAAATGTATAGAATTATAATTTTTTGTAAAGAAATAATTAATACAAGTTAAAGAAAGCCTTTATGGATGACAGTAGTTTTTTTCAGGGCTGGCAGGCAGTACCGCTAAAATACCGTTATCGATTCAAAACCCTTTCAAGTGACTACCGTTAAACCCTACAATACCGTTACCGAAATACCCGGAATACCGTTATCCTTCAAATACCATTATCGAAATAACAGAAATACCGTTATCCTTAAAATACCGATACCGAAATAAATGAAATATCAATACCATTAAAATACCGTTACCGAAACAAATGAAATACCGTTATCCCTAAAATACCATTATTTTAAATTTTCTGCTTTTGGTACTTTCACGTGGTTATTGAGTATTTTTTGTAGATTAAGTTGATAAATTGGTTTTGTTTTTAATCTCGTTTGTTTTTTGTAAAAAAAAGTACGGGAGGCATCGAAATGACTGACTACCGTTACCCTTAAAAACCGTTACCGATATAACTGAAATACCGTTAACCTTAAAATACCGTTACCGAAATAACCCAAATATCGTTATCTTTAAAATACCGTTACCGAAATAACTCAAATACCGTTATCATTAAAATACCGATACCGAAATAAACGAAATAGCGTTACCCTTAAAATACCGTTACCGAAATAACCTAAAATATCGTTACCCTAACGATAACCGCATTCGTTTCGATTACAATCCATGGTTTTTTAAATTTATTTTTTAGGCTTTTATTTACGGTGGGTCTCATACTTCAGGTTTAAACTTTAGTTAATAGTTAACCCAAAATTTTTTTGTTGTTTTGTGTACATTTTTTGACCTTTTCTTTTGTTTATAGTTAAGTGTAAAGTTAAACCTGCAGTATGAGACCGCCGTTAGTGTTTTGCAATAATAAAAAAACTACATGGTAAACATACATATCGTCACCTTAAATGCAAACGGACGTAACTACACTTTTATTTTTTTTTTACAGGAGAAGCAAAAAACGTTATAAAATCAATAATAATAAAGTATTCTTTGCAGTTTTTTCAAATTTTACTTATGGTATAGAGATTTATTTATTTTTTAACAACTTTTGTTTTATTTTCATATATTTAAGTTTTTAAGTTAGTTACGTGCTTTTGACTCGCTTTTTTCTGAAACAAGAAGACTTACACAATTAAAAAAGAATTCAATGCATGAATTGGATAAATGATATTTTCAGATTTTTTAGGTAGTTGAATAAAGTAAAACTAACTCCGACAGTTCCAATTCAAATGAAGTGAATTTGATTTTTCAGATAATTCATTAAAAAAAGAAGTTCTGCTGTAATTTATTATACACAGAGAAAACCAATTCATTGTGACAACCGAATTTCTTGCCAACTGAATGGTTTGGTGGCAGTCGCCGAATTATTGGCTGTTGCAATCAAATGTATTCCTGACATAATTTAAATATATTGTTTCAACCGAAATTCTATTGTATTCACCGAATTTTTGTTGCCACAAACACATATGTCGGTAGATCCATCTCTTTTCTCTGTGTAGTCCTTTAATATTTTCTTAAATTTGTGAAAACGTCTACCAATCTCCAATAAAAATTATAGATTTTCAAATGTGCTATTTTGTAGGAAATAAAAAGAATTTTATTGACAAATTTAACAGACTCGGGGGAAATAACGGAATTTTTTGGATATAGTGAACAAGATAATAGGCTTTAATCAGTAAAATATTTCTAAGCGCGGATAAATTATGATATTATAATTTTTATATCCTTCATATTTTGAAATCATAATTTATTCTTATTAGAGAACTTTTTAAGTTCCAAAAGGACTATTCTCTTTCAAAATATATATCTTTAACGCCTCTAATTTAGCAGAAAATAACGACTCTAAAAATGGGAGAGTTGTAATAACCAAAATTCTCTTCAATAAGTTTTTGTATGATGTGGCTCTTGGCCTTCAAAGAGAAATCATTATATGTATAAGCAGTTCAACATAGCGATATAGTCGTGGTATTTGTTAATGAAGTCTAATTTTTTTAATACATCATAATCTCCCAGAAAAGGGGGTTTTGGTTTTTCTCATAAACTAATGAAGATAGACAATTGAAATTTGCTTCGTTTTATGACGAAAAGAAAATCAACCAAAGGATTTTTGGCTATTCGAATGTTTAAGGGGCAAAACGGGGATGAGAAGTTCCAAAAAATCGATTTTCGAACGTCATTTTTGGTGGATAGGAGGGGGAGGGGGCAAACATGTTACATATTTTTTTTAATTTGAGGACCCTTAACAAGAATCTGAAGTCAAAATAACGGTAATATCCGCAAACAAAAAGTCGGTAGTGAAAACGTTAAAATTTAAAAAAATATAAGAAAAACTCTATAAAAGAGGCCCTGCAGAAGAAACTGCCAAAACTAGCAGAATTGGTTTGCTAAATATTAGTAAGATAAAAACAGGAAGAACAAAATTCTGGCTATGTTTTAGTTAACTGAAAATAACAATTCACCCTGCTAAAATCAGCAACAACTTTTGCTTAGCTTTAGTCGAGTGAAAACATCATAAATTTTTTAGTTTTCATAGCATATGTAGATTTTTTTAATATGAATAACGATTTAACTCACTGAAATTAGGACTCTACTATTGTTAAGCAATTATTTTTATTTTTTTTGTTATTTTAACTGGAAAATTGTTACTTTCATTCAACTAAATTTAACTTAAATATAACTAAAATTTAGAGATATAACAGCATTTTGTTGCTGTTTTTTGTCTACTAATATTCACAGAAGGTTTTTCTGAAATAAGCAGGGAAACTTGTCATTTGTATTGTACTAAAATATAACCAAAATTTTGTAGATTTTGAATTCCCATTGTGGCAACGCAGACACAAGCTTACACACTACATGTGTTTGTATGTTTTTCATTCAAGAGTGTAGTTACGTCTTTTTGCATTAAGAAATACATACACTTGTAGTTACGTCCGTTTGAATTTCTTTAATAAAGTCGCCATTTTTGATCGTAGAAGCCTAAAATTTTGTGTAAACATGTAGTTTGATATATTCGTTTTATCAATAAAAAACTCGATTTCGAATTTTTGTGTAGTTACGTCCGTTTGCATTTAAGGTGACGATATGCAAATATGCGGTCATTTGTTGCGTTACAAACAATCGCTTTAGAACTAAAGGCTTTCTTTTCTTAACCCTTTCACATTCCATACCATTCATAAAAACCCCAAATGCAACAAAATTCGCGGAAAATAATTGCATTTTTTGGTTTTTCCAATCATTATGCATTTATTGCTATTGTTGTAATGTGTGTATCTATTTGAAAACTGTTTGCGTCTTCTAAACGTAAACAAGTAGAGTAACGGAATGTGTGCAAAAAAACAAATATGTGAAGAATTTTTTCTTGGAATACTTAAATGAAGATAACAAAAATGCTTGAATTTTTATGATATTAAAAATTTTAGTGCAAAATTTTCAATTTTTGAAACATTTATTTGGGTTTACAGACACATGTAAATTTTACATTCGATTTAAAATCATATTTTTTGTAAAATTTGAATGAACATATTTTAGAAATTCGGAAAACATTAAAATTTAAAGGCCGCTTTTATGAAAGTCGTGTTAAAACTCTTTATTATCACTGATTTATTTTAAAATTATTAGGTTTTAGCATTATTTTCCAATTTTAGCCATTTCTATCCATTTTTTCTCCGTAATCTAGCCACTTCTTCAGTTCAAGCGTTGGCAACCTTGAGTGATACCAACATTAATAAAATTTGTTGCTAGTTTTAGCAAATAAATTTTACATTAGAATTTACATCAATTGTAGCAAAATTTTTGTAATAATTTCATTGTACTACAAAACAGTACATACATATGCGTTGGTAAAATTAGCAAAAAAAATACCGCAAGGCTCAAAGTAATTAAATTTGCCATAACAACAGCAAAGTTTTCAGTACCCATTACTGACGTTTTTATTGAGTGTAGTATCTTCAAATGCTATAAAATTTTGCAAATTATACACAAAGCAGCAATAAAATCATTATTTTAAAATTTCATTTTTACACACTAACCTAGTGTTATAAAAATATCAAATATTTTCTTCGCGAAGGTTTCTTCAAAGAATTGTGAAAATAAAAAATATAATAAAAGTCAGTGTTGCCATTTCAGTGCTTTTCGGGTATTTTTTGGTGCTTTTTTCCTTCCTGTACCCGGTGATTTTTTACAAATACCCGTTTAAAAAAAGCGGGTATTTACGGTGCTTTTTCAGATTTCTGGCAGTGCTTTTAGTGCTTTTTTACAGTTTCTATTTTTGGTATTTGTTCTCGTTTTTTTACATTTTTCTTGAATTTTCTGTCAAAATTTAAAAAATAATACGATCTATACAAGAACTACATTTTCGCACAATATTTGTAGTACAATTTTAAATAGCAACTTCGGTACATATAAACTTAAAAATATTGAAATATTAGTTCGGTGCTTTTTTACCCCTTTCTAAACCTTTTTTACACGATTTTTCAAAGTAAAAATGTGTTTTTAAAATCTTGATTTAAATTTTTCAAAAAATTAATATCGTGCTTTTTTACCCCATTTTTGGTAAATTTTTACCCTTTTTACCCGTTTTCATAATGCTCACGGTGCTTTCCTGCCTTCAGGAGTTGGCAACACTGATAAAAGTATCACCATAAGTCTCATGAGAAGTATCTTTTGAATGTTTCATTTTTTTCTCATTCACATTTCTTTCATGAGACTATTAAAGAAGAGTATCGTTTGAACCTTCATTATCATTTTTAATTCTTATTTCTTTCTTTTCATGAAAAGAAAAGAAAAAAACTTCTTCGCTTCATATTCAAAACGAGAGCAAATAGTTTACATTTCGTTTTTCAAATCATGAAAATAAACAAAGCCACCACACACTCACTAACACCATTATGAAAATGAGATAGGTAATGTAAAAGAAATTAACATAAATAAGAAAGAAACAAATTCTTAGTTTTTCTTTCGTGTACGTTGATACAAGAAAGAATAAAAATGAATACTTCATGGTGTGCAAATACGAACTCTGCTATATACTCTACTTTCAAAATAAATTGCAAAAATAAAATGTGTAGTGGAAAAAGGATAATGCAATTTGAATAATATCCTTAATTTGCAAATATCTCAAAAAAACCCATCTTTAAACTTCTTTAAATTATTGAAGCAGATAACTCAATATTTCAGCTACAGACTGTGCAAATTTCAAATTGGAACGCCAATGGATTCAAAAGAAAAACGCTATTTTTTAACAAAGGTTTTTGAATTTTCACAAATAAATATGACACAATCTTGACTTTTAAAAATGAATAGATCTCTGTCCATCAATTCTATATATTTTGGATATTCTGATTACAATGGCGTACTATATTTTTCGATCTAAGGTACATACATATTTTCCGCGAAATGCCTTTAAAGTTTAGCGGTTTTCCATTTAGCTTTTTATTTAAAAAAAATGTTCAAATGCAATCAATATAAATTTTTTGTGAAGGATCTGTATTCATATTTAGGCTTAAAATCTGATGCATAAAACTTTCCGCGTTTTATATTGATTTTTACGGTTTTTTAAGGTTTTAGCCAATTGAATCGCTGAAAGCAAAATCGGCCTTAATAAATGATATTGTTTAGTAAAGAAGCAATTAAAAGGAAATATTTCAACAAAAAAAATGTATTCATCTATAGCGGCCTATACGTTAAAATCGCGACTTTTGAAAAATTTTATATGGCAGCATAGCTTTCCAAGTTGTCCCCAAAGTCCAACTTTTAGTATAATATGGGGTGACCTCTAAAAACTGTTTTTGCAAAGTTTCAAGCAAAACAGTTTCCATTTGCAAAAGTTACCTAGTTCCAGCTGTTTGGACAGGCCGTTATGGGGCCACTTTCCCTTTTTGAGCCCCCAGAACTCAAGAAAGCACCTTACTGATAAGTTAGCCCATACTTCAGGGCATATATTTTAAAATTCAGGTTTCTAGCCAAATGGGTTTTGACAGGCCATCAAGGGGAGACTTTCCTTCTTTTTGCCCGTCCCTGTAGGAATTTCCAACAATTTCATCTTCGCGGCTCTCTACGATGGAGAAGGGGCCTTCATACCAAATTTCAACTTCGTTGCCTCGGCGGTTTGGGCAGGCCGTTATTGGGGATATTTTCCCACATGCCATTTTTACCATGTTCTTGCCCCAAAATTGAAAAAATCGGTGAGTTAGCCCTACTCCACGGAATATATATTTCAAATTTTAGGTTTCTAGCCAAAAGGGTTTTGGCAGGCCGTCACGAGGGACACTTTTTCTCTTATTGTCCCTCCCGATAGGAATTTATAAAAATCCCTTCTTTGCGGACATATACACAGAAGGGGGAACTTATATTCCGATTTTCAGCTTCCCCTTTTGACCCCTCCCTGTAGGGATTTTCAAAAACGCAGTCGTGGTGGATGTCTACGACAGAGACAAATTACCAAATTTCAACTTCCTACCTCCAGTCGTTTGGGGAGGCCGTTAAGGGGGCCTTTCCAGTTTTTAACCCTCATTTTTACAACGTTCCTGTCCTTTGTGGAAAAGGTCTGTTTTTGCAAAAAGGAGACGTTTTCCTCTTTTAGGCACTCACTGTTGGAATATTCAAAAATTCAAAAAAATGTATGCCAACCCGTGTAAAAAAGTTTAGATCTGATCAGATCTTTTTGGATCTAAAGAGATATGATTGAATCTAATTAGATGCTGTACCAGATCTCATCAAATATGATCAGATATGGCATATGTGATAATACCTTATGGCAAGATCTGATCAGATCTAGTGCCAAATCTGTTCAAATCTAAATTGGTCTGGACAATTGCACCAGATATGCCTAGATCTGGTAAGATCTACTAGGATCTGGCCAGATATGCCTAGATCTGATCAGATCTAATTAGATCTCAAACTTGTCCCCTAATTAGATCTGGTCAGATCTACTGAGATCTAGCCATATCTGAAATTTTTTACACGGAAATTTGTTTTTTTTTTTTTTTTTTTTAAAGATAATTTTGTTGGGAAAAGGGCCTTTTTGGAAAAAGTGCTATTTAAAAAAAGTAATTATTTTACAAAGAGATACTGTTTTTGTATAAGTTACTTTTTGGAAAAGGGTATTTTTTTTGGAAAAAGTATTTTGTTTTTTTGTCCAAGTTTTTTTTTTAGCGAAAGGGACTTTTTTTAAAGATTATTTTTTTTTGACAAAGGCTCTTTTTTAAAGTAGAAGGTACTTTTTTTGGAAAAGGCCGGACTTTTCCCTGTTGAAAATATCCCGTTCTAGTGGAGATCTCCTGCGGAGGAGGAATCTATATTCTTTATTTATTTTTTTCTTTTTTGGAAAAAGTACTTTGTTTCTGGAAAAGTGTTTTTCTTTAGAAAATGTACTTCTTGAAAACAATGCTATTTGTGAAAAAGAAACTTTTTGGAAAAAAGTAATTTTCTTTCGTAAAGTACTTTAAAAAAATAGTTTTGTTTTTGGAAAAAGGAATTTTCAGAAATTCTGTCTTAGTGGAGGTATCCGTGGACTTTTGTTGACAAAAAACTTTTTTGAAAATGTATTTTTTAGAAAAACATACTTAAAGAAAGTAAGTGCTAAAATTTATTTTAAAAAGCAAAAGTTAAGTAAGAGTATGAACAGAACAAGCACGGCACGACATTTACATACGATTTGACAGAAAAAATCGGTTCTCGCACTGGCGTAAAATAGAATTTGTTGTAATTTTTAAAGGACTCGTGCCGTGTTCGTATTATTCATACTATAAGATCAATAATAAAAAATATTAATCATGCATTGAAAAATAAAGATGACAAAAGATGACCGATTATGAAAAAGATGACAGAAAGATGACACAAATTTTATAGATGACAGCGAGTGAAAATAGATGATTGTCCTTCAAAAAAGATGACATATGGTCACCTTAAGGTTATACAGAAGCAGGGGCATGGCATCACCAAAAACAAAAGTTATAATGACATCGTTATCACTAGATGGCACTTTGTTCAAAAAATTGACAATTTTCTTTTTTTATTTAAATTGAAATAATAACAAACAAAAAAGCAAAAAAAAAAAAGAAGGAATTCTCAAATTTTATTATTTGAACATATTTTGCGCTTGATTTTTTCTTATTTTGCGCAGTTTTCAGCAATTTTTGAGTTTGTAAATATAGGCTCAACTGATACTAAAGTGGTACTAAATAGTTGCTCAGGTGCTACTAAATTTCAGCGCCCCCTACCGGTGAGTAGTGTAAGTTTTGATTTCCTATCTCTATAATTAATAGTCTCTGGATAAATCAGACTGATGTTCGTTATTGAAAGGTTTAAATGTCATGTGGGAAAATTTCACCCGAATTTTAAAGGCCTCAAATCGTAATTTAAATTTTAAATTTTAAATTTTTTTATAAGAAATACACAATCGCAACAAACTCAAAATGTATATTAAATTTGCATGAAAAAAAGTCTACATAATTTTCATTTGAAACTCATTATAGCGAAAATTAATTTTTTAGGCACCGTAAGTTAGTTTTTACTCGAAATTAAAAGCTTTAAAAGTTAATTTCAACAAATTCTAAAAATTTATTATTTTTTATTTTATTTGAAAGATACAATCACAATAAACCCAAAATGTAATTTTTCAAAAGAAAAGCAATAGTGTTATATACTTAATTTACGTAAAAACAAAATTGTGAAAAAAAAGTTTTTTTATTGGACTATAACAGTCTCTTTCGCGTGAAATCGAAACAACTTACTGTGCTTTAAATACAATTTTAGGATTTTGGCATAATGCAAACGAACTTTTTCAAGGTGTAGAAATTTATTTTTACTCCATCATTTTTTAAATCAAAGTAAGTGCTTGAAATCTGTACCCATTTGTTGCCAATCGAATGGTTCAGTTGCATCAAACGAATTTTTCGTTTGCTGCTACCGAATTCTTCTTAATACAACTGAAATTCCGTTGTCACAGTCAAATTAGACTTGTCTCAATTAGTTTTCTGTTGCCACAACTGAAAAATTCGGCTACCGCAACCGAACCATGCGATTGACTACAAGTGGGGGTTATCAGAACTGAATCTGTTTTCTGGGTGTAGAGTTATGACTTTTTGATTTTTTTTGCAAATATCAAAATTTACATGCCCTAACCGAAAAGGCCATAACAAATATTAACAAACGCAATCTTACTTTTTCGCTGCTGTCAAAAAAGGGTTGAAATTTGGTCTATATTAGGGCTATTTTTTAATCACCGGATTTATTTTTGGATTTATTTTATTTTGTTAAAAAATTAATGCTTTGTTTTTTAATTTTAAAAATTTGTAATTTTTATCAAATTCTTATACTTATTCGCCAATATAATGTGCAAAAAAATCATTAAATTTTGTAAAAATGTGAACACAGGAATTGACATAAGCTAAATCCAAAATGGATTTAAAAAATAAATAAATCCGTTTTGGATTTAGCTTAATTTTATTCCACAAATTACATTCCGCAAAATTTAATTTTTTTCTTTCACATTATATAAGGGAATAAGTGTTAGATTTGGATAAAAATATAAAATTTTGAAAATTGAAAAACAAAATGTGGATTTTTTAAAAATATAAAATAAATCCAAAAATGAATCCAGTGATTAAAAAAAGGCCTATTATTTTAGTTTAACTTAAATATTTTTCCGAAGTTTTAAACAAATGAGACTCAAACGATGCGTATTAAAAGCTGTTTACGGTAAAAATTACGAAACCTTTTCGGAGAGACTTTTGGATACATTTTTTGTCGTTTACAAAAATTCTTGTAATAATTCGTAATGAAAATTACCAAAATCCCCGAGCAAAAAATTATTTTATAAATTGCATTTTATAAATTGCATTTGGTGCGGAAAGTTTTTTTTTGTCAAAATGACCCGCAAACCCGATTTTTCCCAGCAAAAATATGTGTAAGTCATTCAAAACAAACAACTTTTAAATTGGTTACAATGGATCGGTAAGTGCTCTTTTTTCTGTTTCTGTATGTGCTTTAAACAACTTTCCAAATGTATATACAGTGGGGAGCATTATTGAGTACATGTCAGCACTTGAGGAAACTTACAAGAGCAGGCATAAAAATATCGGACAAGGGGACTAAAGTATACTTTTCTGAAAGCAAAAGGTTCGCTTAATCTAAATTTGGCCACAGAAATGACCTTCCATATCAGACTTTCGAGCTATATAAATGGGAAAAACTTAACTTTTCTTCAAAATATTTCGAATCGTATGTTTCCTCGAAAAATATTTTTAACAAGATTTGTAACGGCATCTGAATATACTACTCTTCCTCTTTAAAATAGTTTTTGAATTCTTTTGATAACATATTTTTTTACGGATATATCGTTTTTGAAATTTGGGTCTTTTATTTTTTTTTTTACAATTTTACTTTGAAATTGCGGTGAAGGCCCAAATTTCAATTAACGATATATCCGTAAAAAAATATGTTATCAAAAGAATTCAAAAAGCATTTTAAAGAGAAAGAGTAGTATATTCAGATGCCGTTACGAATCTTGTTAAAAATATTTTTCAAGAAAATATACGATTCGAAATATTTTGAAGAAAAGTTAAGTCTTTCCCATTTATATAGCTCGAAAGTCTGATAAGGAAGGTCATTTCTGAGGCCAGATTTAGATTAAGCGAACCTATTGCTTTCAGAAAAGTATACTTTAGTCCCCTTGACTGATATTTTTATGACTGCACTTGTAAGTTTCCTCAAGTACTGACATGTACTCAATAATGCTCCCCACTGTATGTATGTACATATAATGTTATTTTTTCTTTGTAAATGCATTTGTTTGTAAATTACGAGTTTATTAGGAATTCCAGTTTTTATCTCTAAAAAAACAAAATAGTTAATTTTATTCTCGAACTTTATTAATTTACGATTATTTACATATTTTTTAATTATTCGTACATATTTTAAAAAATACTTCAATTACAGTTCCAATTGAAAAAGGGAAGGAAATAAAGAATTGGATCCCATTGAATCTCCTGGGCTATGAGATTCAATGGGATCTTTTCACTAAATGCAAATATATAAAAGTTAACAATTTAAATGCATTGTTAAAGCACCGTGCACCAAAGAAATATGTTAATAAAATTTGTTGCAATGTTAACACATTTCATCGTTTAAAACAGACCAATCAAAAAGTTCTTTAACAGAGGTTGCGCCCTTACCTTTGCTTATACACAAAAAGTTCTATAAAAGTCACCTGCTTTAAATGTCGATATGCTGTAATTGCTATTACGCCTTGAAAGTCGTAAAATCAAGCTAACACCCTTATTCTAAACTTTATAACAATAACAAAATTGTGCCAACACTGAGGAGAATGGTCAGTTCCGAGAGGAGAATGGCCAGAAAGTTCCAAGTTTTAATTAAAGTTAAAATTTTGCTAAATGAACTTCTTCAACATAAGAATTTAACTAATCACGTATTGAAAATTATAGAATTGGAACTTAATTCATCGTTTAATGAAAACGTTGATTTTACGTTAACGATGGTTGCGGCTTCAGCAAATTTATAATGATGACCTTATTGCTGTAGAGTTGTAAATGTCGATGCTTTTCTTTCCTTTGCTTGTTAAAATGCAAAAAAAAAATATATATATGAGAAAATAGTTTCCAAGTACGCTTTAATATTCTGAAAATTCCTTGAGTAATGTTTTTAAAAAAAATAATCAGAGGGTTACATATAACTTTAAGGCCCAGTTTTTAGGATGTAGATTATATTTAAACTTAGTTTAACGCAATTTATAACTGGAATACTGCTTCCAAAATCTATTTTATTTTCTTTCAATGGAGACATAAATTCTAAACGAGAAAAAGTTCAGGCAAATTTTTGTTAATAAACTTGAAATGGCTGATATAATTCGTTTTCGGTTTTATTAAACCAAGTTTAACTGACATCCCAAAAACTCGGTGTTAGTGTATTAATCTTAGTTAATTCAATATCGTATCTTTTTTTAATTTAAAGACTGAAGTAAACATGTTACAAACTTATTTAAAGAAAAACTGTTGAACAAAAATAAAAAAAAATTTTGGTTTTGTCTGATTTTGACTTAATCGAATTGATTCAGATTCAAAAGAAGTGTTTTCTTAATATTTCCCTACAAATAATAAATTGAAGCTTTTGTTACACAATGGGTTCTGTAAAGGCTAAACATTAAAATTGCATCTAAAATATGCTATTTCATACATTATAAAAAGCACATTTAAATCACTTTTAAAAATTTATTATATTATATTTTATAAAGAGTACTTCTAAATCACTCTAAAAATGCAAACAAAATGTACTCGTATTGATGTGATGAAAATGTACACCTAAAAACCATACTTTATTAACATTATGTATGAACTTTTAAATTGCTAACAAAATGCTCAATTTAAACTGCTGACAACATGGGACATGTAAAATAAATCAGTGTTGGAGCAAAATTGTAACTACTTCACAATCAGTTGATACTATTCGGAGTGCTTTTAAAATAACTTTTTTGTAATGACTTTTTTTGCTGGGTTATTATTAAGAGGGGTAAATACTGTAACAACAGAATTTTAAGGGGCATATTTAAACGGTTGTCAAAAATTCAAATAACAATATTTTTACTACATTATTTTTTTATTAAAAATATACAGCTATGGACATATAAATAGGACACTTCATACAAAATTATCTTCATGCATTTCTGTTAATAATTATAAAGCAATAATTATATTTCTTTTCTATTATAGTAAACTGAAATCAATTAGTCTCAGATAATATATCAAGGGTGGGCACGGATTTGTCACCGAGGGCCAAATAATAGTTTTTCACAAATTATAAAGGGCCGCACCATACGTTTAAAAAAAGTAAAACTACTAAACTAAACGGAACTACTGTCTAACTTTTTTAAGTAAAATTCGGATTTAACTCCATCTGTTCCCAAACTGGTTCCACAAGAACCGATTGTAAATTCAACTTTTGCAAAGCTACACCACAACTTATTATTATACCCTACACCTACAGCAGCACTAGTGGATAGGGTAAAATTTTGTGCTGATGTTTGTAACACCAAAAAATATTGGACCCAGACCCTCGTTTTGTATACCGATCGACTCAGAATCATTTTTGTTTCGATTGTCTGTCTGCCCATGTATTCTTGTGCGCGCTCCAGGTCGCAAATACTAAGATATCTTAATGAAATTTGGTACACCCACTTACATCGGCCCACGAACGAAGAACGTTGATTTTGGTTTGAATTGGTCCATGGTTGGACATAGTGCCCATATAAAGGTCCCCCAGAATCGGATTTTCCCACGCTACAAGTCACAAATAGGAAGATATTTTAATGAAATTTGGTTCGCTGACTGACATGTGCTCAAGGATAAAACCTATTGATTTTAGATAAGATCGGTCCATATTTGAACCTAGCGCCCATATGGACTATATTCCCGATTTTCTCTTAAATGCACCTAAAATTAGGTAAAACCAACCGTTACCCTGTTTTTTATCATTTTATAGGCAAATTTTGACACAAGTCCATTTTAAACCATTCGAATTTCGAATCCAAATATTCAACCATATTTATAGCTTTACCATAACATAGCTTTCAACCATACTGAAGTAGGGTATAATATTTTTCGTTTTAAATTATGTAAGCTTTTAATTTTGGGAATATTTGTAAAGTTTTTCTTCTTTGATCCCCGGAATCTGCCAAATAATAATTTAAAACTCAATGAGTTATAAGAGGGTAAATAAGAAATAGCCTCCTTGATTTAATTTTTATTTAATAATTTTATCTTCGTGGTCTTTATGAAATTCCCACTGGAATTGGATTGGAAACATATTCGATTCTGTACACGGATTTATAAAAATTAACGGAAATTGCATTACAATGACGTCATAAAACTTTTAATATATTTAAATTTTAAAATATTAAATAAAAACATATAATAAATATATAACGCTTAAAATTTTTTATTAAAATTAATTAATTTAATGAAAACAATTTTAATCGGATTGGAAATTTCCTTATCAAATCTGTAGACAGGATTTATAGAACCCAATATCGAAAAGTTCCGTTTAAAAATTTCCGTATAAAAAGAAAAATTAGAAAATTACCTACATTTCTCTTATGGAAATTTCCGATTGTTGAATTCTATAAATCAACTCGACGGATTTGATGAGGAAATTTCAGATCTGAATAAAATTTTTTCCTTAAGATAACATATTTTGACAGCCAATTTTTAATTATTTATTTGTTATACATATTCATTCAATTTTCTGAAATATAAATATTTAAAAAGTTCTATGACGTCATTGTAATGCCATTTCCGTTAATTTTATAAACCCGTTTACAAAATCCAATTCATTTCCAATCCAATTAGTTTCCAATCAAATTCCGGTACGGATTTCATAAAGACCACGTTTGTCAGGAATTTAATTGCTTTTGATGAATTAAAACGCTAACTTTTCACACAGTTCTAAATTTACTACAAATATTATTATAGTCGAAATTAATTACCAAAACTCAAGTAAACAATTTTCAAACAAAATTCCTACTTAAGTAAAATTTGAGTATAAAGTCTTAAGTGCTTAATTCTGACTATAAAACTGGGCCTATAGGTGATATTTTAACTTTAAATTTAATTTGAATTTATTTTGAAAATAACTAAGAGTCAGTTTAATAGTCAGAACTAACATCGATTTGATTCTTGAATATTTCTTAAGTGAGAAATTTTCAAATCAAGATAATACTTTTAATGAAAATTGTGAAAAAAAAATACTTAAAAAAATTTTAATTTGAATTTCAGCAAGGGCCGCACTAAAATTAACAAAGGGCCGCATGCGGCCCAATGGTCCGCATTTGCCCACCGTTGTTATATATAAAACTTTGCAATATTTAAAACATGCAAATATTTATAACAAAATTACTTTACTTTGTTCATATTTGACTTGGACATAAAAATAGGACACTTGCAATAATTGTCAAAATTTTACTCGATGCACTTAGTAATAATTTTCTTTTCATAATTTGTGTTTGAAATAAGTAAATTCTTTCCTAATTGTACCAATATGGGACGTGAAAAACATTGTAATCCAGAAAAACGAAGACTTATATCTCAATTCCACAATGAGATGAAATCTCCAACTGAAATTGCTGAAATACTAAAGTGTTCGCGAAATATGGTATACAATGCTATTCGTCTATGTGCTGCCGACAAGAAATATCATACGCAAAATAAAGAACGTAAGCCAACCCGTCGTAAAACTACAACTTATATGGGCAGGACTATAGTACGCAAAAGCAAACTCAACCCTTTTATGTCCTCCCGTCAAATAAATAATGAAATCAGGGAAAAATTCAACGTTCAAGTGTCAGACAGGTTAGTAAGAAGAAGACTGAATGAAACAAACTTATTTGGACGAATAAGTAGAAAAAAGCCTCTTCTTGCAAGAAAAAATATTAAGAAACGTATAGATTTTGCCAAAACCCACAAAGGAAATGAGTTGTCCTTTTGGAAAAATGTGCTTTGGAGCGATGAAACGAAGGTAAATCGTGTCGGACCAGATGGTAGAACATTTGTACACCGCCCAAAAAACCAGGCTTTAAACATTAAGAACAATCAGAAGACCTGGAAACACGGTGGGGGCGTGGTGTTGGGCCTATCGTAAAAGTAGAGGACAAAATGGACAGGTTTCAACATTTGAGCATTCTTAAGAATGTTATGGAGCCATTTGCCTATGAAAATATGCCAGTTAAGTGGACATTTATGCAAGACAATGATCCGAAGCATTCGTCGAACATAGTGAAGGATTGGTTTTTACAAGAACAAATTAAGGTTTTGGACTGGCCAGCTCAAAGTCCGGACCTTAATCCAATAGAAAATCTATGGAATGATGTAAAAACAAAAGTTTAGCAAAACAATACAAAAATTCCATTTGGGTTTGGGGTTCCGCCCGGGAATTCCCGAGAAATCCCGGGAAAAGTTTGCCGGGAATTCCCGGGAAAATAATATATTTTTCCCGGGAAAATGGGAAATTTTAAAAATATTAAATTTTTTAAATTGTTTTTGTGTGGAACAAGATTTTTTAATTTAAGTCATAAAAAACATTTTAAATACCAAAACAAAAATGTAATTGGTAAAATCTTTTAAAAGGGAATCAATTTATTTGACACACAAAAAAAATCTTCCAAGTAATTAGGAGTATTTCAACTAATAAAGATTTTTCGCATAACTTAATTAAGTAGTAAAACCTAAAAACTTGGTAAAATGTTTAAAAGAAATATGAAAAAAAAGTTTTGTTTCTTACAAATAATCGCCCTTAGTGTCTAAATTTTTCATATGTATATTTTAGTTAAAATCTACTTTAGTTAAAATATTGGGTGGCAGTATACTTTGACTTGGTTTATTTTTGGAGCATTCTGATTGGTTAATTTATTTTCAACCAATCAAAATGTTTGAAAATATAAATATTTTTGTAAGGTTTTTATACACAAATAATTTTAAATTTAAATTACTCCGTTAAGTATATTAAGGCCCAATAATTTTATAATTAACGTTTTCATTAATAAATGTGATATTTTCAAGTAAGTTTACTTTGTTTTAATACACGTGCTTTCAAACTAATATATTCTTTTATATTAAAGAATAAAATGTCAGAAGTATGGAAATACTTCACAAAAAAAGGACAATGCAGCGCAGTGCAATATTTGCCATAAAAGACCAATGCTTAACGGAGGTATCTAAATTTGGTTTTCCGACATCTAAATTTGGTTCACAAAAAAAAAAAAAAAATTGATGGTCATTCAACTTCTCTTGAAGAAAACAACAATAATAACGATCCAGTTAAAATTAGCAAAGTACCCGAAGAAAAAAAGGGTAAGCTGGATAGGCATTGAACGTTTTATGGTAGGGCAAACATTTCCTGAAATGGTATCCAAATTAACCGCAGTCGACGGAATGTCAATCCGCACCATAACTAGATCTTCGTTTATTCGAGAAAGTTTTTATAATAAAACCTGGCATTGCCAAAAAACGAAACCGATGTAAAGAACATTATATTAAATTACTACAATCATGTAAAAGATATCATGATAAAAGAAATATTGAGCAATATTTCTAACAATAGGAGATTTACTATAATCTTATATGAATGAATAAGAATATCACAAAAGAGATATTTGAACATATGTATAAACGGAAATAATTCTGATGAAATAAGAATTGTAGAAATAAGACTAGAAGAGTTTTATTTGTCTTTGGAAAATAACATTGTGGCCACCATATCTAATGGGCCAAGTGTGATGAAACGGTTTGTTTCCGACAATCCAGTAGTGGGTGCTTTCTGCTGGAATCATGCAATTCATTTGGCAGTGCTTAGAGTAATTTATGTGAAACCAAATGTTCAACATTCTGATATTTTTACTTTGAAAAATATTTGCGTTGTGCAAACCCATATTTTTCCAAGAACTTTGGAAACAAATTTAAAATCTCAATGCGTCCAAAAAACCCGCAATTTAAGTTTTGAAATATATTGCATGACTATTCAAATTCCCCTTATCTGCAGGATTTTCTACATAACCTTTAGAATTTTAAGTAAATTGGAAGGGCGCGTAAAGGTAAGATATTACTTCTCATGAACGTACATATATGAAAATATGTTCTTAACTAATGGTTTCCTTTTTTGCAGTTGTCGGTGGAAAATATCAATTTTCATAAACAAGAACCTAAATGTTTCATTGTAAAAATTACTCAAAATCAAGTTTGTCGTCATTTTCAAGATAACCTTTCATAAGAAAATTTAAAAACGACACTAACTTCAATGCTTCTCGGTAAACATATTTAAACATTCTCATCAAAGACATCAAATTTTTATTTCGCAAAGATTTTCTCATTTTCGTCTATAGTTTTGTAGTCTCCCACAGATGTATTTTGCTAAATTGTTTCATTTATTTTAGTTAAAATTGGTAATTTGATTCTTCTTTTATTCGTTAAGTGCAAAATGCATTTAATATTCTAGGTTAAAAAAGCTATGTTTTCATAATATAAATGATTTTGTTCATTCGGAGTATAAAAAGTTCATACATTTAATAAATTTTGTTCATACATATTATTAATTTTTTCATACTATGTATGAACAAGTTCATACTCCGAATGAAAAAGTTTTGGGAAAAAAATATCATGTTCAATTCATACAGTTTATGAACAAATTCATTATATGTATGAATTATTTTTTTCTGTGTACGGTTATATTTAGTCTATTTTGCCTTTTATTGCACAAAAATTTTATATTTTCTGTGAATTTAAAATGCAAAAATTCTGTTAATTAATTTTTCAGTTTTCAAAATGACTTGATACAATATTTTTTTTGAAATTTAGAAATAACAGGAAAATTTCATAAATTGTATGGATTTGTTTGTACATATAATAAATTCAAATCAAGGAATGCTTTTCATACTATATGTGAACATATTGTGTTCTGTGTGGGGTTGGTTTTTATGGAAGATGTAATGCTGATGAAATAAGAAGAATTGTAGAAATAAGACTATAACAGTTTATTTGTCTTTGGAAAATAACATTTTTTTAATTTATAATCTAGGGATTAAAATACCAATTTCTTATACCAAAGTTTGGAAGTTCGTTTACAATAAAAAATTCGCGAAACAATATTTCGCAAAAAAAAAATGTTTGCATCAATATATTTGTTTGCAGAAAGTAAGCTGACTAAGCTTGTTAATGAATATTTTGTACCATAAAGGCTTTTTTCGCGTTCCGCCATTATTTTGAAATTTTTTAAGTGCGGTTTTTTAATTCATAATCTATTTACTTTAATACTAATTTCTTATCAAAAAACTTGGTCGTTAGTTTGCAAAAAATTTGTCCAAAAAGGAAAATGTTTGTAATAATATATTCGCTTGCAGAATGTAAATCACTGAATAACTTTAGCAAATATTTTGTATCATAGACTTTTTTTGCGGTCCGCTATTATTTTGCAATTTTTTAAGTGCGGTTATTTTAAATTCATAATATAGGAACTATAATAATAATATTTTAATAAATATTTTGCACCATAAAGACTATTTTCGCGTTCCGCCATTACTTTGCAATTTCTTGAGTGCGCTTTTTTTAAATTCATATTCTAGGAACTATAATAACCATTTCTTATAAAAAAGTTTAGTGATTAGTTTGCAAAAAAATTTCGCAAAAAGGAAAATGTTTGTATTAATATATTCGTTTCCAGAATGTAAATCGCTGAATATGCCTTTTAGCAAATATTTTGTACCATAAAGACTTTTTTCGCGTTCCGCTATTATTTTGCAATTTTTTAAGTTCGGTTATTTTAAATTCATAATCTAGGCGCCCTATGCTTCAGTGGGAGTTAGAGGAATATATATATAATCTAGGAATAATAATACTCATTTTTTATAAAAAAAAACTTTAGTGGTTAGTTTGCAAAAATAATTCGCAAAAAAAAATATTTTCAAAAAAGAAAATTTTTGCATCAATATATTCGTTAGCGGAATATAAATCGTTGATTAAGTTTTTTAATTAATTTTTTGTAGCATATACAATTTTCCACAATTGCGCGTTTTGAATATAAGGTATTAATTTATCCATAAAATCTGCGAACACAACAAACACTAAAGAACTCGAAATAGCGGATTTAGTTACATATATAGTTTGTATATTTAGTTTTTTATTGTACTTCCTTTCTTATTCAGTTTATCCACCAAAGGATTATTCAAAAAGCAATTTTGCGAAATTTGCATATAAGACGCCATATAAAAATATTAATTTATTGATAAAATTTGTAAACAACGAAAAAATTAGAAAAAAATGCGAAATTGCTGGTTTCATTTCAAGTTTTGTGTATTTAATATTTTTTATTGTAGATGTTTGGGTTTTTATTTTTCATTTTGAATTTTTCAAATAACTATTCAAAGAATTATTCAAACATTTGTTAAAAATAAAATTCTCTAAATTTTGAGATTTTTATTTTCCAAATTTAAAATTCTAACATTTTTGGGAAATTTATTTTAAACAAAAATAAAATTTCAAATATTTATGGATTTTTAAATAAAATTCAGAATTTTTCCTTGTCTGAAAATTTTTATTAGTTTATACATATTTACCAATATATATAAAATAGTTGAAGGATTTTTATTTAAATAAAGAATGAATTACAATCATCAATAATAACACTTCCCGTATATGAAATAAAAAATTTTATTTTTGTTTTATTTTTCAAAATAAATAATTATGTTTCTTAACACATAAAAGTGTCCTATTTCCATGTCCATAGCTGTATGTTATTGTATTATTTTCAAAAAATATTACTTTTAAATTTCTCCAACCAAAATCGCCAGGGTTGCCACTTCATTATTAGCCTTTTTTAAAAAAGGCAAAATCGGCTGCCACTGTACAGCCTTCATGAATTATTGGAAAATAAAAATGTAAAGTGGTTCTTAATACCAGATATCGTGGTACCAGATTATCGTGGCCCGATTTTTATTTTTTAAATTTTTTTTACACAAAGTTGCCGCAAAAACTTGAAAATTCCAAAAGAGGTAAGAAAAAAACAATTTTATTTGGGAATATAAAATTTATTTGACTGATATTGAAAAAAAGGGCCACGATAAGGACTACAGTTTTTTGTTAACTACGAAAGAAAAAACCGGATCGAAATCGGCAAACCCACCTTGGATGTACAGTGGCAGCCGATTTTGAACTCATGGTTGTGAGAAAAACGCGTTTGAAGCCTAAAGTTAATTTTAAGCTAAGAAAACAGCAAAATTTAAAAAAATTGTGAATGAAGAAAAGTTATATCTCCTAGCTTACTACATGTCCACAAAATTTGGGACGAATCGGTTAATGGGTATTTGATATATTAAACATAATATTCATATTATTCTGTAAAAATGCTATAATTTTGTACATTTTTATATTTTATTTATTTCGTATGCTTTTCCCATTTTTACATATATTAATTGATTATATTGATCAGCACCTGCCCTATATGACGTGTCTCCAACATCCATCAAGGAATCGTAATTCTTCCATCAAGGAATCGTAATTCTTTCCTTTGGAAAGGGGATAGAGAAGAAGTGAAAGGTGGTGAAAGATGAAGGGCTTTAAAAATAAGCGCCCAGTTAGAAATTGCCGACGTTACAACAAAAGTTGTACTGGGAGAGCACTGTCTTTTACGAAATGCCGGTACTAGACAAATGTAGTAAAAACAACTACAAATGCAATTGAAACAACATACATGCAAATTATTGTAAAACTGTACAAACAACTGCAAATGTACCCAGGTAGAAAAATACAAACGGCACAATGTCGGCTCGGTATTGGAGACGGTAGTAGGGTAGAGGGGGGATCCTTCGCCACTTTTTTTTCAAAGCACTGTCATTTCTTAACCCCTAATTATTTTTCAAAAATTACTTTCAAATTGAAGATTTATATATCTTGCCTTTAATTTCTATTATTTTTATTCTAATTATTTGCATATTTTCTATTACTTTTTTAATGATTTTCAAAGTAACCCAAATCGGCGTAACTGCCCCAAACTGGGGGGATATTCGCCAAAAGAGCTAGATACAATTTCAACAAAAGAATATTGTTAATACGGCAAAGTCAATGTTTTAATGACTGAAATAAATAATTTAGAATAAGTTCTATAAGGTATATTGTTTTTTTAATCAACAAATCTCCACTACATTAAGAAAAAAATAATTTAAAACTATAATATAATGATTCTTCAAAATTATAAAATACTGAATAATTAATATAAATTTAAGAATGAACACGATTGTTCTAATTTACTATTAAACATAATTTAAACATATAGAAAAGTCTTATAGAGCATTTTAAGCAGGGATGCAACAACTCTTCGTAGCTCTAGGGGCCATCTGGTGATTGTGCCCTAGAGACAGGCACTAACATAAAATTAATATTTTTTCACACTTTTTAAGCATTTATTAAAATCTAATTATTATTTTCTGAAAGCTTAGGATCATAGATCTACCATAATGAAAAATTATTTTTTTATCACACGATTTGAGGAAGTTATTGCAAAATGTAATTGCTTTCAATTATTTTTTTGGCACCCCCAAAAAACACAAAACCACGTCTGTCTGCGACAACATGTGATGTAAATTCGTCAAAGGAAAGGTAATTGAAAAATGCAGAAAATATGTTTTTTCCAATTTTTTATCTCCTTTAACATCGGAGAAAAACGCGATTAGTGTATGTGCCCCACTGGCGAACGATCCCCCCTCTACCCTACATGTACTGACAATGCGTCGGATTTTCAACTTTCACTGTATTCTTTCGAAACTTCACAAGAAAAGAATGGATATGTCTCTCTTACAGAAATAATTGTGTAATATATGTAAAAATATGTGAAATTTATAAAATTGTTAATTTTAATAAATTAAAAAAAGCTCGTTAATTTTCATAAAACAGTACTGGCAAAGCACTTTTAAGTAGTACGGGCATTTCGTAAAAAACAGTGCTGTCCCAGTACAATTTTTGTTGAAATGTCGGCAATTTCTACCTGGGCAATGGCTAATATGTAAACATTGGCATAACATCTGCTAGAACTCACTTGACAATGTTGGTATAACGTCAGGAAAACCAAAATATAGATGGTTGAAAAAAATTTAAAAAAATTATTTTATAAAAAACAACTAAATTTAATAAAAAAAAAATTTAATTTTATAAAAAAAAATATAAAAAAATAAAAAAAAAAGAAAACAAAAAATTGTATGTTGGTGACCGGAATCGAACTCGAGACCCTCTGACATTACATTATTTTAACAAAGCGTAGTAATTTTTATAAAATCAGTGCTCTGCCAGTGTTTTGTTTTTGGTACAGTTGGCAATTTCTGTCTGGGTAGTTGAAAAACATAAATAAAAATTATTTTAAAAATTATTAATTTAATAAAAAACAAATTTATGTAAACACTTTTAACTTAAATTTAAAATTGAGAAATAAAAATTTACACTTATGTTCATGTCACTTTTATTTTTCACTATTAAGATATTGTTGTAGAGGGATGAAATATGGTGTTGTTTGGCTTCCTTTTTTTCTCCAGGTAGAAAGGGATGAGAATATAAAAGAACTGAAAGAAAATAAATACAACATTTTTAACATTCCCGTAAATAAATTTATATTTTATATTATAAAACTTACCTTATTATTTTAATAATTTAATAAAAAATATATAACCTTTTCCGTATTACGCGTCCTCACTCTTTGGCGTTGTTTTATGACCAGTGTTACCATATATTTTTTTAGAAAAACTGTAAATAAAAACTGTTTCCTTATAGAAAAACTGTTTTTCGAAAATTTTTAAAAATCAGAAGAAATTCTGGGATCCCGAAGTATCCTGAGACTAAAATATTATCCCATGGTATCAGTTTTCAAAATATCGAGATTTGAATAATATAATTGCCTTTGGCATTTATAGTAATCGGCTTTTTGCATAGTCTAACCCCTGACTTAGGATATAATACTTTACTGATCTTTGTTGTACTTCAAAATATTCTTTATTAATTTGTATTCCACAAAAAATTGACTTTCACTTGATTGATTATTGTTATGTCGGGAATTGTTTGTTTGAAAAAATTAAGTTTTTTAGGAATTGTCCATGATCATAATTGAAAAAATATTAGTAAATTGTTATCCGGAATTGGCAAATATTTATTAAAAAAATCAATTTTAGCCTCTTTTGATGAGACATTGTTTAATTTTTTCAAAAAATATAAATTTCTAAATTATCCTTCATTTAGAAATGATCCGAAAAGTTCGGCTAAAAAATGTCCGTCGGGTATGTGACGTGTCAGATATGGCTTAGCCAATTTTATTCCATGCTAAATTTTGATGAAATTTGTTATAAAAATATTTCGTTTTTCCAGCAAGCATATTTTGTAGTATTATTTTGGTATTTTTAAATTTATTTATGTTTCGATTTGTACCTAATTTTTGACAATATGAAAGTTTTATTGTAGTTTTTGGGTCATATGCATAACCACTTTCTAAGTTTATACAAAAACCATGTTATAAAGTTTTCAAATTTTTATGCATAATCACATTTATATTTTAAGCCCGGTATTTTGTTCGTACTTTTGCGAAAAAAGCTGTCAAACTCCATATAAAAAAAATGATTTTTCACTTGTGTGGAATTGTTGCGAAATTGCGGTGGAATTTTTTACGCATCAATTTAATAGACAGGACCATTTGAAAATGTAGCGAAAAAGTGACATTTGGGTTAATTATGATTGTAACTCTTTATAGACCATAAAAAATTTGTGCATGTTAATGTTTTTATTATAGTTTTTGAGCTCCAAACATAGAGCGAAATTTGTTCGCTCTTTTAAACAAAATTGCTTAAATTTCCCGCACACACAAACACACACACACACACATTCACAAAAAAATGAGCATTTTTTAACGAATGTTCCCACGTGTAATTCTCCGCTTTAAAGTTACTAACGTCAAATTTGTATGGGAATGGAATAAGCCAACGAACACAGCTAATATGAAAAAACTGTAATAAAAAATCCATGAATTTAAAAAAACAGTTTTCTACATGAAAAAACTGGAAAACTGTTAGGCATCCCAAAAAACTGTAAAAAACAGTTAAAACTGGATATATGGCAACACTGTTTATGACTAAGACAAGAGAAAACATGTTCTTCTCATATTCTTTCACTAGAAATTTCTAAACAAGCGCTTCATACACATGCTCCTGTTTGCTTCGTGTGTATGCACACTAGGGTTTGGGGTTCGGGAATTCCCGGGCGGGAATTCCCGGGAAATCCCGGGAAAAGTTTGCCGGGAATTCCCGGGAAAATAATATATTTTTCCCGGGAAAACGGGAAATTTTAAAAATATTAAATTTTTGAAATTGTTTTTGTTTCGAATAGGATTTTTTGATTTTAGTCATAAAAAACATTTTAAATACCAAAACAAAAATGTCATTGTTAAAATCTTTTAAAAGGGAATACATTTATTTGACACACAAATAAAATCTTTGCCAAGTAATTAGGAGCATTTCAACTAATAAAGATTTTTCGCATAACTTATTCAAAATTTAAGAAGTAAAACCTAAAAACTTGATAATATGTTTAAAAGAAATATGAAAAAAAGCTTTGTTTCTTACAAATAATCGCCCTTACTATCTAAATTTTTCAAATGTATAATTTAGGTAAAGCCGACTTTAGTTAAAATATTGGGTGGCAGTATACCTTGACTTGGTTTTTTTTAGAGCATTCTGATTGGTTAATTTATTTTCAACCAATCAAAATATTTGAAAATATAAATATTTTTGTAAGGTTTTCATACACAAAATGAACAAAACCGTTTGATTAAAAATAAAGTCGACTTTAAATTTAAAATACTCCTTTATATTAAGGGTCAAAAATTTTATAAGTAACGTTTTCATTAATAAATGTGAAAAGAAAAGACTAATGGTTATCGGTGGTATCTAAATTTGGTTATCCGACATCTAAATTTGGTTCACAAAAAAAAAAAATTTTATGGTCAGAAAACAACAAGAATAACGTTTTATGGTAGGGCAAACATTTCCTGAATATCATATTACAATTTGGACTTGAGGTAGAAGAATATTCTAACTAAACAATTATTCTAATTTTTGCATTAAAAAATACAAAAATTGTTTTTTCGGACTTTCTATATTTTCATATATTTAGTTAGAATATTCTTCCACCTCAAGTCCAAATTCTAATATGATATTGTCATATTAGATTTTTATTTGTTGTTTCAACTAAATATATGAAAATATAGGGAAATAATTAATTTTATAACCTGGGGTTGGTTTATATATCAGGAAAATGTAATGTTGATGAAATAAGAATTGTAGAAAAAACTAGAAGAGTTTTATTTGTCTTTGGAAAATAAAATTGTGGCCACCATATCTAATGGGCCAAATGTGATGAAACGGTTTATTTCCGACAATCCAGTAGTGGGTGCTTTCTGCTGGAATCATAAAAATCATAAAATTCATTTGGCAGTAATTTATGTGAAATCAAATGTTCAACATTCTGATATTTTTACTTTGAATTCTCACTACACAGACTGTATTTGTACTGAAATAGTGTTTTTTTTTTTAAACAAAAATTACTTATATAGGTGGTTTTCATTAATAATTTTGTTTAAAAATATTTCCCGGGATTGAAAAAATGAATGAAAAAATTTGATTCCCGGGATTCCCGGGAATCAAATTTTTTCATTCCCGTTTCCCGAGAAATAAAAAAGTCCGGGAAATCCCAAACCCTAATGCACACACACTTGAAAATTTAAGTATTTGTAAAAAAAATTCAAAATAACTGCATAAAATAAATGTTACTACAATGTAGTAGTTTTTGTAGTTTGTTGAAAAAATAACTGTAAAAAACATTGAAAATGTTTGCTCTAAGTAAATTAACTACAATTCTAATTAAAATAACTACAACCGCATTACTACACAAATAACTGTCATGTAGTAACTGCAGAACTTTTCTGAGTGCAGAAAACTACTAAATTTGTTATTAAATGTACTGGGATAATACCAAAAAAATAAAATCTCAAGCCTGCCTTAACGTTGGGAAATAAATACGGCCAAGCGTTTATTGGTGTTATCATTTCGACAACATACCAGTACAGTGAACGTTAAAAATCCGACGCATTGCCAGTACATGTACTACCGCCTCCAATACCGGGCCAACATTGTGCCGTTTGTATTTTTCTACCTGGGTACATATGGCTTGCCATACTAGGAATTTTTTAGGGAATTTCGTTTGCTTTTTCGACCTAAATTTTTCCGCAATATTTACTCGAATATCGGAAACATAAAATTCTTGACCAGGGAGCTGCGAAAAATCAGCCAGGACATAAGTTTCGTCGTCTATTACACAACAGTTGTATTTTTGTATAAAATTTGATTTCAATTTTCCAGCTCTGGTTTTGGCCTCCAAATTTTTAAAAGCGTTTCTATCGGGAACTTTTTGAACTTTGTAGGACTTTAGTCCTGCCTTACGTTTCACTTTACGTACAAAAAAGTCCGAGCATTGGGCTTACCTAGCTGTTTTTCTGCCAGATGTGTTAGGAGTTCTCTTAAGGATGCTTTTAACTTTATATGCTTTACCAATGTTACGATAACCAGTCGTTTGGCGGGCTAACATTAGTCTCTTTTGCAATTTTTTTGTATGTCCATGTTTGGTTTTGTTGAAAATATTTAATTATTTTTGAACGCACTTTTCTTTCATCGTCCATTGTGTCAAAAATTGCAAATTAAAACTCATAATGTAAATTAATTTATTAACTGACATATTTTTAAAATGTAAATTGCCGGAAAAAAAATATGAGAAGCTCTAAACCAGGGATCGGCAAATATATACCTTATTTTGTGCTTGTATGAGTGAGTTGCAGTCTCTCACTCTCAATGCACTGACAAAGAACGTTTGTATAATAATTCGAAAATGTTAAATTTTTATAATGGGAATACAAAATAAAAATTTAAAAGCAAACAACAACTACGAAAACAAATATCAAAAAACAACACAAAAAAAAATAAAAACAAAAAACTTAAAAATAAATTACCAAAACAATGTATCAATAAACATTATGCAGAGTGTAAAAAATCTGGCAAACAAGCGATGTGACAACCTACTTCATTGAAATCTTGTATGCGACTGATTATTTTTTTGTTCTATGTGTGAGCTTATGTAGGTGTGAGAGAGCGCCCATGGGCATAGGTGATGCCGACCTCTGCTCTAAACCAAAGTTATAGGCAAAAATGTGTGTTAACATTTTTATGATCTCACTCCTTAATAAAAATAATTATATATAACATGCATGGGCAAATGCGGCCCTTCATTAATTTTCAAACAATCAAAAAAATTTTAAAAATTTTAAATATTAAAAAAAAATTTTAATTAAATAAAAAAAATTTAATTCAGAATTTAAAAAAAAAATACAGAATATAGAAAACAGCGATAACAAAATAAATATTCAATGGAGCCTCAAAAAATTGCACCGATCAACAAATATCGACTTTTTTGCAGACTTCCTCTAAAACTTTTTAGAGTATTTTCGCCTCCTGCATATGAATATTTAGTGAAAAATTCCTTCTTCTTTATTTAAACCTTAAGCCTGGGAAAAATACTTTATGGCTCAATATGACGTAGAAGCACTTAGGAGTCTCTTTTTTTGTGTTTGAATTATAATTACCTTTCATTTTAGGAAATGTTTAAGGCTGTTCTACGAACTTCGTAAGGATCTCTAAAATCTACTTTTGGGAATTGGCCTTGAAGCACTTAAATTTGGTTAGACACAAAAAAAATTTTATTCATGCACTGCTAGAAATAATCCTGTGAAAATAGCAAAACATTAGTAGCTTTTTCTGCTATTTTTACAGATTTATTATTTAAAAGTGACTTTGCAGAAAATTTTTTGCTGATTTTTGCTAAATATTAGTAAGATTAGAAAAGTAAAAATGAACTGTTAAATATAATAATAGTCATCCTGCTAAAATAAACAGAAATGTATGATGAAAAATAGTAGACTGCTGAATTCACAAAAATAGATTTTTATTCTCTTAAAACAATTTAAAATTTTTTTGAGTTTGTTAATTATACAAATATACAGCAAAATTTGTTGCTGATTCTACCAGAGAAAATTTTTATTTCAATTAACTAAAATTTAGCTCAAATACAACTAAAATGATGTATATTTAACAGATTTATTGTTGCTATTTTTATTTCATTAATATTTAGCAAAGAAAATCTGCTTCTTTCTGTAGTTTTTTATGCAAGGTAATTTTTAACTAATTTTTAGCAGCTTAGCAAGACTTTTTACAGGCTTTTTTCTATTAGGTGTACTTAATTTGACCAACCAACCCGCTTTTGACGGTATTATACCGCTTTTTAAAGGCTTGTGCCGCCTTAAATTTTTATCCCGCTTTTAAAGCAATTTCTTAATATGTTAATCAACTTTTGAATAAAGTGTTCATAATTTATATTTTCTAGAGTTCCCAGCCAGTAAACAAGCCCAAATATAAATCAGAAAAGTGCTCAAAAAATATTATTAAACTTTCACTTGTATGAAAGTGGTACATCCAAAATAGCCTTCTTGTTTGATTTAAAAATTACTCAAAGAAATATTGTTCACAAAATATTAAAATTTATTTTCATTTCTGAGTCATTTCTGAATAGAGACCCAAAATAACTGTTTTATTTCTAAAAAAGTCACCACCCAAATTTATTTAATTATAATATTTCAATAATGCACTATATTTTATAAATCATATTGCACAAAAAAATCACAAAGTTTGGCAAAGATTTTAATTTTTTCAATTTTTATATTTTACTCTATAAATTTCTGTTGTTTTTTGATTTTTATTTTAAAACTTTTTATAAAAGTTACAGAATGATTTTTTTGAAAAAATTAAGCACTAACTTTTTTATTTGATAATAAAATAAAAATTAAAAATTGACCTAAATTGAATGCCGGAAGTTGCTGGAATATACATATTTACTCACTTTAAATCACTGTTCAATCTTTTATTAACACTAGTTGACATCATCAGGATATTATAATTGGTGAAGTCATTGGTTCCATGGCTTTTGATTTATATTCTTAATTGTTATTTTTTGATAAAGAAAAAAAATCACAAAATAACTTTTATTATTTTTGAAAAAATAAAAATCGTGTTTGGATTGTTTTTGTTTGAATTAAAAATATAAATCAAACAGAGCAAATAAACAGAAAATTAAAAATACTCAAACAGGAAATAATTGTAAAACAATCACTTTTTTGAATAAAAGTTATAACTGTTACGTCCCTGTTTCTGAATCATCTTTGGATTTAAAAATTTTGCCTCAAATGTTTGTGCCTTTTATGATTCATTTTACTAAGGGGGTAATTTTCTAAAACACTTCGGTGAAGTGTTGCTCTATTTCTATAGAAATTGTTTTTGTTACAAAAACAATTTAAAATTTAGAAAATATATGCTTTGAAAAAATTTTTGTTTTTAATTTTTATTTCAAAAATAAAAAATTTTTTTCGACCTTTTTAATTAATGCTTTGTTTGAATAATTTTTGGCTTACAGAATATCAATATCACTATCCAAATTTTTAGGCTGGGGTATGAGCCTTGTGATAGAATTTTTAAAACTTAAGAATTAGCCCTGGTTTATGTATTACAGAAATGGTCTAAACGAAAGGAAAATAACGAAAATTTGTTCTTTTCCCATGTAATTTTGTCGAAAGTAATTGTCAATTTCTGTCGTTTAGACTTAGACCAGGCATTAATTTAATGCAATCAGAGCCAGATTTAAAAATTTTAAATATTAAAAAAAAATTTTAATTAAATAAAAAAAATTTAATTCAGAATTTAAAAAAAAATAAAGAATATAGCAAACAGCGATAACAAAATAAATATTCAATGTAGCCTCAAAAAATTGCACCGATCAACAAATATCGACTTTTTTGCAGACTTCCTCTAAAACTTTTTAGAGTATTTTCGCCTCCTGCATATGAGTATTTAGTGAAAAATTCCTTCTTCTTTATTTAAACCTTAAGCCTGGGAAAAATACTTTATGGCTCAATATGACGTAGAAGCACTTAGGAGTCTCTTTTTTTGTGTTTGAATTATAATTACCTTTCATTTTAGGAAATGTTTAAGGCTGTTCTACGAACTTCGTAAGGATCTCTAAAATCTACTTTTGGGAATTGGCCTTGAAGCACTTAAATTTGGTTAGACACAAAAAAAAATTTATTCATGCACTGCTAGAAATAATCCTGTTAAAATAGCAAAACATTAGTAGCTTTTTCTGCTATTTTTACAGATTTATTATTTAAAAGTGACTTTGCAGAAAATTTTTTGCTGATTTTTGCTAAATATTAGTAAGATTAGAAAAGTAAAAATGAACTGTTAAATATAATAATAGTCATCCTGCTAAAATAAACAGAAATGTATGATGAAAAATAGTAGACTGCTGAATTCACAAAAATAGATTTTTATTCTCTTAAAACAATTTAAAATTTTTTTGAGTTTGTTAATTATACAAATATACAGCAAAATTTGTTGCTGATTCTACCAGAGAAAATTTTTATTTCAATTAACTAAAATTTAGCTCAAATACAACTAAAATGATGTATATTTAACAGATTTATTGTTGCTATTTTTATTTCATTAATATTTAGCAAAGAAAATCTGCATCTTTCTGTAGTTTTTTATGCAAGGTAATTTTTAACTAATTTTTAGCAGCTTAGCAAGACTTTTTACAGGCTTTTTTCTATTAGGTGTACTTAATTTGACCAACCAACCCGCTTTTGACGGTATTATACCGCTTTTTAAAGGCTTGTGCCGCCTTAAATTTTTATCCCGCTTTTAAAGCAATTTCTTAATATGTTAATCAACTTTTGAATAAAGTGTTCATAATTTATATTTTCTAGAGTTCCCAGCCAGTAAACAAGCCCAAATATAAATCAGAAAAGTGCTCAAAAAATATTATTAAACTTTCACTTATATGAAAGTGGTACATCCAAAATAGCCTTCTTGTTTGATTTAAAAATTACTCAAAGAAATATTGTTCACAAAATATTAAAATTTATTTTCATTTCTGAGTCATTTCTGAATAGAGACCCAAAATAACTGTTTTATTTCTAAAAAAGTCACCACCCAAATTTATTTAATTATAATATTTCAATAATGCACTATATTTTATAAATCATATTGCACAAAAAAATCACAAAGTTTGGCAAAGATTTTAATTTTTTCAATTTTTATATTTTACTCTATAAATTTCTGTTGTTTTTTGATTTTTATTTTAAAACTTTTTATAAAAGTTACAGAATGATTTTTTTGAAAAAATTAAGCACTAACTTTTTTATTTGATAATAAAATAAAAATTAAAAATTGACCTAAATTGAATGCCGGAAGTTGCTGGAATATACATATTTACTCACTTTAAATCACTGTTCAATCTTTTATTAACACTAGTTGACATCATCAGGATATTATAATTGGTGAAGTCATTGGTTCCATGGCTTTTGATTTATATTCTTAATTGTTATTTTTTGATAAAGAAAAAAAATCACAAAATAACTTTTATTATTTTTGAAAAAATAAAAATCGTGTTTGGATTGTTTTTGTTTGAATTAAAAATATAAATCAAACAGAGCAAATAAACAGAAAATTAAAAATACTCAAACAGGAAATAATTGTAAAACAATCACTTTTTTGAATAAAAGTTATAACTGTTACGTCCCTGTTTCTGAATCATCTTTGGATTTAAAAATTTTGCCTCAAATGTTTGTGCCTTTTATGATTCATTTTACTAAGGGGGTAATTTTCTAAAACACTTCGGTGAAGTGTTGCTCTATTTCTATAGAAATTGTTTTTGTTACAAAAACAATTTAAAATTTAGAAAATATATGCTTTGAAAAAATTTTTGTTTTTAATTTTTATTTCAAAAATAAAAAATTTTTTTCGACCTTTTTAATTAATGCTTTGTTTGAATAATTTTTGGCTTACAGAATATCAATATCACTATCCAAATTTTTAGGCTGGGGTATGAGCCTTGTGATAGAATTTTTAAAACTTAAGAATTAGCCCTGGTTTATGTATTACAGAAATGGTCTAAACGAAAGGAAAATAACGAAAATTTGTTCTTTTCCCATGTAATTTTGTCGAAAGTAATTGTCAATTTCTGTCGTTTAGACTTAGACCAGGCATTAATTTAATGCAATCAGAGCCAGAGAGGTTTGATATTTGTTAAAAATTTTCGATAAGAAAATGTTGTAGACCTATGAGTTTAAAATTTCATTTATATTCAGATTTTCGATAAAAAATTATATTTTTCCATGTTTTGTATCAAAAATTCCGCTAATCACATAATTCATGTTACACATTTCAATAAATAAAACAAGCGATCTAAATCTAGTAAGTAAATTTAAAAATATTTAAAAATATAAAATATCATAAAAATATAAAAGAGTTTGATGTACTTCTCCGCAATATTGACTCGATAAAGTCATTCCCTGGGGGAGGGAATCAAAAAAGAAAGACCCACAACTCGAAGGCTATTCAGTGGACCTTTTTTGACTTTAGATCTGGGCTTGGGAAACCGAAATACTCAAAAAAAGGTTTTAGCAGATGCCTGTACAAAAAAAACATTTTTGTTGAGTAATGTATTAATTGGTGCGTCCCTCCGTAAGTTTGTGAAATCCCAAATATGGCCCTTCAAGCCATTTATGTGCCCATACCTGATATATAATATATGTATATTAGGGCAGGTCAAATTGTATGGATAAAAATTTTTTGATATTGCGTACTCGATTTTTCGAAAGCTTTTAGCATGGGGAAAAAAAAGTTCCACTACGATATATCAAAAAAATCATTTTCGAGGCTCCCAAATTAAAATTTTGAGGTATCTTTTTGAAACAACTAATAAAGTTGTAAATAATATAACATTACAACCTTTCCAGAAAGGTATTACTTATGAAAATCGGATAAAAAATGTGGCAACTAGAGGTAAAAGTATATAAGTAAAATTATTTTCTCCTTGTTGTCATCAACATCATTATCATCATTTCTCATCATTATCATCATCATGACGATGACCTAAATATTTTCTGGCAATAACTACATTGCAGTAAAAACCTCTACGCCTTATATAGTCACCCAGCCAGCAAACAAGCCCAAAAATGAATAAAAAAAGAGCTCAAAAAATATTAAAAATTCAAATTTTTGTATGAAAGTGGTTCATCCAAAAGAGCATTTTTTTTTATTCAAAACTGACTTAAAAAAGATTTTAAAAAATTTCAAAAGGCTCAAAAAGCCTTTTTTGAATTGTTCACAAAACATTCAAATATGTTTACATTTCTGAACCATCTTTTGGATTTAATAATTTGGCTCCAATTTTTTTGTCTTTTATGGCTCATATTTTCGTTAAAAATATAAGCAATTTTTGAAAATGTCAAAAAAATGTTTTTTATTTGATTAAGTTTTGACTCATAGAATAAAAAGCCTCAAAAAAGTATCCACATTTTGCTGGCTGGGCAGGGGAAATTTTCTCAAACATTCTGGTTATTTATACTTTGTTCTGAATGATGTATTTTAAAAAGAATGAACTTTGCTAACTACCATATGCAAGTACTTTACATTTAGTTTTGTTAATGCCCTAAAATGGTTGTTGTCCTGTGATAATGTATATTCAAAATGGTAATAAAGTTGTACTTACCACTCTCTTTCGGTAAACCTCTTTCAATATCCCAAATTGTTACACACGAATCGGAACGATAACGATCATGGCCAATCGCCAAAATATTAGGGTCAGTTTCGTTCCAGGCCAAACATAAACACATACGTTGCTGGCGGGGAGCTAAGGAACAATTATGGTCATAATGTATAGTCATAATAGAAATACGCCATTAAACTTACTGTATTCCCAACTATTGTCAACGGCTTCATGAAAACTAGTAATTCCAATTTTTCCATCACCCAAACCAATGGCGATTATGGGACGATGCTTATGATAGGATGGTTGAACGCAACGAGCATATTGATACCGATTTTCAATGGCTAAAAAGCTAGCCGGTATATTAGGTAAACGAGCTGTAAACAGAAAGGAAGAACATGTAGTGTTGTTAATTTTAATTGACACCAGCGCTCACCATTCACATCGGCTTCAGTTTTACTACGCACTTCATATAAATTGATTGCTTGGCCGCCCCAGGTTACAAATTTATCCGGTATATTGGGAAACCAACTCAAACCATGTATATTACCACTCATGTTTAGCAAATTACCCCGAATCCTGCCGTGAAACACTAAAAAATCTTCCAATCTACATGCAGTTAAAATAAATAAATGTAGACTTGCATTATTCCTGAACGAACTAGTTCAATTGAACTATTCTTCATTTTGAACAAGAAACCTATTTCACTGCTACTCCCTCTTTTAGTTTATCCCCTGTTTTCTTTTAAAGCGAGCGGCATTATTCCTCCAGAGGAATATATTTTCTTATTGTAATAATAACACCATACAATTTTCTGGAGAATAAATTCCGTTCGGTTTATAAAACCAGATGGTTAATTGTTCATTTTCAATTTTGTTGTTGTAACTGCTTTAAAGCGGCGAATACATTAATAGCCTAATTTCTTAAAACACTACACTTCACTTCACCTAGTTTTTTAAAATTTCGTATTTTGTAAATCCCAGTGATGAACGCGGTGATAGTCCGTGTTGACTTACGTAGTTTTTAAAGAAAATTATATGAAAAAGCAAATTTTGTAAATCACCAGACTGTTATTTTGATCACTTGAATTGTCAAATATTATCACTTGCATTTTTTAGGTGTTGAATGAAAAATAATGCAATAAATCACCAAAAACTTAAGAAAAAAACACTAGAAAAAAGTAATTAACGATAATTACGCTGAAAAACATATGGATAAGATAATCCAGTGGAATAAAAACAATTATAACACGACTTTATTTTTCAAAAATTTTATTGCAAAGTAAGTAAGAAACCTAATCAGCGATTAACATTCTGCAACCGAATATATTACTTCAAAAATTTTATTTTTCGCCAATTTTTTTCGCGAATTCTTTTTGCAACTCACTACCGAACTTTGTTGTATAAAATGGGTATTATAGTCCCTAGATTAAAAATTAAAAAAAAACCGCACTTAAAAAATTGCAAAATAATGGCGGCACGCGAAAAAAGGCTTTATGGCACAAAAAATTAATTTAAAAACTTAATCAGCGATTTGCATTCTGCAAACAAATGTGTTGATGGAATAATTTTCCTATTTGCAATTTTTTTTTCGCGATTATTTTTTTGCAACTAGCCTCCAAACTTTGTTGTATGAAATGGGTATTGTAGTCCCTAGATTACAAATTTAAAAAAATCGCCCTTAAAAAATTGGCGAAATAATAGCGGAACGCTAAAAAAGACTTTATGCTAGCAAAAATTAATTACAATATAATGATTCAAAAATTTTCAATTTTGTAAAAAATTTCTCGCGATTTTTTTTTTTTTGAAAACTAAGCACCAAACTTTGGTGTATGAAATTAGTATTATAGTCCCTAGATTATGAATTTAAAAAAACCACTTAAAAATTTGCAAAATGATCTCGCAAAGCGAAAAATGGCTTTATGGTACAAAAAAAATGAATTTAAAAACTTAACTAGTGAATTACATTCTGCAAACAAATATATTGGTAGAAAAATTTCCGTTTTTTCGTTGATTAAGTTTTATAATTAATTTTTTGTACCATGAAGCCTTTTCTCGCGTTCCGCGATTATTTGGCAAATTTTTGAGTATGGTTTTTTTAAATTCATGGTCTAGGGCCTATAATACCGATTTAATAGACGAAATTTGGTGCTTAGTTTGCAAAAAAAAAAAATCGCGACTAATTTTTTTACAAAATGGAAAATTTTTGAATCATTATATTCATTTGCAAAATGTTAATCGCTGATTTTGTGTTTTAATTCATTTTTTTTACCATAAAGTCTTTTTTAGCGTTCCGCTATTATTTTACAATTTTTTAAGTGCGGTTTATTTAAATTTATAATCTAGGGACTCTGATGCCCAATTCATAGAACAAAGTTCGGCGACTAATTGGAAAAAAAAATCGCAAAAAAAGTCGCGGAAAAAAATTTGCAAAAAGGAAAATTCTTACATCAGTATATTTGTTTGAAGAATGAAAATGCAATTTTCAATGCAATTTTTGCACCATAAAGTCTTTTTTCGCGTTCCGTCAAAATTTCGCTATTTTTTAGGTGCGGTTTTGTTAAATATGCAATCTAGAGACTATAATACCCATTTCATATAAAAAAGTTTGGTGCAAAATTGCAAAAAAAAATCGCAAAAAAAAAGTCGCGGAAAAAAATTTTCAAAAAGGAAAATTCTTAAATCAGTATATTTGTTTGCAGAATGAAAATCGCTGATAAGGTTTTTCAATGCAATTTTTGTACCATAAAGTCTTTTTTCGCGTTCCGCCAAAATTTCGCTATTTTTTAAGTGCGGTTTTGTTAAATATGTAATCTAGAGACTATAATACCCATTTCATATAACAAAGTTTGGTGCATAATTGCAAAAAAACCGCGAAAAAAAAAGTCGCGGAAAAAAATTTGCAAAAAGGAAAATTCTTACATCAGTATATTTGTTTGCAGAATGAAAATCGCTGATAAGGTTTTTTAGTACAATTTTTGTACCATAAAGTCTTTTTTCGCGTTCCGCTATTATTTTGCAATTTTTTAAGTGCGGTTTTTTTAAATTTATAATCTAGGGACTATAATACCCATTTCATACAGCAAACTTCGGCGGCTAAAGTCAAAAAAAAAAAATCCGGGAAAAAAATATGCGAAAAAAATTAGAAAAAAGCTAAATTTTTCCATCAATATATTTGTTTGCAGAATGTTAATCGCTGATTAAGTTTTTTGTACCATAAAGCTTTTTTTCGCGTTCCGCGATTATTTTACAATTTTTTAAGTGTGGTTTTTTTAAATTCATAATCTAGGGACTATAATACCAATTTCATACACCAAAGTTTGATGCTTAGTTTGCAAAAAAAAAAACCAAAAACAATCGGGAAAAAAAATTTTGGAAAATGGAAATTTTTTGCATCATTAAATTGGTTTGTTAATCGCTGATTGAATTTTTGATTAATTTTTTCTACCAGTTTTTTAAGATATTTTGCACATTTTTCTTTTTTGTTTAGATTCTATATTAAGGGATACCAATTATAAATTATATGAATTCCAACAAAAAACGTTTAAAATTTGTCTATTTTTGCAGAAACATGGCAACTCTTAAATGTATGTATTTGACAATTCAAGTGATAACGTAAAAATCAATCACGAATACGTAGTGATTTATAAAATAACATTTTTTATTCCCCGCGTTAGGTGAGTGAAGTGAAGTGTAGGTGATGTGATGAACGCATGTGATTTACAAAATTAGGCCATAAGGAACATTGAGTACACACAAAAAAGAAAAAGGGGGAAATTATATAAAATAAGGGTATAAGTTACCTTTTTTTAGTATGTATTATAGCTCTACCCAAGTTTTGGGATAACTTATATAATATGCATGGTATAAAATAAGAAAACAAAAACTAACAATAATTATACAAAAAACTTGGTAAATATTTCTTATTCTGTTTTTGGAATTGTTAGCACTAATTTATTAAATAAAATAAGCCATATTTTATTTATTAAATTACGTTAAATTATTTAGCTCTTTCCTTCTCCCTTATTAAAACAATTTGATTAATTTATTTAATTATTTATTTTATAATTATTACTGGTATTAATAGTTTGATACAAATAAAGCATTATAATCTTCATTTTTGTTTAAAATTTTAAATTTGGAAAACTATTTAATTACAATATGAAAACTATATTTTTAATTTGTTACTATTCCAAAAAAAGCATTGTCAGCCGGTCCTATTGTAATCCTAATTCCTTTTCCAGGCTCAATCGTTGGGCCATATAAATAACAGCCTTCAAGTCTAAAACATGTTGATCACCCCTAGCTTGTGAGTCACAAGTTGTGACTGCAACTATGAAAAATGACAATCAGCATATTCTGGATAATCAGCCAACCATTTCCAGATGGCATCAACTTGTTAGAATTTTAAACTGTAATGCTAATAAAAATGAAAGTTATTAATTATTTAAATTTGATCATTTAATATTTTTACTAACCGAAAAGTTTTAGGTGAACCTATTGATGAAAATGTGGACGATAAATTTGTAAACGCACCGATAGTTGTGTCTTATCTGAATATAAAGTCATATCCGTTTGATATTATTTTATATTTTTTCTAACTTTTTTCACTTTTGGCATCAACTTTTCGCCATATTGTTTTATCTTCTTTATTTTTTTTTTTTTAACAATTTTCAACTTTGGCAATTTGAATGCTATTTTTAGGAATTATACACTTTTTACAAACATCTGGCAACAAATAAATTAATTGTAAAACTACCTAAGTTTATTTTGGGTCTTATACATGAAATTTTTTATCATTTTCCCATAATGTAACTAAATATTGACAATTTTTTAAATAGATAAGAAAAGAAAGTGATTTAACATAATGTACAAAAGAATTTATAATGTACCAATAAAAAGTTATATTTTTAGGTAATTTATATAAAAATTTAAGGGTTTGTTTTAAACTAAGCTAATGAAAAATATTTTCTTCTGTAGGAAATCGTTTTTACCAAGAATGTTTGTATAATATAACATACGCTAATTTTTTGCGTGTAGGGAACAAAAAATATCAAAAGATTTTGTAAACACGAATTGCACGAATGTCAACACGAACATTAACATCACAAATTATTTTTTATTACTAGTGTTTTATTGCTTATAAATTTTAAGTTTTTTTTAAATTTCTTTTTATGCACATATGTATGTTCAAATGCTTTTTTAACTCTGTCCTATTTTGTTAAATTTGTTATTGTTTCTTTGTAAACTGACTTTTGTGTTTTATTGCTTATAAATTTTAAGTTTTTTTTTTAATTTCTTTTTATGCACATATGTATGTTCAAATGCTTTTTTAACTCTGTCCTATATTGTTAAATTTGCTTAAATATTTCTCAAATGCAATGCAACGGTTTAAATGAGTTTGATAAAAAGTAAAAAATAGAATAGCAAGTAATAATACTGGTTTTTTATTTATATCTGGCTTCGTCTTCTCATATAATATAAGAGTATCTTAGCATTATTTCTGTCGATATAAATAAAGCAGATGGGATATTTCTCACTTATTGTTTCTCAAATTTTTTTCATTAGTTTTTTACAGTTTTTTTCCTTTCTTTTTTTTTTATCGTTCAATTATATGTATAATGTGTTTTTCTTTTAAATTTATAAAGTTTATTTATATTTTTAATATGATTTCTTTCCCAATATATTCATTTATAGTCTGTGAATTAAACTGACTTCTTTAATAGAATTCGAAACACGATTTTATCACCAATTTTTATTTGTTTTACGGACAGTAGAAAATTTGCGTCTACTCTTGTGTCATTACAAATTTCTTTTTTCACATGAAACTCAAACAACTTACGGTGCTTAAAGCACCGTAAGTTGTTTTTCACGTGGAAAAATTTCACTCGAATTTTAAATGCCTCAAATTGCAATTTAATTTAAACAAATGAACAATTTTTTAATTTTATAACAAAAACATAATCAAAATAAACACAAAATGTCACTTTTTCCCAAGAAAAATAATAGTCTTGTACATTAATTTTGTGTGAAAACAAACTCTTAAAGCACCGTAAGCTGTTTGAGTTTCACGTGAAAAAACTGTTATACTCCATACAAAAAAATAATTTTTCACGACAATGAGTTTCACATGAAAATTGTGTAGACTTTGTTTTCATGCAAATTTAATGTTCAAGACTATTATTTTGCTTGTGAAAAAGTGTCATTTTGTGTTTATTGTGATTGGATCTTTCTAATAAAATAAAAAAATTATTAATTTTTGAATTTAAATTAACTTTTGAGGCATTTTAAGTTCGAGTGAAAATTTTCCACTCGAAAAACAACTTACGGTGCTTAAAGCCGGAGATGCAATCTTTGCTCGGCCAAATTCGAAAACTCGAATAAGTCCGAATCGTCTAGGCATATAGCCCGATTTCTGTGAGAACCCGGTTATACCGCCCAGGGCCTCGAAGCGTTAATATTGGACACTATATCCTAGGTGGACTGTGGGTAGGGTTGTCATCCGTCCTCTTTTCCCCGGTCACCGTCCTCTTTTTTAGGGCGTCCGGGGCAGTCCTCCTTCTTTTTCAGTAAGTGCCCGGGGTTGTCCTACTTTTTGAACTTTTCTCCATAACTTTCTTTTGAATTGTTGGCATCGATGTTTTGTCGCTGTTATTTCAATTGAGTTGTCATCACTTCCTGTAATTGCCAAATTTGAAGCTTACTTAACGTCTTGACGAGACATCGATTTGTTCAACCAACGAACAATTTCTTGTTCACCCATGAATTTGTCTCGTGTGGACCACTCTTGTTCATGTTTTGTTCTTGTTCAGACAATGTTGTCAGCACAATTGTTCTCACGACTATGTGCAACATCAGCCACGATGCCAGATCTAATGTTTACTCAGTGGCATTAGTAAAAACTAAAGAAAATAAATGAAAATGAATAAAATGTTAAGAAAAAGTAAATAATTTCACTTTAATGCAATTTACTTTTTATTATTGGAAAAAAATTAGTGAAAAACACATTGAAAATATGAAAATAAATAGTTTCGTTTGTGACCTACTCCAACAAAAAACAAAAAATACTCTGCCATTACGTATTCCTCACCCAAAACAAATGGACAAATTTTTTCCCGTTATTTTGCAGACGATTAGATTTTGTGCAAACAAATCAATGTCTCGTCAAGACTCAGAGTTACCTAGTGTCTTGACATGCAATAAAATGATAGCAAGCAATTGTCAAAATGCTCTCATCTCAAGTGAAGACACTCAATTTCAATTTTATTGCAATATCATGATATCGCTGACATGCCATCGGATCTTGCAATGATGCCAGAGATCAAATGTCACTTTTAGTTTTCATTTTAATTTTGTAATAGAAAAACAACAAAAAATTTGGTAAAAAGGAATGGAAAAGTGTTTAGTTTTTTATTATTTGTCGGTAAACATTAATGTTTCATAAAATTTGGTGTTTTTCGAAGAAAAACTGTAGCGGAGGTTCTGTACGTTGGTAGCTATTCAGGTTGTCAATTTCACGGATGACTGTGAACAGCTGATTTGAATCGGTTAGAAAGAACGAATGAAAGAACTGTGATGAATATGAACATAATGACAGATATGACGAAAATTTTTTTTTAAACAGCTGCTGCTGTGTTTATTTTTTTTTATTTATTTTGCAAAAATAACCTGGAGAATTTGGCCGAAAACTGTGGTTAAGATGGCGGGATGGAATTTCTAGGCCAAGATGGTGGAATTAGAAGGCCATTTTTCATGGAAAATTCATAGTTTTAGGCTGAATTTAACGGGTAAAAATAGCTAGAATATAGGTTATTGAAATTATAGTTGAAGGATAGAAAAAGAAGGAATAAAAAAAATGTCGTTCAGTGGAAATAGTGGGCGGAGTTTATGTTTGGGAAAAGTAAATTGGTTTGGCGGTTTTAGAACAAGTTTGACGGATTATTACTGTGTTGATCGTCAAATGTTACAGGTCTCAAACTGCGGCGGATAAAAGTGAAGGGAGAGGAAAACTTTTAAGCCGCCAAACCAACAACTTTGCCCAAGGATCTCAGGAAAGGGAATACATTATTTTATTTCGGTAAGTGAAGATAAAATAAAGAAAATTAAGTCTGGAGAATAGGAGGGTTTTTTTTTAAATCTTTTTTCTTAGTAAGGACTCACCAGATTTGACGCAAAACATAGCGGCCATTTTGTGTCCCAGAAACACAGAGGACTACAGCCTTTTTGGAATTTACGAAAATACCAGGATTGCTGCAAAGTCTCCTGTGATTCGTTTGGGTTGTAGTCCACAATAATCCAGCGTTTTTGGGATTTTGTTTATTGTGATTGTTGGAATAGAACCAACAGATTTTTTGGAATTTTTCTATGATTTTTGGATAAGGCCAGCAGATTTTTATTGTAAGCCGTCAGCCATTTTTTTTTGACATACCTGGATATTTCCTGTGGATTGGGTAACGGAGGTGAACCAGGACAACATCATCATCTTTTTTGTACTGTACCTGTGGTGAGTCCTGTAAAATATTAAACAATAAGTGCTAGTGAAAAATAGTTTAAAGTGATCCGGGAAAAAAAAAAGAATGAAATATAAGCCGCCATTTTTAATAATTTTATTTGGAAAAAAAAAAGTTAAGAAAAATTAATAAGTTAAAGAAAATTTTATTTGATAAATTTTATTGTATAAATAATAATTTTATATTAAGTGTAGGTTAGTGTTTTTTTGTTGTTTGTGAGCCCGAAACTTGCAAACTTTAAGTTCCCGTTAGACCCGCGTATACGGAAGTGTTTTTGTTACCCGTAATTATTACCCTAATTTAGAGAGCTCTCTCACTTAGGCCTGCGGAAATTTGGATAATTTGACCAACGATTTGGTCAAGGAATTTAGTTGGATAATTTTGGGAGTTAGGTTTTTGTGTTGTATGTAAGATATAGGCGTGTAAGCTTAATATTAATTAATTTTTATAAAATTTATATATCTTTTTTTAAATTATTTTTTTTTAATAGTTTTTCTTTCGTTTTTTTATTGTAAATTTTCATCATCATTAATTTGAGGACAATAGTCCAAAATAAAATTTTATAAAGTTTTAAATTTTCGATGGATTCTTTCGGCTGAACATTAAGTAAGATAATGTCAGGCTAATTCCTATGAGTGTGTGTTAATGTAAGTATATGTAAAGTGACCAGTGTTGTTTGTGGGGTAATCCTTTAAAGGTTTGGATGGATTACCAAGGTAGGGTGGGCAGCTAGGGGGATAATATGATACCTTTTTATCCCCATAGAAATCTTTGTCACAGATGTTAGGTTCTTGTGTTTTTTTTTTGTCTGTCCGGGTATATAATAAAAATGCCAAAATATTTAGTATTGTATTAGAAGTTTTTTTATTAGGAGTTTTTTTTTATAATTGTTAGTGTAGATTGTTAGGTTGATAGTTTCAAGTTATAGTATTTTTGTTAGTGATAGATAGTGTGAATTTGATTTTGTAAATTTGTGTTTACAAAATTTATTGTTCGGCCCTCTGCCGGAAGTGACGGGTCTTCCCCCCCTGACATCGACGAGCTAGATGGGTTTCGGTGGTCGCTTCCGGTATGCTACGCCTAGGGTTTTGCAACAATATGGCGCCCAAATTAGAAAAAGAAGAAGAAGAAATCTGAAAATTTTCTGATAATTTGTTGTACATTTTTCATGATATAGTGGCTTGACCATTACCATGGGTAATAGGGCAAATGCATGAACATCATGAAAATTATACAGCAGATTTTAAAATTATTTTTTATTTTTATACATTAAAAAAATTTTAAATTAATTAGCATATACCGTTTTATTTGTTATTAAATATTTTTTATTTTGTTTTTTTTGTAAGATTTTTATATACTTACCGTTAAAACTACTAGTGTCAATAGTTAAAGTGAAGGCCTTTGATATGTGATTAAAGTCAATGTAGCTTCATTTTAAGTTTTTCTTATAATACAATGGCCTTATGCCATACAGGATGAGCATCTGTTTGCATTGTATTATTTCGGGTTTATGCAATATAGGTTTAGAAAAGTAGGGATAGAAACTGTGATAGAGATTTTAAGGAAACTAGCGTTAGGATGAAAGAGAATTTTTTTTTGTCCAATTTTGTTAAGGTCACAAACTACATGTATATTTATATTAACACACCAAATGGTTTATGAAAACGTAATTTTGCAATAAGAAAGAAAAAGAGAAAAAATAAAATTACTTTTATAATAAAATAGCTGTTTTGATTATAAAATCGTCATTATTTGTCATTTAAAAACATACGTCTGTTTAAATCATTATTCATTTAACCTTTTCAAAATCAAAATGTCATCCGGGAAAGAGAATAGTGAACAATTTATAGTAGGTCAACAACCTTTGGTGCAACATACGCCGAGGGAGAGCGAGTCTGAAAAGAAACGAAGGGCGCAAAGAACATTACAATTTGACAGTCAACGGCCTGCAAATGTACAGGAGTCACCTCCTAGCAGGGCGTCGATTTATGAAGACCCCAATGTTAGAGATTTGACGGCCACTATAAACAAGAAAAAGCAGCCCTCAAATGTTTCCAAGGATGATGAATCGGGAGCTATTGGTGGCAGTTCAAACGTTGTCTTAAATACTCTTCGACTCGGTTCGGAAATGAATTTAGTAGATTTTTCTAATAATACGGATACAAGATCCAATAGATTAGCCCCGCGTGAACTTAAGTTAGCGGTTGATAGTGCAGTGAAAGAAGCAAATGAAAGTTTAAAAACTGAACTTTCTGACTGGGTTTTAAGTACTATGAGAAAAGGGTTTGAAAATTTTATGAAAGATATTCAAGCGGTGGTTAAGCCTTTAGCGGAGGCTGGGAACCGATCAAAAGAGAATTCCGAAAAGGATTCTGAGAAAAATACTAGTTCGGTTCAGGGAAACGAAGAAGCTAGGGTACCGGTAAATTTCGGTCCAATGTTTCACCAACCGTCACCAGATCTTTTTAGACAGCCAATTTTATCCAATAATCAACAACAACCTCAATCCAGTGCTTACCAACGAAATCAAACCCCTTTCACTAATCAAGATTATGTGCAACAAAATGCATACCAACCACAGCCATTACCTTATAATAATCACCAGCAATTTTATTCGGGACAAACCTATAGAGATAATGAGAATCAGCGTTTTTCTAATATTTTGACCACTGGTCCAGTTTTTTCGAATGAAGTTACTAGGAAAAATGTAGAACCGGTTGAAGGGAGAATTAGGATCGATAGGTGGAATGTAGTTTTTGATGGCGGTCGATCTCCTTCGATAGAAGATTTTATATTTAGGATTGAATATTTACAAGCGCATTATGCAATACCTTGGCAAGAGGTTTTACGAGACTTTCATGTTTTATTAAAAGGGCATCCAAAGGATTGGTACTGGTTATATCTTCAGAATTTTAATAATTCTGTAAATGTTAATAATAGATACACATCAGAAGTACAAAACAATACCACTTTGGATTGGCCAACATTACGTTTCAGTCTTTTAAAACAATACCAGTCCACTCGTACCGATTTTGAAGTCATGAGGGAATTAGTAGAGAAGAAGCAGCAGGTAGGTGAGTCTATTGACTCATACTTTCATACTATGATGACATTAAGAGCTAGGCTTCGGACTCCAATCCCAGATTACGAGATGATAAAAATTTTAAAAGGAAATCTTAGGGAAAATCTTGCCAGAATGGTATACCCCATGGCAATTTATAGCATTGAGCAATTGAGGGAGGAGTGTAAAGAAATAGATCTTCGATTTCCTAAGCGCGATAATAGATCAATACCGCCACCACAAAATACAAGATTTACGAATCGTCATCACGTAAATGAAATATACGAGGAAGATGTACACGACGTCGAATATAACCCTGAAACATTGACCGTGGAGGCAATTGCCCAACGAGGAACAAAAGAACTTAGATGTTGGAATTGTAAACTTACAGGACACACCTATATGGAGTGTAAATCCGATATTGTCAATGTTTTCTGCTATAAGTGTGGCTTAGAGCGAACAATTTACCCCAAATGCCCGAACTGCAAACCGGAAAACAATCGCAGGAGCATGATGAAAGCGGGCGAGTCACGCTCCACTCAGACGTCCGCAACACCCGAAGTATAGGAACCAATACAGAGAACTTGAAGGAAAATTACAACGTTAGAATAATTCGCAATAATAATAATAATATATCATATACATTACCCAACACTGTTAATAAACCATCACATAAATCATACGAGGAACGGCTGAGAAATTACATCAAGGTTAGAAAACGTATATTTGGCCAGGATAAAATAAACTCAGTAGGTGAAATTTCGGAAAAAGTTCATAAAGCCAGAAAACGTTATGAGAGTAGAAGATCCATTAGAAAGTTAGTAGTATCGTCCGTAGAATCAATGGTTAACACACGAGACCCTCGAGTTTTTGCTGATATAGTTCTAAAAGATAAAAACATAAAAGGATTATTGGACACTGGTGCTTCAGTTAGTGTTTTAGGAAACGGTAGTGATAAGCTATTAATGGATATAGGTGTAAAAGCGAGTAGATATTTTTCGAATGTTACAACAGCTGCTGGTCGACCACACAGGGTTATTGGAAAAATTAAACTTCCAGTAAAATTTCGCGATGAGGAAAAAGAAGTACAATTTTATATTTGTCCTTCATTGGAGCATGTCGCTTATTTAGGTGTGGATTTTTGGAGGTTGTTTAATTTAGCGCCGGATATTTTAGGTGTTAGTGAAATAGATTTTGAAAAGATAGCTCTTTCCATGAAACCTTCAAATAAGCAAAATATAGAACAGCATAGTTTGACACAACAGCAGGCAGAACAACTACAAGAGGTTAAAAATATGTTTAAAACTTTCGAAAAAGATGGTCTGGGAAACACTCATTTGGAAAAACACCAAATTCAACTGGTTCCAAATGCCGTACCTTTCAAGGATAGGCATTATCCTGTGTCACCAAGGGTGCAAGAACTTTTGTACGAAGAAATCGACAATATGTTAAAACTGGGCGTAATCGAGGAAAGTGAAAGCCCCTGGAATAACCGCATAACCTTAGTCTGTAAACCAGGGAAAAATAGGCTTTGCCTTGATGCCAGAAAACTTAATGATTTAACCATTAAGGACGCGTATCCAATACAGAATATTGAGGGCATTTTGAGTAGGATCGATGAAACTATTTTCATAAGTAGTGTTGACCTCAAATATGCCTTCTGGCAGATTGATTTAGAGCCAAAATGCAGGGAACTCACAGCATTTACTATTCCGGGTAGGCCACATTATCAGTTTAAGGTCATGCCGTTTGGTCTTTGTAATGCGGCGCAAAGACTTTGTCGTCTCATAGACCGGGTAATACCGCAAAGACTGAGAAATAACGTTTTCACATATTTAGATGATCTACTGATAATTTCTAAAGATTTCGACTCGCATATGGCTTTATTGAAGGATGTAGCTACTTGTTTAAGTAGAGCAAATTTGACCATTGGCATGAAGAAGAGCGTTTTTTGTTTTAAGGAACTTCGATACCTTGGGTTTGTGATTGGAGGAGGCACTCTTCGAACTGATCCGGCTAAAATCGAGGCCATTGAAAAAATTTCAGTACCCAAAACTCCCCGTCAAGTCAGAAGTTTCTTAGGTACCGCTGGATGGTACCGGCGATTCATAAAAGATTTTGCCATGATTTCTGCTCCTCTTAGCGACACATTAAAAAAAGGTATCAAATTTACAATGACCAAAGAAGCACTTGCAGCGTTTAATGAGTTAAAAAGGGCTCTTACAACGGCTCCCGTTCTGGTACATCCAGATTTTAAACGCCCTTTCTTTGTCCAATGTGATGCTTCACATATAGGTATTGGGGCTGTATTATTTCAGAAGGACGATGATAATTTTGATAGGCCGATAGCATTCTTTTCGCAGAAATTGCATGATGCTCAATTAAACTACACAGTAACGGAAAAGGAATGTTTGGCCGCAGTCCTGGCAGTAAAAAGATTCAGGCCTTATATAGAATTAATGGAGTTTACTATAATTACAGACCATGCCAGTTTGAAATGGCTCATGAGCCTCAAAGACTTAAGTGGCCGTCTGGCGCGTTGGTCTTTGCAGCTTCAGGCGTATAATTTCAACATCGAACACCGTAAAGGCTCAGAAAACATCGTAGCTGACATGCTGTCTAGAGAAGTCAATGGTGAAGAACGACAAGTAGATGAAATTGATTTATTAGGTTTTGAAACCACTGAGTTTGATTCTACTGAATATAAAGATTTAGTGCATACCATAGAGGAGAATAAGGATCGGTTACCTGATTTGAAAATCGTTGATGGTATTATTTATAAGAAAACTTCATTTTCAAAAGATGACAGCGGGCTAGAGTGGAAACTTTGGGTACCGGAAAATTTGATAACCACCATTATTTCTAAATACCATGATGATGAAACGTCTTCTCATGGTGGAATTTGTAAAACTCTACACCGAATAAGACAGTTTTACTACTGGCCTAAAATGGTACTTCATGTGAAAAATTACATAAGCAATTGTACCATCTGCAAGGAAATTAAACCATCAAATTTTGAAATGCGACCGAGAATGGGAAATGAAGTCATCACTTACCGTCCTTTTCAGAAACTTTACATCGATTTCTTAGGCAAATATCCACGCTCTAAACGGGGCAATGCTTACGTGTTTGTAGTTTTGGACCATTTTTCCAAATTTATATTTTTAAAGCCAATGAGGGAGGCCACTTCAAAGCAGGTTATAGAATTTTTGGTTAGATATGTTTTCCATACATTTGGTACTCCCGAAATCATACATTCAGATAATGGGAAACAGTTCATTTCCCAAGAATTTCAACAGATGATTAAAGCCCATAAAATTAACCATTTGAGAACCCCTGCTTATAGCCCACAGTCCAACGCCTCGGAGAGGGTAAACCAGTCTGTATTGGCGGGTATAAGAGCTTATCTTGAGGGCGATCATCGTGACTGGGATGAACATCTATCCGAAATTGAGTGTGCAATACGTAGTTCAATACACGAAGCTACTGGAACTAGCCCTTACTTTGCCGTATTTGGTCAACAAATGTTTAATTCAGGCAACGATTACGAACTGGCCAAGAACTTGAAAGCGTTAGGTGACACGGAAATCGAAATTCTTGAAAGAAAAGATGAATTACAATTGAAAAGGCAGACTATAAAAGAAAATTTGCACAAGGCATACGAAAGAGGTAAAAAGCAGTATGATAAACGTTGTAGAGAAGTAAATTTCTTACCAAACCAGGAAGTATTTCTGAGAAATTTCGTGCAGAGTGACTTCAAGAGAAATTTTAATGCTAAATTTGCTCCAAAATTCCGAAAATGCAGGATAAGTAAAGTCGTAGGAAATAGCATGTATGAAGTGGAGACATTACAAGGAAAAAGTCTTGGTATTTTTCACGCAAAGGACTTGAAACAGTAATCTGAGATATGAGGTTTAAGAAAAAAAGCAATAACAATTTAGTGCAATATTATTTTTATTTATACAACTTATTTGTTGCTTGTTAGTGCAGTTCCTTTTGATTATTTTTCAGATTATTTGTTTCTTATTATGTCCAGTGGAAAGTAATTTATATTCAAACCACTTCTGTGATATAGTTTTACGACTCTCCTTTTAACTGCTAGCATATAGTGAAATTCCTGAAACGAAAAAAAAAGGAAAATATCTTAACAAAGTACCAATTCCATTATTGAAAATAAAGCAGAATACTTCCCGTAAGATAATTGGTGACATGGTACGTTTAAAAAGCCTGGTGAAAATCTTCAGGAATACCTAAAATATAAGATAACATAATTATTACATTTTGATTAAATACCAGCCCTCGTATATTGCCAACTGTTATTTTCTGTATCAGTGGGAGAGGAGTATATGCGTTTAATTCCTAGCTACGTAAAAGATGAAGATTTCTGACGATAATAAGCAGTTTGTGGTGCCTATGAAATCTTAAGAAATTTTTTTTTGCGTTCTTTCTCCTTTTGCTCATTCTTTGCATATTTTTGTCAGGAAAGTAATCTGGCGAAGTAATTTTTATAGTACCGCAATTATTTCAGTTTGTAATATCCATTATTTGAGTATGGAGGCAATTTCTAGAATGTAATGTAATAGAGCTAAAGTCAGGTAATAAGTAGAATGCATTTTTATGTGCATGCCTGCTTTACTATTTTTGTGTTCCGTCTGTTTATTTGAAATTGCGAACAGAGAATAAGTTTTTACATTCCTATTTATACGAAGTAGAATATTTTGACCTCTTTTATTTTGCTGTTGCAATCATCAGGTGTGTAGTTGCCACATTTAGTTGTTAATATCAACAACCCACACGTTTTAATATTATACGTGTACATGATTTTTATAGAAAATGCAAATTAAAATTTTGCGATCGATTAATTTTTTTTTATATACCATTTTATATCAAACTCGATTTATATTTGATTCAAACAAGACTCGCCATTTTTTTTGATAAATGGCACGAATATCTTTAAAACGATGAAACTTTTATATCCGAGATAGATCCAAATGGAATAATCTTTCCAAAGGATTAAATTTCAAATATTTTAATGGATTTTTATGAGTGATTCAAGACAGTGCCGTTTGAGTAATTAGATTAATAGTCGATGTATATTGACATACTATTTTAGTTGGATGTAATTTTCCAATTTATACCCGTAAGGGTAGTTAAAAGGATAATGCATCGTTTATGTTGTAAACAGTGTTGTTGTCTTTGCGTTTAGCAAGGGCGTTTTTTTTTATATATTTTTACCGGGCACATATCAATTATTTTGTACAAAGTTACAAAATATGATATGTACTGTCAGCGTAAAGAAGGAAACATGATATGTTGGAATTAATAGAAAATGGATGTGTGGTACTTTGCCACCTGAAAGGAAAGAGGTCACTCAATGGATAGATTGTCTATTTTATTTGAGTAAGGAAATAAACTCAGAATTTTCAAAAGAATAGTTCATAGGGTGTAAATTTCTTTTGTAATTAAATTTAATAATCAGATGTTTTTTTTTTGGTAAAATTACATTTTGGAATTGCCTACATGGTTCACGATGGTTGTATTGCGGAAGCGTAGAAAGATTTCTTTGTGCCAAGGAAAAAGATAGCAAAATATTTTTCAAAAGTTTTAATTTAAATCCTGAAAAAAAGGAGATATTTTAATTTTTGGGAAACCAGTTCTTTAAAAAAACATAATCCTTAATTCAATTTTGTTTTAGTCGCGATGTAATTTTAAACAAAATAATTCAGGAAAATTCATTTGATTGATCCATTTATTCGATCAATATTTTATTCGGAACATTAATTTGATTTTTGTTTTTTTTGAGTATTTGATTTTTCTTTGTAAATACTAAGGTTTTCTTTTTGATATCAGGGACCAGAAAGCGATCCAATGTTTTTTCTTTTGTACTACCAGCCCGTGAATTCTTTGGTCCTGGTAATGAAAAATTCGAAGCTTTGCTCAACTAATGATCCAACGTTTCTAAGCTGGGTACATGTGTAACCGTCATTGTACCAAAAGTGCACCTCCTTACAAATCTGCGTTGCAGACTAACACCCTGGAGAACTATGCCAATAAGGGCTGAGAGTTGTTAGTCACCTAGTACAATAACATAATTCTGAGTCCGTAATTACGGCGAGTTGAAACAAAAGTTTGAGAATTTTACAACCAGTGTTTTATATTAAAACAAATGGTTGGCTCATTACCAAGATCAGAATTTCGCGGACGGGTATACAAATGAAATCACGTTTGGATAAGCGATCGAGACCGGGATATCGTATTGTACCTTTTTCAATTCGAAGAAAGGGAAATTATTTTTATTGGTTCTGATGCAAACGTTTTTTTTTGTTTTCACTGTATCATTACCCAGGTAGAAAATTAGAAGGTGCCAGTGTTTCTTTTATATTACCATACATAATTTCTACCTGGGTAACTATCGTCGTCGTGAAAAGGGATAATTCAATTATCGGTAATAATTCAATTGATTATTTCCGAAATACAATTGATAAATTTGAAATACAATTGATAAATCTGACAAACGGTTGATAATGTCTGATGATGCATCTGAAAACAATTGAAAATGGTTTGAAGGAGGGAGAAAAGTGTGAATGTAATGTGGATCAATATTTTCTTCCTATGAAAAATGGCAAAATTTCGTAAATTTAAGATAAAACTACATTTACATTGATTATTTCTTTATTATTTCTTTTTGCTGTAATTCACGTTTTTTAATTTTAGTTGTTTTTCAACAACGAAAATAGAAAGAAAAAAAAGGAAAGTTTAAGAGGGAATGAACCTAATATTTCATATTAACCACACACTTCAAGAGTATAAAGCCAAACACACACGGCAAATATAATATATTTAAATTTCATTGGTCTTTTCACACACTTTTTAATAATATGAAATTGAAAAAAGAAACAAAAATCCAGAACATTGGAATGTAATTGATAATAATTAATTACTCACATGTACTCACTTGTTTTTTTTTATCCTTGTTAGGAATAACTCCTTTTGAACAGAGCTTTGAAGAATTGATTCCTTAATTCAATTTTTCAATTCTGAATTGCAAGTTCGATGAATTAATTCACAAAGCACCATATATTGAATGGAATTGATTCATATTTGTTTTCGTTCGATTTATAAAATTGAACGCGTTCATTTGATTCAATAAAGAGAACTATTGAAATCGAATTAATTCTTTGAATTTATGGTTGGATGAACGCGTTCAGTTGAACGAATTCAGTGAATTACTTAAGAAAAGGAATTCATTCAATTCTAGGGAAGGCTGAATTCGATTGGTGGTGGATCCATTCAAGAAAGGAATTAATTCTTCAGAGCTCTGCCTTTGAAACAATACGGCCATGAGATCCGATATATGTAGCGGCAGCCGGCCGACCGCCGCCGCCGACACGGTAGGAAAATGAATCGGCTTACATCTCCAGTACGAAGGCTTTGGATTTTATTCCCACGTTTATTTACATTTTTAAGGGCGGATTATGTGACCGTTAACGTATATGTGATGTAACTGTACCGTGCCGTAGCTAAAAAGTACACTTATAGATTATCGTAAACGACATTACTATTTAGAATCTATTTCATGTGGTTTTATATTTTATTCAAAATTTTTCCATTTATTTGGTAATTTTTATTCCTTATTTGTCGTTTGAATCATTTTTCTTCATTTCATATTTTTTCCGACTAAAATAATTCAGCTGTTTCGATGCCGGATAGAAAATTCTGATTTCAACAGAATGATCCGGCAAGTTCGTTTACATTGACGTGTTAGTAACTATTCGTATACATTTCTTCTTGTGGTATCGAAACAGCTGATTCGTTACAGATACGTGTACGATTGGGTAAGTCAGCCTTTATTTTCTTTTGTTTGGTTTATTTTGATGGTTGTCGTTTCTCATTATTTCACACAATTTTTTTTTTTAAATTTTGCATTTTCTTTAAATTTTTGTTAAATACATTTTTTTTTGATTTCTTTAAATTTTTGTTATACATATATAATTATTTTCCGATTTCTTTCAATTTTTTTTTTCTTGAAATTTTTTCACATTCTTCTTATATTACTTCTTATGATTCTTTTTATTTATATTTTCTTTAACTTTCTATTTTGTTTCACATATCACATTTTTTTTGGTTCCTTTACATTTTAATGTCTTTCAATTGTTTTTTTTTCAATTTTCTTTCCACACATTTTTTTTTTGTTATTTCACGTGTTTCCGTTTTTCTCCACACATTCTTGGTTTTCTTTAAGTTTATTTCGACAGACCGTTTTTTCTTTGGACAGCGCACTTTTCGTTTTTTTTACACGACCGTTTTTTTTTGTTATTATATTTTCTTGTTTCATTCATATTGTATTACGCACTTCGTTAACTTTTTCATACTATTTTTTTTACACATTTTAGATTTTAATTCTTCTTTCCATTTTTCTATTAACCTATCGCATATTTTTCTTAAATTTTTTTTTATGTTCTTTTAAATTCTTCACATTTATTTTATGTTTTTTTTTAACATTTCGTCTATTTTTTTTGGGTTCACTTGATTTTTTTTTATTAGACACTTTTTTTTTAATTAAATTTATTTCCACATTTATTTTTCAATTTGTCACACAAAACGGTTCGACAATTTCATTCACGAGACGGAAATAGTTTTTACCAGCGTGTTCATGAATGACGCTGGGGTTGTAAAGTAGGTGGTTATTCGGGTACCGAGTACTACATACCGAGTTCATTTATAGTGTTGCCAGGTTTTAACTTGGGATATGTGAGCGATTTGTGGATGCCACATCGTAAGATAGAGTGGGAATGTATTGCCCGGCTAAAAAAGTCGGTGAGCACGGTACTTTTTATCTCAGGGGTGGGCGTTTGCCTACGTCGGGCTTTTGTGGAAAATTGAATACCGCTCTTTCACTTTTCGACCGACAGGCATTGAAAATCGAAAGATTTGTAGCGGAGGTTCTGTACGTTGGTAGCTATTCAGGTTGTCAATTTCACGGATGACTGTGAACAGCTGATTTGAATCGGTTAGAAAGAACGAATGAAAGAACTGTGATGAATATGAACATAATGACAGATATGACGAAAATTTTTTTTTAAACAGCTGCTGCTGTGTTTATTTTTTTTTATTTATTTTGCAAAAATAACCTGGAGAATTTGGCCGAAAACTGTGGTTAAGATGGCGGGATGGAATTTCTAGGCCAAGATGGTGGAATTAGAAGGCCATTTTTCATGGAAAATTCATAGTTTTAGGCTGAATTTAACGGGTAAAAATAGCTAGAATATAGGTTATTGAAATTATAGTTGAAGGATAGAAAAAGAAGGAATAAAAAAAATGTCGTTCAGTGGAAATAGTGGGCGGAGTTTATGTTTGGGAAAAGTAAATTGGTTTGGCGGTTTTAGAACAAGTTTGACGGATTATTACTGTGTTGATCGTCAAATGTTACAGGTCTCAAACTGCGGCGGATAAAAGTGAAGGGAGAGGAAAACTTTTAAGCCGCCAAACCAACAACTTTGCCCAAGGATCTCAGGAAAGGGAATACATTATTTTATTTCGGTAAGTGAAGATAAAATAAAGAAAATTAAGTCTGGAGAATAGGAGGGTTTTTTTTTAAATCTTTTTTCTTAGTAAGGACTCACCAGATTTGACGCAAAACATAGCGGCCATTTTGTGTCCCAGAAACACAGAGGACTACAGCCTTTTTGGAATTTACGAAAATACCAGGATTGCTGCAAAGTCTCCTGTGATTCGTTTGGGTTGTAGTCCACAATAATCCAGCGTTTTTGGGATTTTGTTTATTGTGATTGTTGGAATAGAACCAACAGATTTTTTGGAATTTTTCTATGATTTTTGGATAAGGCCAGCAGATTTTTATTGTAAGCCGTCAGCCATTTTTTTTGACATACCTGGATATTTCCTGTGGATTGGGTAACGGAGGTGAACCAGGACAACATCATCATCTTTTTTGTACTGTACCTGTGGTGAGTCCTGTAAAATATTAAACAATAAGTGCTAGTGAAAAATAGTTTAAAGTGATCCGGGAAAAAAAAAAGAATGAAATATAAGCCGCCATTTTTAATAATTTTATTTGGAAAAAAAAAAGTTAAGAAAAATTAATAAGTTAAAGAAAATTTTATTTGATAAATTTTATTGTATAAATAATAATTTTATATTAAGTGTAGGTTAGTGTTTTTTTGTTGTTTGTGAGCCCGAAACTTGCAAACTTTAAGTTCCCGTTAGACCCGCGTATACGGAAGTGTTTTTGTTACCCGTAATTATTACCCTAATTTAGAGAGCTCTCTCACTTAGGCCTGCGGAAATTTGGATAATTTGACCAACGATTTGGTCAGGGAATTTAGTTGGATAATTTTGGGAGTTAGGTTTTTGTGTTGTATGTAAGATATAGGCGTGTAAGCTTAATATTAATTAATTTTTATAAAATTTATATATCTTTTTTTAAATTATTTTTTTTTAATAGTTTTTCTTTCGTTTTTTTATTGTAAATTTTCATCATCATTAATTTGAGGACAATAGTCCAAAATAAAATTTTATAAAGTTTTAAATTTTCGATGGATTCTTTCGGCTGAACATTAAGTAAGATAATGTCAGGCTAATTCCTATGAGTGTGTGTTAATGTAAGTATATGTAAAGTGACCAGTGTTGTTTGTGGGGTAATCCTTTAAAGGTTTGGATGGATTACCAAGGTAGGGTGGGCAGCTAGGGGGATAATATGATACCTTTTTATCCCCATAGAAATCTTTGTCACAGATGTTAGGTTCTTGTGTTTTTTTTTTGTCTGTCCGGGTATATAATAAAAATGCCAAAATATTTAGTATTGTATTAGAAGTTTTTTTATTAGGAGTTTTTTTTTATAATTGTTAGTGTAGATTGTTAGGTTGATAGTTTCAAGTTATAGTATTTTTGTTAGTGATAGATAGTGTGAATTTGATTTTGTAAATTTGTGTTTACAAAATTTATTGTTCGGCCCTCTGCCGGAAGTGACGGGTCTTCCCCCCCTGACATCGACGAGCTAGATGGGTTTCGGTGGTCGCTTCCGGTATGCTACGCCTAGGGTTTTGCAACAAAACCTATGATATTTCTTATCCATGAAATGGTCAAGTGTTCTCCACCACTCTGCAATTGATATCATTTTGACGTTTGGCTGCAATGGTTTTGACATTTCATATCATATAATTTATTGTATTTGAAGACACTAGGTTACCTAGTGTCTTCAAATGCAATGAAATGTGCAAAGAAATTTGAAAATAACACACAAAGCAACAACAAAATTATTTTCGTTGTTGTTGTTTTGTGTGTTATTTTCAAATTTCTTTGCACATTTCATTGCATTTGAAGACACTAGGTAACCTAGAGTCATTGCATTTGAAGCTACTAGATTATCAGCAGTGAGCCATCTGTTGAATTAAAAAAAATTAGCATTGCTTTTAATGATGAAAATTTATTTAATGAATTTCTTTTCCTGAAAAACTATGTAAAAAACAAGTTTGTTGCGATTTTTTTTTTATCAAAAATAATGTTTGCTATAAAATGAAAACCTTGTTTTGTTTTATTATTTCTTACCAGCACATAATGCCAACGTAGAACATATATCTTCTTTAATCCAAGCGCAGTGGACGACAAAAAAAAAATAAATTGAATTCAGAAACTATTTCTGATATTATTAGAGACAAATATAATTTTGATATGAATTTTCAAGAGTTTTATGAATATTTGAAGAAATCAAATTAATATATTGATTCAAATTGGAAGAAATACATTCCTGAAACCCTTTACAATTCCTATCAAGAAATTATAGAAATATACATTCCTGGAAATGTATGCAATGAATTGGTTAATCTTTGTTATTTTTTGTTTGTTTATGTATCACTCATTTAAAGTTCAGAATGATTTTTTTATTTTTTTGTGAATTTTTTTTAGTGGGCATAAAATTTTTTAATTTATAAAATAAATTTTTATTTGTACACTCACAATATTTTATCGTTAAAAACAACTTAAAATACATATTAAATTAATTGAAAACACTATTAAAAAAAGGACTTCTGATTTTTCATAATATTCAAACCATTTTGCTAACTGTTTTTAAACATTGTTTAAACAATCCATAAAAGAAATAAAAATAATTGAAAAGTCTGTTAAACCATCTTCAATTTTTACTGAAAATACGTTAAGAAAAAAACGATTTTGTGGTTTGTTTTTTTCATATTTGAAAGTTTGTTTTTTGTTTGAATTTTCAAAACACTGCACACACAACACACACTTTCATATTAATATTGGCTTTGTTTGTGTGTATGAGTAAAGAATTTCTTCTAATTTAAATTAAAATATTTTTATATATAAACAAACTATTTTAACAAAAAAGAAAAACGAAAATATTTGAATATTTTGTTTTAAAACAGAAAACAACGAAATCATTTAAATTATTTTTTCTAAAAATAGAAAACTCAAAATAGAACATTTGACTGATACGCATTTCTTTGTAGTTTGTTTTTTATTGACTTATACAAAAAGTAAAACAATATGTTTCCATGTATTTTAATTGATTCTTCAATTGAAAACAAACTTTACCTATTACTTTTTAAATAAACCTCAATCGGTTATGGAAAATATATTGTGAGTGTATATTTTATCGCGTTGTTGATTTTTGTAAAATTATTTTATTAAAAAAAATTGTCCTCTTTGTTAAGACAAATGTCCTCCTTTTTTGAGGTTGACGTCCTCTTTTTCTCAAAATGGAAATGGCAACCCTAGGTCTAAACAACTACTATAGAATCTCAGCAGTATGCATAAATCTTAACTTCTATTAACTGACTCTGTCCGACATTTCAACAATTTTTTTAATAGAATGTTGTAGATGAAGTTCTATGGTTAAATTTTAATAAATAGTAAAAATTGGTTCAATAAATAAGCACACACAGGGAATTATGTAGGTAAAATCAACTGCAAATGACTGTTAAAATAACTGCATTTGCACTTAAAAAGGTGTAGACTACATTTGCAGTTAAATTAACTGCAATATGAAGTTATTTTTAACCGTTAAAAATCAACTGACAAATGTAGGAAAAACAACTACAAATGCAATTGAAACAACATACATGCAAATTATTATAAAACTGTACAAACAACTGCAAATGTAGTTAAAAAACATAAATAAAAATTATTTTAGAAATTATTAATTTAACAAAAAACAAATTTATGTAAACACTCCTAACTTAATTTTATTCTATACACGCAAAAAAAAACTAGTGTAAAAACATCGAAGTCAACTTTGTAAGTTTTTTTTATATTGACTTCATAGAAATTGTACAAATGATGTTTAGTTTGTCGAAGTCCATATTTATTTTGTTTATTTATTTTTTTATAAAATTACAAAGTTTACTTTGTTCATGAAAAGTACCAGTGTACTTTAAAGTATATGACTTTTTTATATTTCATATTTAAAAATTTGTATGCTTTACCTAAGTTTTTTTTTAAGTTTATAAATTTCAGTGTTAAAACGACATATGTGTAATACAACAAGTTTACAATGGTAGCATTCAGCATAGAAACCTTAAACTGATACCGGTGACTTGTAGCGCTTTGTGATTAGTAACTCTGCTGAACGGCGTTTTCTTTGTTTTGTTTTTAAATACAATTTTTATATATTTTCCTTTAGTTTCTTGAAATTTTTGTTTTTGAATTATATTTGTATGTTTTATTTGTCATTTTTACAAAAAAAATATTTTTAAAATCAACAACAACAAATGTATCACTAATTGATCAAAAGTAGCAAACATTTTTTACGCTACGAAAATATGACAGCGCTACCTGAGCGCTCAGACTGAGTGGTTAGTGATCAGGTCGTTCAGCAGACAGTTATACTAGAGTTTGCTAAAAACCGAAAAATTTGAAAACCGCGGTTTCGGTTTTTTAAAATTATAAAAACCGCGGTTTCGGTTATTTTTCGGTTTTCTTGTGATATTAATAGAATTGTTTTAAAATTATTTAATATGTATAACAATTAAATATTTTAATACATTCAAGATATTTATTAAAATTCGATTGAATTTCTCACTCGAATAAAGGCAATAACCTCATTGCCGGGGGAAAAAAGGAGGAAATCCGTATAAGTTAAAATTTTTTATTCTTTTTTCGGCAGATTAAACTGTATTTAAAGAGTTTTAATTTGGAATTTAGCAGTTTGTTTAAAACAATATAAAGTTGAAATTTTATACAGTAAGTTTTGCGGACTACGAAATAAAACTTTTTGAAAAATTAGCGGTGAAAATCTGGACTGAATGCGTGAAACTCAATATCTCTTAAACTTCATGACTTTTGGTGCAATTTTTTACTAAAATTATAATCCTCAGCTTATATTATCTGTAGTTGTAAAAACAAAAAATCTTTAAAGTAATATTTAATGGAGAAATTGTTCATTACAATTAAATACAGAATTTTGTAAAATAAGAGATGAACCCTTTCGAAATTCTTGGCTCAATAATATGTAACTTAATTAATTATTTTAATTGCTTTAAGTATTTGCTAAAAACCGACTTATTTTTGTCGGTTTTCGGTTTCGGTTTTGAGGCCTCGAAAACCGCGGTTTCGGTTTCGGTTAAAACCGAACAGCAAACTCTAAGTTATACAACTGTTGTAGAACTGTTGACAATTAAAGTGTATCTGCCGAACGCAGCCAATGTATATACTTATTTGCCATATCTTTGGAAAACATATAAATCTCCAAAAAAAAATGTGTAAAAACGACATGTGACTTCAATTTACTTAATTTTTATTTTATTTTCTTCATTTCACAAACTTTTTTCGTTTTAAGCTTTAAGTCTGTTGCAGACGCTATACAAAAATTAATGATTCAGACCCTATACAACAATGAGTGCGTTTACCAGACGCTCAACTGTTGCTAATCCGCTACTCAACAATCTGGTGAACGATTTGATTAGCTACCGCTAAGTCAACATGTTGTGATAGCGCAGTTAATGATACATCAGCTGTAGTTTGTTTTTTTGTATATTTTTTTTAAAGAATAATAAACATATTCAAATATAATTATAAAGGAATAAAAAATTTCGAAAAAATCAATGAAACATCTACAAATATTTTTATTTTAAAACAAAAGTAGTATCGTTCACCAGATTAAGGTAATCATAAAGCGCTACATATCAATTGCAGCGGTAGCGGGTTTCTCTGGTAAACCTGCCCAATGACGAGTATTGGGGATAAAAGAATTTATAAAAATTTGACAATTCGTTTCCCCAATACTGGGGATATAATCTCCCTGATTATGTAAGGCTAGGCGTAACCACTATCCACGGCTCTAATCTGAAAAGGTGAACTGGTTTCAAGAGAGTTTCGGTGCAAAATTACAAAAAACATGAAAAAGGTGGTTTTTAATTAATTATTTTTATTGTTTTTAAGCAATTTTAATTGAATTGTAAAGTGCACTTGTATTGTATTGTTTTGGTAGGTTTAGCAGTCGAATTTGAAAAATTAGTAAAGTATTTTGCTGGAATCAGCAACGAAAATTAGTAATTTGTAATAATAGCAAAACTTATTACTAAAAATAAATTGTAATAAAATACTTTTATCTCAGTATAATTAAACCAATTCGTCCCAAGTTTTTGGGATGTCAGTACTTTAGGAACAGTTTTGATCAATAAAATCCATCAAAAAAGAAAAGCAAAGTAGAGACTAAAAACGGAGAAAAAACATACATATTGTATACAAAGGTTTGCAAATTCCTCCTTATATTTATTTTTATTAAAATCTTACTTTCATTTTTAAAAAATATGAAATGTAATGCAAAATATGCAATAAAAAACATAAAACCAAATATCAAAAAAACAACAAAAATTTTATTATGAATATGTATATTTTTTATTTAAGAATGAATTGCGACACATGTAAAAACAGCTTTAATAATATCGATAATTTTATTCGTCTCTTTAAACAATTTCATGGTTACGAGAAATCATCAAACTTTAGTTGTATCTCATGCAATCAAATTTTTACAAGCCCCTTTGTTTTTAAGAGGCATTTAAAAACTGTACATGGATATGGAAATGAATCTTATGATAAGCACGAATTGATCGAACATGATTCACAAGTACCTAGTTCGCCTTTCCATGGTGTTATTAATATCCATGAAAATGAGCATGAAATAAGTTTCGATTCCGACGTATTAAATGAAGAGAATATTTCCGATAATTTTGAATTTCTAGAACAAAGATTTCAAACGCAAATATTGAGTTTTATATTGTCTTTAGAAAACAAAAATAATTTCACTTTTAAAGACGTACAATATATAATTAAACAAACCCAAAAGAATATTGTAGAGCCGTTGGAACAAATGTTGAAGATAATCGAAAAACAAGAAAACACATCGAATTTAAACAAAGTAATCAATGTTCTCCAAAATTCATTTTCGCAAATTAATTCCGAGCATAAACTTATAAACCACCTAGAGGAACAAAATTTATACAAAGCTCCAATAATTATTAACAATAAGCAAACAACTGTTCAGAAACGTGGAAATAAACTCAAAAATTAGTGAAGAAACAACCGTGCATAATGATGCCAATAAAATTTCAAATTAAACGTTTTTTTGAAAAAGAAAAGTATTTGGATAAATATTTGGATCACATAGAAAACCAGAAAATATCAAATAATGAAATTAAAAGCTTTATGGACGGAAAGTTGTGGCGAAAAAAAAGTGAAATAGTGAAAGAAATTGCAATACCATTGTTTCTATATACTGATGACTTTGAAACTAATAACGTTTTGGGGGCCCATAGTGGTATTCAAAGTGTGACATCATTTTATTACTCATTCCCCAACATAAAAAATAGTTCAAAATTAAACCAAATATTTGTCGCTGCCTTATATACATAAATCTAAGCAAGTAAAGAAATTGGGAGAAAAAATTTTAAAGGAGCTGATAGAAGAACAAATGGGTTTAAAATTTCTTTTGAAATTTTTTTGAAAACATTTTAAAATTTCATAGAATTTGGAAACCTGAATTTAGTTTAGATTTTATTTAGCCAGTTCGCACCCACCCTTAATCCTTTTAAATTAATAAATTTCAAAGAAAGGATTGTTTAGGGAGAAAAAGTACACAACAATAATAAAAAGTTATAAAACGAATTTTGAATTAAAAAATATTGGTAAATGAAGGAATTCAGAATTTATATTTAACCACATATTTATATTTTAACCCCCCCCCCCCCCCCCAAATTCATAAACACTTTATAAAGTTATATGCGGTTTATTGAATAAATTTTGTATGGAAAATTTGTTTTGTAAACCTCCTATATATTTACAAAGTATTTATGAATTGAGGGGTAATAATCGCATTCTCTTATTGGTTTCAGGTTGATATAGATTTTTGCGTTTCTTTTGAAAAACACGAATTCAATTACTCACATTGGACAGTTTTATTGGAAAAGTTTGATGTGCTATTTGGGTTATGGGTTAAAGATCCTATTATTTTGAATATTTTGGAAGAAACAATCAAAAAGAAAAAAAGCATGACTAATGGTATAAATAGATTAATTTTGAAAACATTTTGTAAAATATTGTACTCTTTTCATTTCAGATATGTTAGCTATAAACGTGTTAAAAATTCTTCATGGAATTTTGAAACCCAGCTGTATTTATAAAGAAGGAAAACGAACAAAAATAACAATAGCTGACTCACAGGCAAGCTTTACAAAAGAAATTACCTCAATTGAAGAATATGAAAGAAAGGAGGATGAAATTTCCATAGTAGTGAGTTCAAACGAGTCATTTTATGTAGTTTTTGGAAAATTAACTGTTAAGTTTGAAACGTATCTTGATTCTGTAATTTTTTGTTTTAAGTTATTTAAAACTATTAATGTAAAGTTCCCAATTGAATGCTTAAATGTTTGGTATTTTATACAAAAACAGTTTTTTGGTATTGACATTGAAAATGAAATACCAATTGTTAATACATTTTTAAATGATTTGAAAAACATTTTCAATTAGTTAAAACTCTGTAGTATTTATAATAAAAATTATTTGTTATTTTATATTTAAAATAGAAAAATTTAGCTATTAGATAACTCAGAGCCTCTGCAGGGTCACAAAATTAAAATTACTCATTGAAAACCTTAAAAACTGTAACAGTACAAATTTTGTATAGACATAAAAATTGTTATTTTGTGTGTATTTAGATTAAACAAAGATAATATTAAAATATAATAAAAATTATATTGTTTATAGTAATATTAAATAAATTATATAAATGAATTAAAATATTCGGATGTTTTTTATTTAAAGGCGAGTATAAAACAAATAACATTTTAATATGTGAATTATACTTTAAAAATGTAATATTTATTATAATTGTTTTATGGTTACTTATATAAAAGGATTAGTTAAATCAAACAACCTTTTTGATATATTGCACAAACTTAAACTAGTTTGTGTTAATTAGTTTCATTGTAATTTTACAAAAAATCAGAAAACGAAAAGTTTACAAAGTTTTTATTGTATATACGTCATTATTATTTTTTTAAAACCATTTGCCTAAGTTGTTTTTATAACTTGCCGAAGAACTTTTGAAGTTGTATAATATACAATAAACTTAGGTAACTTGTACGCTTTTTTTAGTTGATTTTACACTTTTTTTTGCGTGTAATAAATTTAAAATTGAGAAATCAAAATTTACACTTAATGTCACTTTTATTTTTCACTATTAAGATATTGTTGTAGATGACCGTCTGTGAGGGACGAAATATGGTATTGTTTGGCTTCCTTTTTTTCTCCAGGTAGAAAGGGATGAGAATATAAAAGAACTGAAAGAAAATAAATACAATATTTTTTAACATTCCCGTAAATAAATTTATATTTTATATTATAAAACTTACCTTATTATTTTAATAATTAAATAAAAAATATATAACCTTTTCCGTATTACGCGTCCTCACTCTTTGGCGTTGTTTTATGACTAAGACAAGAGAAAATATATTCTTCTCATATTCTTTCACTAGAAATTTCTAAACAAGCGCTTCATACACATGCTCCTGTTTGCTTCGTCTGTGCGAACACACACTTGGAAATTTAAGTATTTGTAAAAAAAAATTCAAAATAACTGCATAAAATAAATATTACTACAATGTGGTAGTCTTTGAAGTTTGTTTAAAAAAACTAACTGTCAAAAACATTAAAAAATTTTGCTCTAAGTAAATTAACTACAATTGTATTTAAAATAACTACAACCGCATTACTACACAAATAACAGTCATGTAGTAACTGAAGAACTTTTCTGATGTAGTATCGTAAAGTATCGTGTCAGCTGTTTACTTTCAACTAGTGATAGGTTAGGTTAGGTTGAATGGGAGCCCGCCAGAACGGCGAGTTCACTCGGAGGCCATAGGGCCCATTGTGATTCCCTTAGTTTCCCCCACATGGAAAGAAATACCACGACCCGAGAAATCTAGAACCATCCCGATCCCCTTAAGAAGTTCGCAAGACCAGACAGAGAAACATCGCGTAGACTGTCCAGGTCGTCGAAGAACCTGCACCCCAGATATCTGAGTCGCCGTTCCTTCAGTCCCGGACATTCACAAAGCAGATGATGCACTGTCTCCTCCTCCTCCTCGTCCCCACAGCCCCTGCAGTAGTCCGCCTGGGCGTAACCCCAACGCGCAGCCATTCGGCCTATCGCGCAGTGTCCCGTTAGAACCCCTAAAAGCATCCCGACCGTCCGCTTGCCAAATCCAAGAAGAATCTTTGTCCTCCCCGGATCTGGCAGTGGCCATAGGGTCCGAGATATCCTACAATTGGTCAAGGTTGTCCACCTTGCCCTCGGCTCCCTATCCGATATATCCCCTATCACACCGAATAGCTCCACCAGAGGAACCAGGACCTCCGTCTGTATAGGGTCCTCAACCGACTCGGAGCCATTCCTCGCACACTCGTCAGCCCGCTCGTTCCCCGCAATCCCAGCGTGTCCGGGGACCCACGCCAGCCTTACCGAGTGTCGACGAATACGGTCGAGGGATTCAATACAGTGCCGCACACACCCCGATCTGACAGTATCGGATTCCAGGGCTTTCAAAGCAGCAAGACTGTCCGCAAAGATGCTAATGGACGATGGATCCAAATCCCGTTCCATTATCATCCGTGCGGCCACGTCAATTGCATACACTTCCGCCTGGAACACGCTACAATCGTCCGAGAGTCGTATGGAGATTCGAAGGTCCAGTTCGCCGGAGTAAACTCCCGACCAGAGAAACAAGCCGACCAAAATAATCGGCGGCGGCGGCGCAAGCAAAAAATCGGCGGCGGCGGCGGCGATTGAGGTTGAGCCGGATAAAAATCGGCGGCGGCGGCGCAACAAAATAATCGGCGGCGGCGGCGGCTTGATCGGCTGAAAAAAACATTTGTAATGTGATTTGAACACGTTTATGTTTTTTTACGAAAGATAGATATTTTACTATCTCTATATGCTTTTACGTTTTTTGCCATTACTCTTAGCTGACCATCTCTCAAAGATTTGTACGAATAATCTTCAAGGTTTACTATTTTTGAAAAGTTATTCATCATCGCTCTTATATCTGAAACATTTGGAATAATTATTGGAGGCGGTTTTTCTTCAGAAAACTCTTTGTTAGCATTATCGTTAATATAATTATCAACATCATTATTGTCTACATCAAGTGCAGCAAACATGTTGTTGCTAGTAGGTACTTGGTATATCATCATTAGGGCAAGGAACTTCATGCACTTAAAAATGAAAAATATGCGCCTAAAATATGCGGTTAAAAAAGAAAAATATGCACTAACAATATAAGAAATATGCACTAAAAACTATAATTTTTGCAAAAATAATGCACTTTAAAGCTTAAAAATATATTTAAGTTAGTTATTTTGCAAACAGACACAGAACTCGAAGATTTCCCATAGGTCAATAAAGTTCTTTTTATGTTAGGCCAGTTACTTTTGCGGTCGCCCTCGTAATAATAATTTCAATATACAATGCATTAAAAAAAGTTTTTTCTTAAAACAATAAAAAATGTTTTTGCTTTTAATTTTAAATAGAATTATAGAAAAGAAATCACAATTAACGTCTGCACTTTATCACGGTCAGAAAATCACTCGCAAAAAAATATATGTATATAAAATCAATTATACACTCTAAAAATTGCGTAGTTGATGAACACTATTTTTTCAACTATGTCATAGGTGAAATAACCCTCACTATGTAATAGTGGGTACAAAGTAGTGAACACTAACTAGGTTTATTTTAAATAAACAAATCAACTATCGAGAATGTTATTAGCAACGATTTTATAGTTGAAGTGGAATTAATTTTAAAAATAGTTGATATCAACGATTACTCATTTGAAAATCTTTAATAGAATCCACAAATCCAGCAGTTTTGAGTGCATTAGAAAAGTAAATAAGAAGAAATCTTTCATTTTACACTTTTTATTAATATTTTCAAAATTTAAAATTTAAATACTTAAGATGTTACCCTTTGCAAACCCTCTGAATGCGCCATATTCATTTAATTTTATTTTGGAAGTCCTCCTTTTGGAATCTTTTCTTGAAGGCTTCTTTTCTTTTCAAATTTTTAATCTGTAAACAAATTGTGATTTAATATTAAAACCATTTTAAAAGACGCTAACAACATTTACTTACAATTAAATAAAATTTGTCCGTCCGTTGTGTATATATTGTTTTAGTTTTGTTTTTTTCTTAATTGGTCAATTAAAAAATGTTTTATTTTTTCTTTTTCCATAGTTATTATTGATTATAATAGTGGATTTATTTAAAATTCAAATTGACTATGGATTTTGTTTACTATGCCACTATGTAATATTTTGGGTGTATAAGATTTGTTGTTGGTTCACGTGTGATTTGTTTCATGTTCGCACAGATCCATGGCTAGTAAAGACTATATCTAACAAATGGTCCTAAAT